>VCAZ01000512.1:0-15486 GCA_005784505.1 Bagarius yarrelli | reverse complement strand
GTTCTGCTGCTTCCCCGCTTTCGCTGCCATAATGATTCTGACGTCACACAGAACTACGGGTCGGCAACCAGGACAAAAAAGTTTGGCAAGCTTTCAAAAAACTTTTACTCTTGTAATAGACCAGCCTTAATTATTATTATTATAATTATTATTATTGTAAAAATATATTATACAAAATTCTATTCTAAATTTGGTTTAGCTCGTTTATAACTCGCTCAAATTTAGCACAATTCTTCGGACCGGTCAGTCAATTCGATCATTTTCCCAATCTGATCGTTTACATTTACTGCATTTGGCAGATGTTTTTATCCAGATCGACTTACATTTATCTCTTTTATACAACTGAGCAATTAGGGGGTTAAGGGCCTTAATCAGGGGCCCAACAGTGGTAACTTGGTGGTGGGAATCAAAACTTCTAATCACACATAGCAGATATTAAACCCTTAGCATGATGAGATTTATCATCACAGTATCCTCCCACCGTCGCTTTTACATTTATTTCTTTAATAACTTTAAGTTTTTATATTTAAATAAATGTTATTTTACATTTACAGCAGTAGGCAAATGCCCTTATCCAGAGTGACTTTACATTTCTTTCTTTTTTATACAACTGGGCGTTTTTATTCTGCTTTTAAAGTCAGAAAAGCAGAACTGTTAAAATCATCATCACATCCTAAATCTGCATATAAAGTTGTGCTTTCTTTACTGTTACTGTTACTTCTTTACTGTTACTGTTACTGTTTACTGTTACTGTTACTTCTTTACTGTTGGCAGTTGTGGCTCAAATGGTTAAGGTGCTGCGTTGCTGATCTGAAGACCAGAAACACCTGGGTTCGAGCCCCACCACCAGCAAGCCAACCACCGTTGGGTCCTTGAGCAAGACCCTTAACCCCTCCTGCTCCAGGGGGCGCTGTATCATAGCTGACCCTGCGCCCTGACCCCCAACTTACTAAGATGGGATATGCGAAAAACACTGCTTTTCATTGGCTCTGTACACGTACCTTCCACAATGAAGTTGAATATTATTATTATTATCGTTTCTAAATCATTACATTACATCATAAATAAGCTGTTCATTATGTCAAATCTTCACATTCCGCTTCGTCTGCTGACTACAGCACTGTTCACACACCGAAATATCACACACTTAAAACCAGGACACAGCTGGTGTGCTAACAACTCGGGATGTTTATTAAAGTGCAGAGTGGAAAAAAAACAGGAGAAAATGTTTAAAAAAGGCACAGGTTGTGTAACTTTACTGTCTGTCCTCACACACACTCGCTGAAGAGGAAATATTGAACATGACAGCAGCTTTAATACAACACTGCTCCAGTCCCCCCTCATAAACATCACCAAATACTACCCAATAATCCAGAACCTTCTCCGAGTCCGTTCTCCTTTCACAGTTAAATACAGGAAATTACATCAAAGTCATTTAATAACATGAATAAAATGAAAGACTCTAAAATCCAGAGAACATTTCAGATATTTACACAAACAGTGAACTGCAGTTTAGTTTATGCTTCAATCCAAACACTAGACTCCTGGTCCTGTTCACATCTAGAACTTCACCCATAAAAAGACTCTACCACCCAAACACCACCAATCATCTCCACCGTAACGAACCCTGAGGAGGTGAACTGAACAATAACACTGATAGAGGGTGGTTCCTCAGGGGTTCCCTGGAAGGTTCTGTTTCATACTGGGGTTCTTCTATCCTGGTTATGAGTTTCTGAGTCTTCTCCACTATATGGAGTGTGCAGATTTTTCGGTTTGGTTTAATGTCAAAATGCTGTTGAAGACATTCGGCTGAATTCTGGATTATTTCCATCTTCTGATCTCGATTCAGTAATCAAGTGCAGAAAAAACCTCGATTATTTGATTCAACTGAATCTCCTCATTTCTGCTTTAGTGAAGAGAACAGGAAGGGGCGGAGTCAGCAGGCCAGGAACCCACAGGTCTTAACAGATCAGATGTTAACAGAGCACCGGGTGCATTATGGGATACTGAGGTTGACTGTATACATTCAGTATCATTAACAACAGGCTGTGATTTAAATATCAACATTCTAAAAGTTACACAAATGACATCTATATAAAACTTTAGGAGTGAATATATAACAACACACACACACACACACACACCCGAACACCAGCCTGTAGGGGGCGTCGCAGCATTCATCAGTCTAATGAGCTGAAAATTAGTGTTTAATAACGTCATTAGCGTTTAAATGTGTGTTTTCCCTAATGATTAGATTATATGTGATAAAGAGATAAAATATTTACATCTAAAAATTAATTTTATGATAAGTACAGATAGAGAAGAGAAAGAAAATGATTAAAAAAGAAGGAAAGAGAAAAGGAGAGTGTGAAAAAGATTAAAACTGAGGTAGAAAATAGAGGAAGGTTATAATTAATAAAACATAAACATAAAACAGGCGTCATAAAGTAAAGAGACAGAAAAAATGAATTACATTTCTGTTATTCATCAGACGCCCTTATACAGAGTGACTGACATTTTATCTTATTATACATCTGAGCAACTGAGGGTTAGGGGCTTTGCTCAGGGGCCCAGCAGTAACAACCTGCTGGTGCTGGGAATCGAACCCACAATCTTTCAGTCAGCAGGCGAACACATTAAACACTGAGCTCCCACTTCCCACATACGATTAATAAAACGTATTACATTAAATATGAGTCGGAGTAAAGCTGATAATTGATTGGCTGTTGAGAGAGAGAGAGAGAGAGAGGTGTGTTTTAGAACTTTATGTAATACACACTGATATTGTTCTAGAATGTCATGCAGTGTTTAGAGATTAAATACAGAATCGTCTGAGTCCTTTATCAGCCTCATCAACCAATCAGACTGCATGTGCTTTTTAGGATTTAATGCCATACATAAAGCAAAAATGATTTTTTTATATAACAGACATCTTTTTTGTCCACAGTGTGTGTGTGTGTGTGTGTGGGGGGGGGGGGGGGGGGTCCACAGTGTGTTTGTTAAAGTCAAAAGGCAGGAAAATAAAGGAAGACCTAACAGTTTGTAATTATTGATGTGCTGATAATCAGTTCTCCATCACGAAACTCAGCAGAATACAAGTCTTTACGATGACACGCCCCTACTGAAGTCCCATCCGAGACATGGGGTCAGTCCTCAATCTGGACACACTGACCCTGTAGCTTGTGTCCTCCTACAGATTATAAATGTGTTTTTATGATAGTGTGATGATGTCATGATAAATTAAGGTTATAGTCTCGATATAAGAACAAACATTCTGGACTACAGACGAGTTCTTCTGCACTTCCTGACTGTCAATAATGTCTGTTCTATATATAATTATTGGGGAGTGAAATTGGGACGTACTGCAGCCGCCATGTTGAACACTGCTCTTCTCATTTGGATTAAAATTTTGAACCCACAGATATCTGGTGCCTCTGTCAGTTTAGGAAACGCTGCAATAGTGACATCTTTAATATCCAGCTGTGAATTTAATTGAGCAGCTTTATGGCTATGTGGCTTTACATTATGGTTTAGCACCTGTCCAGATGTTTGTCCAGTGTTTGTTATCTATGGTGTTAAGTAACGTATTAGCACCCATCCAGATGTTTTTATCCATGGTGTTTAGTTATGTGTTAACAATCGTCCAGGTGTTTGGTTGTTATCCATTGTGCTTATTTATGTGTTAGTAGTCATCGAGATGTTTGGTTGCTATCCATGGCGTTTAGTTATTTGTTAGCAGTCGTCCAGATGTTTGGTTGCTATCCATGGTGTTTAGTTATTTGTTAGCAGTCGTCCAGATGTTTGGTTGCTATCCATGGTGTTTAGTTATTTGTTAGCAGTCGTCCAGATGTTTGGTTGCTATTCATGGTGTTTAGTTATTTGTTAGCACCTGTCCAGATGTTTGTCCAGTGTTTGTTATCTATGGTGTTAAGTAACGTATTAGCACCCATCCAGATGTTTAGTTATATGTTAGCTGTGTTGGTGATCAATATTAGTGTATAGTTGTTTTTTAACACTCTTCCAGATGTTGGGCGATAAACTCCTGGATGCACTTCCTGTACTGGTCCGAGTGACTGTGTGACTGAAAATACTGAGACGGCTGATCCAGTGACTCACTCATCTCCTCGTTCACCTTCGCCATGCGCAGCCTGAGACAGAGACAGAGAGAGACAGAGAGAGAGACAGACAGAGACAGAGAGACATGTCATATAATAATAAACATGTTTAGTAGAAACTAATATTATGTGGAATATTGTGTGTGTGTGTTTTGTGTACAGGGTAACTATGTCAGCGTTGGTGCTATCCATGGCGATGGAGAGTGGACTCTTGCCGTCCAGGTCTGAGACGCTTTGACAAGCTCCGCGCTTCAGGAACAAACAAACCTGTCTTTAAAAAGAGACACAGATACAGGATGTGAGCACAGACACTTACTCAGGTTCAGGGTTGCCTTCGACAGGATGATGCAGTGTGTGTGTGTGTGTGTGTGTGTGTGTGTGTGTGTGTGTGTGTGTGTGTGTGTGTGAGTGTGTGTGTGTGTGTGAGTACCCAGTGTGTCCCAGCATGGCAGCATGGTGCAGTGCTCCTTTTCCTCGAGCATCCTGCTGATCCACATTAGCAGAGTTTTGCAGCAGGAACTCACAGGGGAGTAAAGAACCCTGATAACACCAACACACACACACACACACACATACATACACACACACACACACATTAAAAAAACATTAAAATTGAGCCCAAATAATGTACTGTATAATATAAAAATTTACTGCTGGTAGATATTCTTTAAACAGGAAGTGGATTTGCACAGACCCCCTGTACCGCCTGCATCAGCGGTGTTCGGCTCTGATCCTCTGCATTCACCCAGTTAACGTCTGCACCGAGCGCCAGCGCCTCCACCATGTCGGATAAACTAGAGGCACACGAGGCCCAGTACAGCAGCATGTTGGGGGAACACTGCGTCCCACAGGGGGGAGTGGGCGGAGTCTCAAACGGGGGCTCCGCCTCCTGCAGATCTGAAACACACCCAGACCGCTGTTTAGATTTTAATGCTAACTGACCACAGTGTCGCTGTGATAATGGATCGGGGTCAGAGGTCATACCGGGTTCAGTCAGGCTGGTGTTGGAGTACGAGTTAAGCGTCTCTCTGCTACCATCAGCACTGGTGTGAATCCCGCTGTCTGCACTCTTTACTGTCTCACACACACACGCAGAATTTATGACATTAAAAAAACATTTTACAGATAATTTTATAAAAATGAACAATCATCACTTTGCCCTCTAAACTGTTTCCTGTTTGAGAGTAAGACCTAATCCTACTTCCTGTAGAAACTGTTCCTAATTACATTTACATTCCTGGCATTTAGCAGACGCCTCATCCACAGTGACTAACAAGTGATTTATCTTGTCCCACTGAGCAATTCAGTGTTAAGGGCCTTGCTTAGGGGCCCAACATTGGCAGCTTGGGCGTGCTGGGATTCAAACTCACATCCTTCTGATGAGCACTTTCAGCACAGAGATACCATTTTCCAGTTCACCTCACTGTCATTCTTAAGAATTAAAATAAACAAAAATCCCTTCAATTGACAGCATTAGAACCTGAACCCAGTACTTACGACTCCGGAGCTTTGAGGATGTGTCGAAGTAGGAAAAGAGTGAATCAAGCTCATCAGGGCAGAAGAGAGAATCCCGTCGAGCCTCCTGCCCAATGAGAGGCGCTGTTTACCATCCAGAAAATACAAGCGTCGTTAGCGTAACATCACATTTTTCATTACATCACATTTCACACAATCTGGTGTCCAGGACGCAGCAGGAATAAATAAGAAGGAAGCTGAAGGGTAAACACACCTGCAGCGTTGGAGGCAGAGCGGATTTTAGGCGTGGGAGGAGGTGGCCGAGGGGGCAGGAACTCCATGCTTCCTTTCAGATGCTTGTCATGTTTACTCAACATCATGACCTTTGCCCTTTGCTCCTGAGACTCCTGCTTTCGCACGAACTTTCTCTCCACATACTTGGCCCGGATGTAAGCCTCGATGTCCTGCCTAAAACACACACACACTTTATTAAAACAAATCCAACAAGCTGATACACAGCAGCGGACTGAACCAAGTGGAAGTGTAAAAAAGGGGAAGTACCTCGGATCACCAGGCTGTGGTTTCTTCCACCCCATATCTCCTCTGCGAGCCTCGTAGATCTGATTAATGAGCTCGTTTCCTAGCTCACACATCAGCTACAAGCCACACAACACAACAGCAGATAAACACAAAGCGGAGCTCGACCTTTCAGCTAGGGTAAATATCAACATGAATAAATCAGTCCAGTGGTGTGGAGTGTCACATACTCACCTTCAGAAGTTCTGGTTCCCACGAGTCCAGTGTCAGTGATCTCACCTTTGAGTTATGAACTCCCAAACTCCTAAAGGACACAGAAAGTCCAGTAAAACTAGACTGAAGGACTTTTACAGGATGCAGTAAAGGGACTGGAGTATCAAAGGTACATGAGTGGTGGAAAGGGGTGGCATTACAAGGCACAGTAAGTGTGGTATAAGAGGGCAGAGTAGGGGTAGTAGCGAAAGGGTGTACTAGAGGACTGCATGGCAAAGTGGGAGGTGGGGTAGTAGTAAATCTTGCAATAAAAGGTGTAGGGGTATTAGAGGTGTATTACATAGTAGTAGTGAAGTGTTAGTTAAGGTGCAGTAGAAGCTCTACCTGTGGATCCCAGAGCAGGCAATGCAGAGCGTGATGCCCAGGTTGATGCTGGCCCAGCGAGGCTCCGCCTCCCCACAGTCACAGCACTGCTGATTCCCTCTGACTGACAGCACACGGTGTAGAGGCGTGTCAGTGCGAACCGAGCGACACTCACCCAAAGAGTCCAGACTGCCCAGAGACGCTGATGACTCACGCTGCAACCGCTAAAAAATACACATTTACATCGCACCTTTACAGATCCCAGGACAACAAACTGCAAATTTACAGATCCCAGGCTAACAGATTACACCTTTACAGATCCCAGGCTAACAGATTACACCTTTACAGATCCCAGGCTAACAGATTACACCTTTACAGATCCCAGGCTAACAGATTACACCTTTACAGATCCCAGGCTAACAGATTACACCTTTACAGATCCCAGGCTAACAGATTACACCTTTACAGATCTCAGGCTAACAGATTACACCTTTACAGATCCCAGGCTAACAGATTACACCTTTACAGATTTCACATTTACAGATCATACGCTTACAAATATTTCTTTTACAGATCTCATGCTTACAGACCCCTAACTTTTCAGATTACAAGTAGATCACAAGTTTATAGAATTCATCCTAAAAGATCAACACCAATGTTTGTAATTTTTCAGATCCCACATTTTCAGATCCCACGTTTACAGATTTCACCTTAACAGATCCCTCTTTTACAGATATCAGCTTTACAAATACGTTTGCAGATCTCAACTTTACAGATCACATCTTTACAGACCCCACTGCTCTGGAACCAAGCTTTACACTTCTATTTTTATATATTCACCTTTATAGATTCCACCTGTGCAGATCCGACCTTCATATATTCCATGTTTACAGAGCCCACCCTCACAGATCACGTTTATAGATCAGACATTTACAGGTCCCATCTTAACCGAAACTTAACAGTTTTGTTTGTGTGTGTGTGTGTGTGGGTGTTTGGGTAAGATGCTCACGGCCATGGGTTCCTCTCCGTTCTCCCTGTATGCAGTAGCGATACTGTTCTGTACGGCTTTGGTCCAAAACTGTCGTAATTTTTCCGAGTCAGCCTGTAGCATACAGCTTCTACACACACACACACAAACACACATTATACCTCACCTGATCACATCACCTTCCTGTGAATTAATGTGCTAAGTAGAGTGTATATATTTTGTATTTATTTATCTTTAACATTACACATACACATACACACACACACACACACACACACAAACACACTCACTTGTTTGGAGAAACAACCTCAAAGCAGAAACGTCGCTCCAGATCCTCACACTGTTTAACTGTGCAGAGTCGAAGATCTTCAACTACTACCGTGGGGTTATCCTGACACACACACACACACACACACACACAAATCACACTCTAAGAACATATCCATATATGTGTGTGTGTGTGTGTGTGTGTGTGTGATACTGTACATACTCTGAATCTCTTCTGGTAGACAAGCTGATTGTGCTGAATAGAGAACCAACGCCTGAAATACAGACATGAATAAATGAATAAATCTCACATGAGTGTGTGGACCTGTCTCACATACGAGTGTGTACCTGTCTCACATGAGTGTGTGTACCTGTCTCATATGAGTGTGTGTACCTGTCTGTCTCATATGAGTGTGTGTACCTGTCTCACATGAGTGTGTGTACCTGTCTCACATGAGTGTGTGTACCTGTCTTACATGACAGTGTGTACCTGTCTTACTTGAGTGTGTGTACCTGTCTCACATAAGAGTGTGTACCTGTCTGACATGAGAGTGTGTACCTGTCTCACATGAGAGTGTACCTGTCTCACATAATAGTGTACCTGTCTCACATGAGAGTGTGTGTACCTGTCTCACATGAGAGTGTGTACCTGTCTCACATGAGTGTGTGTACCTGTCTCACATGAGTGTGTGTACCTGTCTCACATGAGAGTGTGTACCTGTCTCACATGAGAGTGTGTACCTGTCTCACTGAGTATGCACAGAGAGTGTGACTGTCTCACATGAGAGTGTGTACCTGTCTCACATGAGAGTATGAACCTGTCTTAAATGAGTGCGTGTTGTACCTGTTTTATGAGAGTGTGTACCTGTCTCACATGAGAGTGTGTACCTGTCTCACATGAGTGTGTGTACCTGTCTCACATGAGAGTGTGTACCTGTCTCACATGAGAGTGTGTACCTGTCTCACGAGTGTGTGTACTTGTCTTACATGGGTGTGTGTACCTGTATCACATAAGAGTGTGGACCTGTCTTACATGAGAGTGTGTAACTGTCTCACATGAGTGTGTGGACCTGTCTCATGAGTGTGTGTATCTGTCTTACATGAGGATATGTGCCTGTCTCATATGAGAGTGTGTACCTGTCTCATACTGCAGGTGAAGCAACACAGGAAATAAAAAAGAGAGAGTAAAACTGAAAGAATAAATAAATCAATTAAAATCAAATCCATGTTAAATAAATAGAATTAAAAAACATGAACTAAAAGAGAGTTTACAGACAGACAGACAGGTAGACAGACAGACAGGTAGAGACAGTTTGTACCTATTCCAGGTTTTAAAAGCGTTACTGGCTCGTTTGAAGAGATATCCTTCCATCAACACTCCATCCATACAGTCCACACTCACCTGCAGCCCACAGTCCTCAGAGGACAAGTCCTACACACACACACACACACACACACACAGATGAGCCCTTATTGAGATTACTATTTAAAAAAAAGAGACAGATAGAGAGAGAGAGAGAGAGAGAGAGAGAGAGAGAGCAGCAGAGAGAGACAGACAGAAATTGTCAGAGAAAGAGTGACAGAGAGAGATACAGGGAGAGAGAGACAGACAGGGAGAGAGAGAGAGACAGGGAGACTTCTTACCTGTAGTGCAGCCTGGAGCAGGTTAAATATTAAACCAAAATAAAAAAAAACATGATTAAATGTTTAAACACAGAATTAGTGTATATTTAATTGTGTGTGTGTGTGTGTGCGTGTGTGTGTGTGTGTGTACCTGCTGCTGGATAGCTGAGTGTTTCTGCTCCATGTCTCTTTTTTCCTTTGCCGAGTCAACAACCAGCTGATCCAACTGACAGACAACCGACATGCAGACAGACAGAGACAGACAGACAGACAGCAGAGAGGCAGACAGACAGACAGAGACAGACAGACAGACAGCAGAGAGGCAGACAGACAGACAGAAAGACAGAGAGACAGACAGCAGAGAGGCAGACAGAGAGACAGCAGAGAGGCAGACAAACAGACAGCAGAGAGACAGACAGACAAAAAGACAGAGAGAAAGACAGCAGAGAGGCAGACAAACAGACAGCAGAGAGGCAGACAGAGAGACAGACAGACAAAGAGACAGAGAGAAAGACAGCACAGAGGCAGACAGACAGACAGAGAGACAGATACCAGAGAGGCAGACAGAGAGACAGATAGCAGAGAGGCAGACAGAGAGACAGACAGACAAAGAGAAAGACAGCAGAGAGGCAGGCAGACAGACACAGTTAAGACAGGTTTTAAGTTAATAAAAGTTTGTTCCAGCTGTTTGTTTTTTTTTTCAAATTTCTCTGTAATGATCATGATTCACATCTGGCAGAAGAACCTTTAGATCTCCATCACTCCATGACTGATCAGTGTGTGTGTGTGTGTGTGTGTGTGTGTGTGTACCTGTCCCCCGAGCTGGTTCATTAGCAGTTGGAGATCACTGAACAGTGTGTATCCCTGCTGGAAAAAGCTCAGATTGGAGTTCATGAATGACAGCATCTAAAAAAAACCCCATATATAACTAAAATCACATGACATCCATTTATTGTTATATAATAATTCTGATCATTTATAAGAAATCATGAGTTCATACGGATTTCAGAATCTCCAGTCTTTTCTTGGACTGCAGGACGTTGATCTGAAACACAGGACAGGGTTTTTAAATAACCTCCATGTGACACTGTGTGACCCTGAATGACCTGCGGTGACCTCACTGACCTGCAGGACGTAGTCGAGGGCGATGTGGCGGAAACACTTGCGGGTGGTGGTGAGGATGTTGGTGGCTTCATCCACTTCATGTGGTTTGTTGCGGGGAACCTGAGCGTTTTTCACCAGCGCCACTTCCTTCTCCTCACTCGCTTTATCAAACTGTTTCTTCACCTCCTTAAACTTCCTCAGATCCCTGAGACGGAAAGACATTCACACACCATTAAACTCCCACTCGAACAGACGACTGACGGAATGACGGAATGACGGCACTCACTCCTTAACGAAGGTCTGCAGCTGAGAGCGGACAGATCGCTGGGCCTGGTCGAATAAGATCTAGAAAAAATAGAGAAATAGCGGTGTTTTATATTTACTCACACACACACACACACACACACACACACACACACACACACACACACACACAGTGGACAAACACACTTATACATAATTCGTAAGCATGATATCAGTTTCCACTGTTACGCTGATGACACACAGTTATACGTCTCATCAAGGCCTGATGTGAAAGGCCAGTTTAATAACATTGAGCAATGTGTGAAGGAAGTAAGAGATTGGATGTTATGCAATTTCCTCTTGCTTAACGCTGACAAGACGGAGGTTCTGGTTCTAGGACCACAGGTAGCTAAAAGTAAGCTTCCTGATCACACCTTAACCCTAGACAGTCTTTCTGTTTCACCGAGTGCAACAGTAAAAGATCTGGGTGTGATTTTAGACTCCAATCTCTCATTTGAAGCCCATGTCGATAATATTAGCAGGATAGCTAATGGTTCTATCATCTCAGAAATATCGCTAAAATAAGAAATATATCCTGTCACTAAATGATGCCTGAAAAATGAGTTCATGCGTTTATCACATCCAGGCTGGACTACTGTAACGCTTTACTGTCTGGATGTTCAACTAGGTGCATTAATAAACTTCAGTTAGTCCAGAACGCAGCAGCGAGAGTCCTCACTAACACTAACAGATACGAGCACATCACGCCGGTCTTATACACCACTGCATTGTCTCCCAGTGAGACACACTGCATCGATTTTAAAATACTACTGTTAACTTATAAAGCTCTAAATGGTCTCGCACCGCAGGACTTAAGCGAACTTCTAGTGTCTTACGTTCCACCACGCCTACTTCCATCAAAGGACGCAGGCTGCCTGTCAGTACCGCGCATTATAAACTCTACAGCAGGGGGCGGAGCCTTTTCTTACAGAGCCCCAATGCTATGTTATAACCTCCCTATGAATGTTCGGGAATCAGACACAGTCTCAGTGTTTAAGTCCAGCTTAAAAACTTATTTATTTAATCAAGCATTTTGTATTGATTCCCCTTAGATAAAGGAGCAGATCTGGGGGACTGATGGGTGTTGAGTATTATGGGATGTTAGATGTCTTCCCCTCTCTTATTGATCACGGTGTTGTTGATGATGAGAGCGGCTGGTTGCTTAACATATCAGGGAGCCCTCATGTCTGTGTTTCCCTCTGGTTCTCCTTTAGTTATGCTGACCTAGTTAGTCTCACCGGAGTCCCAGCTTTACTCTACATTATTCACTTAATCACTCCAAACCGTGTGATTACAATGTCACTTAACTGTTTTTCCTTCTTTTTTGCCTTCCTTTCACTCTCTCTCTCTCTCTCGCTCTCTTCTCTTCTCTCTGTCTCTCTCTCTCTCTCTCTCTCTCTCTCTCTCTCTCTCTCTCTCTCTCTCTCTCTGGTCTCTCTCTCTCTCTCTCTCTCTCTCTCTCTCTCTCTCTCTCTCTCTCTCTCTCTCTCCTCTCTCCTGTCTCTCTCCCTCTCTCTCTGTCTTCTCTCTCTCTGTCTCTCTCTCTTCTCCCTCCTCTCTGTCTCTCCTGTTCTCTCTCTCTATCTCTCTCTTCTCTCTCTCTCTTTCTCTCTCTCTCTCTTTCTCTCTCTGTCTCTCTTTCTCACCCCCTCCTCTCTCTTCTCTGTCTTCTCTCTCTCTGTCTCTCTCCTCTCTCTCTCTCTCTCTCTCTCTCTCTCTCTCTCTCTCTCTCTCTCCTCTCTCTCTCTCTCTCTCTCTCTCTCTCTCTCTCTCTCTCTCTCTCTCTCTCTCTCTCTCTCTCTCTCTCTCTCTCTCTCTCGCTCATACTCCTCTCGCTGTTTCCCTCTCTCCTCTCTCCTCTCTCTCTCTCTCTCTCGTTCTCTCTCTCTCTCCTCTCTCCTCCCCCTCTCTCTCTCCTCTCTCTCTCTTCTCTCTCTCGCTCTCTCTTCTCTCTCTCTCACTTTTGATTACATATGCCACAACGGAGCTGCCGGTGATCCAGACCCCATCTCCACCCCGGGCCTGTTCGGAACCCTTTTCTGCACCCCCTCCAGTTGATGATCACATGACCAGGGTGACCGAGGACGTCCCACTCTGCCATAAAGACGTTCCAGCTGTTCCTTTAAGGACTAATGATTTAAGTTGCCACACACACACACACACACACAGTGTAACCACATAATTCCTGCTACTTGTCTTTCACCCAGATGAGAGGGTTCTCTGTTGAGTCTGGTCCTCTCAGGTTTCTTCCTATTCCATCTCAGGAGTTTTTCCTTGCACCGTCGCCCCCGCTGTCTCATCATGGAAACTGATTTCTGTCTCATTCTAACTCAATTTCTTCAATGTAAAGCTGCTTTGTGACAATCACCATTGTACAAAGCGCCAAAACCAATAAAACTGACTGAATTGAATTGAACTGATTGAACTGAACTGAATTGAACTGATTGAAGTGAACTGAATTGAATTGAACTGAAATTGAATTGAACTGAATTGAACTGTATTGAACTGAATTGAATGAACTGAACTGAATGAATGAACTGAATTGAAACTGAAACTGACTGAATGTGAACTTAAGTGAACTGAATTGACTTGAACTGAATTGAATTGAACTGAATTGAACTGAATTGAAACTGAACTGAATTGAATTGACGAATTGAACTGATTGAATTGAACTGACTGAAATTGAACTGAATTGAATTGAATGAACTGAACTGAATGAATGAACTGAATTGAACTGAACTGAACTGAACTGAATTGAACTGAACTTGAAATGAATGAACTGAACTGAATTGAATGAATTGAACTGAACTGAACTGAACTGAATCGAATTGAACTGAATTGAATTGAACTGAATTGAACTGAACTGAACTGAACTGAACTGAATTGAATGAATTGAACTGAACTGAACTGAATTGAACTGAATTGAACTGAATTGAACTGAACTGAATTGAACTGAACTGAATGAACTGAATGAATGAACTGAACTGAATTGAACTGAAGTTGAACTGAACTGAACTGAACGAATTGAATTGAACTGAACTGAACTGAATTGAATTGAATTGAACTTACGGTGTGGTAGTTGTTCATCTCCTGCAGTGTCTCAGCAACGCAGCTAAACTGGACTAAAGAGAGGAAACAGTGATGAGGTCACAAATGTTCTATCTCATACTCACACCAGGGGGCGCTGTGTTCTTACCCCGATAACGTCGTCTCTGCTGGACTGCAGCGCTAACTCTCGGATTCCATTTATAAACTGTCTGTTGGCGTGACTGTAAACTCGGCCGGCGTCAATCATCCCGATACTCAGCTTAACTAACTGTCTCCTCACACCACACACACACACACACACACACACACACACACACACACACACACAGGTCATCAAACACAAGCGATAATGAGGTGAAGATTGAGAAGATTGATGAACCTGCTAACCAAACACAAAGAATCTACAGAGAATCTACACTCACCTTATCAAGTTTGGATTCCAGCTCTCCGACATCCCCTTCTACATCTTCTACAGCAGCCCTGCACACCATCATCAATCATCATCATCATCACCATCATCACCATCACCATCATCACTATCACCACTATCATCATCACCATCATCATCGTCATCACCATCATCATCACCACCATTATTATTACCATAATCACCATCATCATTACCATCACCATCATCACTACTATCATTACCATCATCATCATAACCATCATTCCATTACCATCATTAATATCATTATTATACCATCATCACCATCATCATTACTTTCATCATCATCATAACCATCATTGTCATCATCTTTACCATATTCATCACATCAACTTTACTACATCATTATCTCATCATCGTAATCATCCACCATCACCACCATTATCATTACCATCACATTATAACATCATCATCACCATCATCATTATTATCACCATCATCTCATCATTATTATTATCACCATCATTACTATCATCACTACCATCATCACTACCATCATCACCAACATCATTACCATTATTACCATCATCATTATTGTTACCTTCATGATTATAACCATAATCATCGTCATAACCCATCAGCAGCAGCAGCAGCATCATCATCATCATCGTCACCATCATCACCATCATCAATATTATCGCTACCATCATTACCAGCATCATCATCATCTTCATACATCATCACATATATCATATCATCATTAGGTAAAACACACATCCATGAAAAACACCAGTACATCCCATTAAAACACCAGTACATCCCAGAACACCATTACCAAAACACCAGTACATCCCATTAGAACATAGTACATCTCAGTATAACACAGTAATCCCATTAGAACACCAGACACTCATTAAACACCAGTACATCCCATTAAACACCATACATACCATTAAAACACCATAATCTCATTAGACACCAGTACAATCTCATTATACACCAGTACATCCCATTAGAACACCGTACATCCCATTAGAACATAGGTACATCCATTAAACACCAGTACATCCCATTAGAACACC
>VCAZ01000511.1:0-16616 GCA_005784505.1 Bagarius yarrelli | reverse complement strand
TCGGTCGAGGCCCGGACCTTGGGTTACTGTTGGTAAAAGGAGGAGAGGAGGAGGACGCATGAATAGACAGAAAGAGAAGAGGAAAGGCAAGAGTGTAGGACTGAGAATAAAAGGTGCTGAATTTGGTGGATATGATGAAGAGAAGGAAGGTAGATATATTGGTGTACAGGGAGACCAGGTGGAAGGGTAGCAAGGCTCGTAGTATAGGATTGGGATTCAAGTAAACGAGGACATGAAGTTAGTGGGTGTGAGTGAAGAGGATGAGAGGTAGAGAATAGGGGTAGGTGGAGACAGATGATTCGCTGCGCTGTGGGCGACCCCTAAAAGGGAACGCCGAAAGGAAAAGAAGAAGAAGAACTTATATCCTCAAAAATATTTAATTTTTTTGTAATGTTTGAAACATTTCTAAACAATTTGAGGGGTTAAAAAAGACATTTAATTAATAATTTGTTGGGTTATTGCTTAACTAAACCAAGTAGCCCTCAAAAATATTTCTTCCTGCAATTTTACATTATGCTTTTAAAGTGAGATTTAGAGAGCACTTTCATGATTTATCTCTATGAGTTCATTAGATATGGAATATCAGCAAGATTTTAAGAATTCTAAAAATCAGGATTATCTTTTAGAAGTGTTATCTAAAGTGCTTAATGTTATCTATCATAAAAAGACACTGATGTTTTAATGGAATTAAAATTGTGCCAAAAAAAAAGAATGCAACTTAATAAAATGTTAAAGTTGTATGACAATGTTTCAGTAATATATTCTAACATAACCTAAAGGCTATAAAAAGGTTCTAGAGACTAGAAAAACAATCATTACTTAAATAAATCATTTTTAATGAGCACATGGATATTATTTTAAAAAATGATTGCATGTGTTAAACAACCACGGGTTGCTTATTATAAAGGGTGCCAATGTTTAGTTAATGCATCTGGTACATTATATGTGCAATATAAATATGTCATACTTTGCAAGGTGAAAATGCTTCATATAACCTGAAAGATGTTAAAACACAAACAGGCCACCTGAATATTAAAACATTTTACCCTCTGCTGTCTTAATTCAATTAATACAAGATCTAGGAGTCTGTACTGCTACAGCCTGTCAGTAATTAATTTGGAATATAATGTTAATGGATGCTAATAAGTCCGTGAGGGAGTGGAGAAACTCAGGGTGTAATTTATGTGCACCATTATGCATGTGCCTGTGTTTTGTTATTTGTTGTATTGTTTTTTTTTTTTTTATTTTTATTTTAAACACAGGCACATGCATAATGGTGCCACATAAATTACACCCTGAGTTTCTCCACTCCCTCACGGACTTATTAGCATCCATTAACATTATATTCCAAATTAATTACTGACAGGCTGTAGCAGTACAGACTCCTAGATCTTGTATTAATTGAATTAAGACAGCAGAGGGTAAAATGTTTTAATATTCAGGTGGCCTGTTTGTGTTTAACATCTTTCAGGTTATATAAAGCATTTTCACCTTGCAAAGTATGACATATTTATATTGCACATATAATGTACCAGATGCATTAACTAAAACATTGACACCTTTATAATAAGCAACCCGTGGTTGTTTAACACATGCAATCATTTTTTAAAATAATATCCATGTGCTCATTAAAAATGATTTATTTAAGTAATGATTGTTTTTCTAGTCTCTAGAACTTTTTTATAGCCTTTAGGTTATGTTAGAATATATTACTGAAACATTGTCATACAACTTTAACATTTTATTAAGTTGCATTCTTTTTTTTGGCACACAATTTTAATTCCATTAAACATCAGTGTCTTTTTATGATAGATAACATTAAGCACTTTAGATAACACTTCTAAAAGATAATCCTGATTTTTAGAATTCTTAAAATCTTGCTGATATTCCATATCTAATGAACTCATAGAGATAAATCATGAAAGTGCTCTCTAAATCTCACTTTAAAAGGATAATGTAAAATTGCAGGAAGAAATATTTTTGAGGGCTACTTTGTTTAGTTAAGCAATAACCCAACAAATTATTAATTAAATGTCTTTTTTAACCCCTCAAATTGTTTAGAAATGTTTCAAACATTACAAAAAAAATTAATATTTTGAGGATATAAGTTCTTCTTCTTCTTTTCCTTTCGGCTGTTCCCTTTTAGGGGTCGCCACAGCGCAGCGAATCATCTGTCTCCACCTACCCCTATTCTCTACATCCTCTTCACTCACACCCACTAACTTCATGTCCTCGTTTACTTGAATCCCAATCCTGTACTACGAGCCTTGCTACCCTTCCACCTGGTCTCCTGTACACACAATATATCTACCTTCCTTCTCTTCATCATATCCACCAACATTCAGCAACTTTATTCTCAGTCCTACACTCTTGCCTTTCCTCTTCTCTTCCTGTCTATTCACGCGTCCTCCTCCTCTCCTCCTTTTACCAACAGTAACCCAATTTCCGGGCCTCGACCGATCAGGGATGAAATTCTGACGGATGATTTGCATATTATTCGCAAGATATTCGCAAGATTTGGCGTTCGAAGTTTTACGTCGGATGCCCTTCCTGACTCACCCCCTCTATTTATCCAGGCTTGGGACTGGCACCAAAGTCACTGGCTTCTGACCCCTGTGGCTATTTTGAGCATATAAGTTAGATGACAATTGAAAATGTTGGGAAAAGGGATCTGGATGAGAATGGAAAAATATTAAAAGACATACAGAGTCAAGTATTATTAATTATCCCCCCCAAAAAATATACAGATAACCCTAGGCACCACCATAAAAATCAAAGCTTTCCAGTTTGTTAATAGTCTTCTGTATTAAAAAAACAAAAAAGGATCTATATCACACCTGTTAATAAGTAACAGTTAGACATAATGTGTATACAATAAGGTGTTGGGATACCACAATCCACCCGACAAGCCTCAGTACACCCTGGTATGCTTCATACAGGTCTCTGGATCTGTGCGGGGGGATTCTTCTTCTTCCAGACATTTCCTCAGTAAGCGTTTTGATGAATGTGGTTGAAGAGCACTCGAAAAACATGTCAGGCCAAAACCTCTCATAGATCTGATGAGTGTGAAGTGTAAAGCGTTTGATTTTGCATTCATTTCAGACTCATCAAACTAGTCAGTGAGGACATGTGATCTGGAGAAGCTGGGTTGTTATCCTGGATAAGAGCACTTCCATCTGTGTAAAGATGTTTCCACTATTGATTTGCAGTGAATTAATTCTTGGCTTTAAAATGCCCCTCACAACCCCTCATCTTTTCTGTATATGCACATGTAGCGTTTGGGTGTTTTTTTTCTGTGTACTGTGCTGCCGACCTAACCCTCCTCTTCCTCTTCTTCTTCTTCTTCTTCTTCTTCTTCTGCGAATCACAGCCAGGCAGGGTGTGACGAGAGAAACCAGGGTGTCCATACGGGTTTGCTAGGTAAAGTTGAAAGAACTGAGACGTGATAAACGGAATGGGCGGGACCTAATTTTGACAAGCAAGCGTTGGCAGACCTGGTAACCAATCAGTCCGCGGTTTATTCGTTCCGGATGTCAAATGTTCCGGTAAGTGGCGGCGTCCTTGCGGAACTGGAGACTGCGCGATACCGAGACGTGCCGGGATGCGACCACGTTTATCCACGCACAAAGGATTTGCTGAGCAAGTATTAAATCTCCTTTTTTAACCCAGTATAGCATTTTACCTCTGTAGCTTGTGTACAGTGCACAATAACTAATGAACCGGCTGCTCCTTCGTAGCATTTCCAGCGGTTTGAATGTATCCAGCGTTCATATTGAGCTTATAACCGCTGCCTTATTCTGGTACGACCTTCTGGTGAATGATTTCAATAGTCACAGGTTTTAAAGCAGTAAAACAGACACTTAATGTCTTATTCATTTATATAACAACACCTGCAAATTATATTTATGAGCCGTGGATTATTATTGTGGTTTGTTTGTATTTATTTATGAAATAATTTCTACTATAAACTATAGTCAAACAATAACAACTTTTTCTAAGGCAAGAAGGATTAAAGCACTAGTAATTTTCCAAAACATGACACAGGGGTATTTAATCATTGAAAGAATTTTATGTCAACAGCGTTTCCAGTAATTACTTAGAGCAATAACACTGCGAAGATCCTCAGTGAATCTTATTCTCAGTCTCCACACTGCTGATCTGTGTTGATAGGTGTTGATGTGAACTGTCTTGATGGAGTGACCTAACAGCGAGAAAACAATGGCCTCTGTGGAGTTGCTCTACATAGATAAACAAAGCGGACGAGACGATCATCTATATGATCCTGACTGGGCCCCAGCTGTTCAAGTTCATGGAATAGATGGTCTGGTTGAAGAAACGAGCCCTGAAGAATGTGAAAGCAGTTTTCATGGAAAAGCATCCATCAGTGAGGGTCAGCATCATTCAGCATCAAATATGACCTTCATTAATGGTCTATCAGACAAGCACTTTCGTCAAGAGAAGGTCAGGGTGTGTTGTGACGAGGAGCTGGAGACCTCGTTTACTTACGTTGATGAAAATGTCAATCTCAGACATAGCACTCCAGACATAAGTGAGAAAAGTCTTCATGATGGGACGCCTTGTCCTGACTCCCCAAACGAGAACCGTCTTGAATTTTCCTTAATGTCTGACTTGACATCTGAGAGCTCAGGAAAGCCAATAGATTATGGATTTATCAGCGCCGTCACCTTTTTAGTGACAGGAATAACTTTAGTTATCATATCTTATTCTGTCCCTCGTGACTCAGGAGTAAACCCAGATACCGTCTCTGCACGAGAGATGGAGAGACTAGAAAGTGAAAGTGCAAGGCTTGGGGCACACCTGGATCGGTGTGTTATTGCTGGGCTTTGCCTTCTCACACTAGGTGGGGTAGTGCTCTCTACTCTGTTGATGATTTCAATGTGGAAAGGGGAGATGTACAGGAGAAAGGCCTTCTCATATTCCAAGCACTCAGCGAAGCTGTACGGCTCGACTAATTTGAGAACAAAATCAAGATCTGTCCAGTCATCAGCACAGAATTTTGTTGAGGAAGACTCTGGTGGTAATCAAAGCTAGTGTATTTTGCGCTTTGTAACGATAGGTCGAAATCAGACAGCATGAACTTAAAGTGTGTAGTTGATGGGACTTTTCCACTGGATACTGCTGTACAAGCTTTGTTACCCCGACTAATGTAAATATAGTACAGGCTTAACCTTAACAAATGCTGGTTTTTCCTCAAAAAACAAATCAGTTTTCTGAGGGTTGAACAGTGGCAACATTTATTTCTATGCAACACTTACAGTAGCAAATGTATCTCCATGTTCATATATATACTGACAAGGGCTTACATAGTTTAACTTTATGAAATTATTATTACACAGCAGTTGAACATTGCTGTTCCTCACAGACTGGTAAATGGTGATTTTAGGGGTTGAGGCTGGGGTTGTGTTTTAGTTTTGTTTTAAATATAGCTTAATCATAGTATAATTTATTGGTAGATTGGTAGATAATTTCGCTAGATTCAATCGTTTATATCCAAAAGCAGAAGAAATAATCCACCAGTGATATGTGAAATTTAAAAACCTGAAATGAGTCATTAACGTCTAAAAGCGGGATTGATAAACTTTTATTTGGTTTGTTATAATTGTACAACTGGGAATTTTTAATACGTGAATGTAAATGGGAATTTGAATGTAACTGAACGTATGTTTCACATATTTCCAGATTTGTTTCCCCCTCTAGTTATGACAAACTGCAAAAGCTGTCTTTAATATAGTCCATTTTTAAAAATGATTAAAGAATATTATATCCTTTTCTAAAAATTATATCCCTTTTAATTATTCTATTTTCGATCAAATGTGTTTATTTTAAGTGTTTATTTCGAAAAAGAAGTGGATCTATCATAATAAGTGAATATGTTTAGAAATATACGCACTGTATAGCAGTGAACTCTTGACCAAATACAGGATCATGGTTTTGTTATTGTATATCATATAACACATATCACAAGTGTCCAGTGGGAAAGCGCTATCAGGCACACATTTTATGGTACTGTAATAGTCTGAAGTCTGGTTACCTGTTGTAAAAGTATTGAGTTTTTTTTCTTCATTTTTATCCCTTGTAACCATAACTAACCTTTTGCTTTTTGTTTTGCTGGTTATTATGTTTAAGTTTCACTTAAAGAAATTACCAATAACTCTCTATAAATCTAATCACACTGCTGCTGCTGCTGTGCTGACAATCTTTCCCAGCTCTTACTGTTCAACTTATTACATAATGCGGTTGAAATGTAAATATTTTTAGCCTTAATCTTTTCAACAGGAAATGCTATTCTTTCTGTAAATCGGTGCATATAACAGCTAGGGGTTAAGGGGAAATCACATAGCAAACCAAGCCCTAAATCCAAAGTATCACATATACCGGGAGTGTTGGTCATACAGTAAAGTTGGCTACTTGTGTCTTGTCTAAATCAAAACTTATATGCAAATGCTAAAATGTACAAACGTTAAACATAAAGCTTAGTATTTTTCATTATTTTAAGCTTTTATTATTTGCATTTTGTGTAACGAAATGAAGAACTGATTTATTTTTTGTTTTACTTCTTTTTTGACACAGTGATGGCGGTACTGATTTAAACAAACATTTTAATTTATAACACTTTTAATACTGTATTTTTTTTTAGGGTTTGAAACATCAAATCAAAACAACTTCTATTTTGAACATTATTGTAATTAAAGGGTTTTCAAAAATAAATTGATAAGTTATAAAAGAAGTAATACCCTGTCATTAAAGTATCTTCATTCAGTAAAAAAGCTTTGATCTGGTGAATATAGCGGTCACAACATATTATAAAATACTTATGCAAAGTAAGTAAAAGTCAACCAAATTAAAGTCACTCAAGTTGTTTAACGAGTAACTCTTTTCTTCTATTACTGTATTGTTATAATGCTGGTCATGTGTGATTGTCCAAACGCTCTTAAGTTTATTAAAAGCAACAGATATCAGTGGATCGGATATATCTGTACATGTACCTTGCACAATGACAATAAAGTAAATCTAATCTATTAAAGTATTTTCAAACTGATCATCTTATGGTATCTGCATATACAGGGGGGAAATATCATGTGAGTGGCAGCTCTATGGTAATGTAAGTCAAAGAGAATTCCTCTTTGGTTAACCTGACTGAGGACTCGATGGGGCAAAATCTAGAATGGAATGTTTAAAGAACATACGGATTTAATGCCCCATACATTTGTTCATAGTGTGTAGTAGTTGTTCATGATGACAGCTTGGACTGTATTTCATATGGGTTAGCACTGTGAATACGTAATATTAATTAATGGACACAGCATCATCAGAATAATGTAAAATGACGTATTGTTTGCTAAGTAACTCCTCACTGCCTTACAGATACAATAATCCTTTACTGCATGCACCTAATAAGAAATTCAATTAGCGCACCGGCTTTGTTTGGAGCTTGCAGCATCAACAATGCCTCTTTTTTTTAATTTTAAGTTATATGCTTTCATATCCCAAGTTTTTTTTGCCTCTAATAATTAATAGTACTTTAAAAATACAAATTCTTTTTTGGCGTCCATGGAAACATGTTTATTAAAATATCGTTCATGCTCCATAGGCAGCAAATCTGATGAAATACTGTACAGTGTGCACACACGTCTGCTTTTCATTTCAGCGTTTCCACTAAACACTTTAAGGTTGTCTGGCAAGGGTGTGAACTTTTTATTGTTATTTTTCCAGGGTGTCTTATATGCCTTGGTTTAGGCCACAAATTATAAACTGTGGGATTGGAATAGCAAAATGTGGCCACAGAAATCCTCACTGTATGAAAATTGTTTTAGGAAGCAAGCTGGAGGGAGGCCTGGTTTTGACTTTACTTTTACATATTATTAGTTGTTTTAGCACCTTTTATGTAGGATAACATTAAATCCTGGACTGCATTTCTACTACAGATCGATACACCAACATTTTTGCCGATAGTTAAGCCTTTTCCTCATTAACGGATATCGGATTTGTAATATCGGTCCCGCCAATATATGGACATCTTGTGGACATGTTGAGAATTGCGGCAATAATCGCCATTATGATGTTGGCTATGTGAGAAGAAACGATTTCTTTATTACGGGTTTGTGAACCTGATAATATCTTTTATTTAACACAAAGACGTCTTAATGACGGGTGAGTTTATATTTCGTTTTTTAATATTTATATTTTATATTATTTGGTTAATTAGAATATTTTCGCTCTGAATAAGGGCGTCTGCCAAATGCCACAACTGTCAATGTACATCACGGTATTGACAGTTGTCAGTGCTGTAAATAAAATTGCTTGTTTAGTTAAGTATTGTTGGTATCGTTGTGTTGAATCAGAAATAAAACAATAAATAAATATCGATGCTGGGGGCATATCAGTTACGGTTACACAAACTAAGATTAAAAACATTATTGTATCGGTTCTGATAAATCAGTATCAGCGATTGATTATCTCTTTACTGAAAAAAACCCTCTAATCAAACTCAGCTGGGAATGAAAACCTTGAAAAACCTTGCTTGGTTATAATAAATATTAAAATGTATTATTACAGTATAACTATTTGTATATATATATATATAGATATCTATATATTATATATATATATATATATATATATATATATACTAAAATACTGTTGTCATACATGTTTAGTTATTAGAAGAGTGTTGTTCACACAGAGAGAGAGAGGGGGAAAGAGAGAGAGAGGAATAGCGAAAGTGTAATAGAGAGAGAGAGAAAAAGAGAGAGAGAGAGAGAGAGAGAGAGAGGAATAATGAAAGACAGGAATAGAGAGAGAGGAATAGAAAGAAAGAGAGGAGGAGAGATACAGAAGGAGGGGGATTATAGAAAAATAAACTGATGTAACGTCTTGTTTTAGTAAAGTGTGTTGCAATGTGTTGCGATATGTATGATATTGCAATATATCGTAATATATATCGTAATATGTATCGTATCGTCCGTCCCTTGGCAATGGTTATCCTTCAATACCAACAGCAGCATTATTACAGTATCAGAGATGAATCACAGAAGCTTCTGTCAGCAGATGTGAATTTTAAAGGAATGCTTTGTCAGTGTAAACCACTTAGGTTACAACACACATTTACATCTTTAAAATACAAACAAACAAGTGTGTTTAGTTCAAATCTGTTCTTCTACCAACATTGTTGCAGACAGTAGAAGGAACATTTCATAAACAGACATGTTAAACATCTCTGCTTTACAAAAAAAGCGCTCTCATCTCTCAATCAAACCCTGAACCGGGGAACGTTTACATCTTCTTAATTCTCCTGAACATTAGACAGTCAGTTTGGTTGTCTGTTTAATGGTAGAACAAAGCCTAAAAAAGTATGGGTTCAGGATCAGAAGCTTTTTTTTAACTTGTCTGGAGAAAATAGTCTGTATTTTTTTAACACATGAATCAGCCCTACCCTCTGAATTCCCTTTTTTTTGCTTACTCTTGGCCTTGGAGTGAGGTCAGGAGTTTAATGGGAAAAACATTTGAAGCGGCGGCACTAAAACCGGAGCCTCAGCGAAAGAGCTGGCGCATTTTAGAGCACATTAACCCTCGGCACCTCGACGGCCTCTACCGGAAACCGGAAAGGTCTAGCGCCGAAATGATGAAATAGAAAAAAAGGCCATTCGAGAGCAGAGTGCTGTCATTTGTTGCCATTGATTGGACTGTGTAAATGGCATGGTGGCCTTGATGCATCAGAGTGCTGAGTTAACGGAGTTAAACACCAGGCTGATGAACCATGTGGCCACAACAGAGACGTTTGATTAAAGCTGAGCCATTCTTAGACGAAGAGCAGAGCTGAAACCAAGTCTTCGGTTTGTAGGGTAAAATCGATTCGTTTTCACCGACTCCTCTTTCTTCCATTTGTTTATCATCGTACCAATTCACCTGACTAAACGGTGTCACAGATTTTACCAAGACTTATTTGTCATTTTTTTTTAGGTCTGACCTGAAAAAACAACTTTAAAAATGCTATTTTCGAAAAAAAAAAAAAAAAAAACGTGCGTCGTGTCCCAGCGTGATCGCGACCTGTTTGTGTTATGATAGCAGCATTTTTTTCCTTTCATACATATTAAAATTGTTTTCTCTCATGCACACATGATTTTTTGAGGGCGCTGCTCATGACAGCATGGTAAGCCGGGCCTCATGTGCGTGTGTGCGTGTGTGTGTATGTGCGTGCAAACAAAATACTGTCCCATTTAACGCTGCAGCCGCATCTCTTGTTAACACGCCGGCGTGTGTTTGTCTGCACCCATGCCGTCTCTTTGTTTGATAAAACTCTCCAAGGGCAGCTAATTCTTGAAGTGTCAAGTAGCGGGTCTTTGTGTGTGCGTGTGTGTGTGTGTGTGTGTGTGTGTGTGTGTGTGTGTGTAGATGGGGAAAGGTGATCAAACATACCAGGCTGGGCTTAGTCACCTCACACCAGCAGCGATGTAATCTCTCCCAGCATTTATCATTACGTTGTGATGCATCTCTTTCAGGACTTCTACTTGTGTGTGTGTGTGTCTGTGTGTGTGTGTGTGTGTGTGATGCACAGTTTAAATATACAGTGGAAACAGTAGCCATCTTGCATGAGGAAACCCTGGAGGTGATAATAGGATTTATACAGACTCGTAAACTAGGGTGTCATGTTTACGGTCTTAGTGTGGGTGGATTCACCACTACAGAAAGTTGCACAATAAAAAGTCTGAGACTAAGCCAGAGTGTTAACCTGCACTAGAACAACAACAACAACAACAACAAAAAGACGGTTTAGTTTAATAAGCAACACTTTACTCAGTTATATCATTGTTTGTCATGAATTGTTTTTACATCATTTGATTATTTTAATCTTTTTTTTTTTATTAAAATTAATTCATTTTAAAAATAATATGATAGCTGTAATATCTTTGTTCAGGCTATAGTCCCATTTTCTCTGCTTTTAGAACCCCTTTTTCATGAGAATATCATTTATTTTGGCAGACTTTACTTCAGCACTCTTTATTCATGTGACAATTAAATTAAATCTACACATTATGTATAGAACATAAACTTTATGCCCCAACGTTGCCACCGCGTACAAACACGTGTTTTCTCTAGGGGTGCAGGGGTGGGCAATCTCGGTCCTGGAGGGTCGATGTCCTGCAGAGTTTAGCTCCAACCCCAATCAAACACACCTGAACCAGCTTATTAAGATCTTGCTAGGTGTACTTGAAACTTACAGGTAAGTGTGTGGAGGCAAGTTGGAGCTAAACTCTGCAGGACTCAAGCCCTCCAGGGCCGAGATTGCCCACCCCTGTCCTGGAGGGTCACCATCCTTTTCATTGCACCCTATTCAGCTAATCATGTCTTTTAGGCTTGTTTAAAAAAATCCATGTTTTGTGGTTTGAAATAAGGAAACTCTGCAGGGCTTTTGCCCCTTTAGAAACTGAGTTTGATAACCCTCATCTAAAGAATTGCCATCATGCTTTTGTAGGTTGTGAGATATATTATTTCTTAACTGGAACTAAAAAACTCAAACACTGTTCCAGCATGGACAAAGCCTCAGATCCTCATGGAGACATGTGTTATGGTTAAAATTTAAGGGTCCTGGCACAGTTTCAACCCCACCAAACACTTTGGGATAGAACACAGACCTTCTCACTCAACATTTAGTGTCTGTTCTCATTTATACTACTAGGGCTGAATAGGAAAATCCCAAAGCCACACTTCCAAAAATAATTCTAATTCTAAGATTTTAGTCAGGACATTATCTATAATCACACACTTATTGGTTCCTACATCATGTTAGGGAGTTTTTGTGACACTGTTGCAACAGGATTGCTTATTAGGAATAAATATACATTTAATTATTAAAAAAAAATTTGAATATTTGTATTTCTACTTGAAACAATAAACAATAAATACAAATAAAATTGAATCTTTTTTTTATCTTCTATACCCGCTTATTCCCTAATTCGGGGTCACAGGGATCTGCTGGAGTCTATCCCAGCCATCTCTGAAAGGGTAAAAGGCAGGAGGGGTACACCCTGGACAGGTCGCCAGTTCATCACAGGGCCACACACCGTCACACTCATTTCTATGGGCAATTTTTAATTACTAATCAATCTAACATACATGTTTTTGACTGTGGGAGGAAACCGGAGAACCTGGAGTAAACCCACGAAAACAACATGCAAATTCCACACAGAAAGGCCCCTTCTCAGGAATCGAACCCGGGCCTTCTTGCTGTAAGAAAACAGTGCTAACCACTAAGCCACGGTCATGCTGAATTGAATTATTAATACTTAAAAAAAAGATGGTCGGGTGTCCCAATACTTTTGACCATATAGCATATGTCAGTAGCCCTCGATGACAAACCACATATTTGTTTGCGCTGCCTGTGCGCTGAGTGTATCTCTGACACTGGGCACTTCAGCACTCTAATGCTAATACACTGCTTTATAGTCCTGTCATGCCTGTTTAGGCTGTTTAACGCTCGAACATCTCTCTGGTTGGTTGGACCCATATGTCATTCGGAGAGAGAGAGAGCGAGAGAGAGAGTGCGCTTTGCTCTGAAGCGGCTCTGACATGCAACGAGCCATGGTGCTTGATACGAAAGTTAGAAATATGCTGTCTCTGCTCATCAGGTTATTCTGTTTACAAGCACAGCAACTCCACCCGCTTCTACACACAGTCGGACTAAGAAGAACAAAACTTTCCTGTTCTAATGGTATTTTGTAGCAAGGATGCATAACAAGCTTTTTTTTTATCCTTTCTTCCAGTGCTATAGGAATGTGGCTGTCTGATCTGCATCTGCAGCCGTATCGATGAAAGTATGCCCGTCATCTAACTGTCTGCTTTTGTAGGGTACCATGTGCTGGAAACACATCTGGTCGGTAAAATAAGCATGCTTTTTTGTAATCGACCTTTCCACCGGGTCAGTTATTGTCTCTGCACAACAGAAATGTGAGCATTGGTAGCCACAGGGCTTCGTAAGCTGTTGTTGAAGTTTATTTGTTTTTTTAAATTCATAATTTTTTTTTTTTAATATTTCATTGATTTGCTTTTTTTATATTTACTAATTAAGCACACAAGACAAACTGTGTTCTTTGGCCTGGATGGACACTTGATGCTATATCGGGGGAAGTGGTAGCGCAGTGGTTAGGTGTTGGACTGCTTATTGGAAGATCAGGGTTTTGATTCCCAGCACCACCAAGCTACCACTGTTGGCACCTGAGAAAGGCTCCTAACCTCCAATTGCTCAGTTTGTTTAAAAGAGATAAATGTAAGTTTGCTCTGGATAAGGGTGTTTGCCCTGGTCTTTCTGGTGTCACTTCAACACCTTAACCACTAAGCCACCACTTCCCCACACCTGACAGTTCAGAGTAATTAATTTGGAATCACCGATATTTTAGAATAGCCAATAGAATTAACCGATATTTTTATTGGGATCACTAATATTCCATAGGAATATTAGTGATCTAATAGCCAATAGGAATCACTGATAATTTGGATCAGCCAATAGGAATCACTGACATTTCAGAATAGCTAATCGGCAGCACTGATATTTTAGGATAGATAATAGGTAGTCACTGATATTTTAGGATAGGCAATAACAATCACTGATAATTTGGAATAGCCAATAGGAATCAATCCATTTTTTTTTAAATATTCAGTTGAATCAATGCAATTTTAGAAGAATAGGAAACTAATAGATATTACTGTTATGTTGGAATAATCACTGACGTTTGGATGTTGGAACCAGAAGTGTGAAACTGCTCACTCATATTGTGATTTGAGGATTTATTCCTAAAAAGATCACTGATGTTTTAGAAATCCAATTTAGTGCTGTTTAGGAAACGCTAATATGGATCGAAGATATTTCAGAATAACCAGTACTTGTTTATTCTGCTAATAGGGTCTAGTGATGGGTTTTAAATGCAGCTTGTCCATAATTCATCATATTTTGTGTTAACAATCCCCCGGTGCAATATGATAAGGATTAATCTAAAATCCATTTACTACTGTAACGATTAATTATCTTTTTTCATCATTAAGCATTAACCTGTCTCTCTCAAGGTATCCAAGATTCAATTTTTTTTTTTCCTGGCATATCGATCCTTGTGTGTGTTTATGCTGAGAATCAGTGCTGCAGCTGAAAGCAGACCGACCAACAAGTGTCTCATTAGGCGGAGGAGATGCTGTGGAATCAGATGACTTGGCATTGGGGTTAATAGCCTCGCTTGGCTCATGCCAGCAGCACGGCTTCATTCATTACAGCATGCAGCCAAGCAACGCTGCTCATCATGACTAACAATAGCCCGGCTTCATTAACGAAAATTTTCAAATCATGACATTAAAACATGAGCGACGTTTGCGTGCCCTTACCTAAACATGGTTAAGAAGGTTGAAGTGAAAGAGTGTCACATGATGCTGTTCTAATCGCTCTCGTTAATCAGATATGGGTTTCGGATCAAACTGTTATTTTTGTCGAGCGTAAGCAGAAACATATGGAGGCTACGCTTGATGAGGCAAGATGCTCGGTTCTAATAATACATGCAAATGCTTGGAGTAAAACCTGGCAACGTCAGCGCTATCAGCGGTTTCGCAGCGATTTCATTCTTAAAATAATTCTCAAAGCCCTGGTGGTTTGGCCATTGTGTAAGAGACCATGCAGACGGTTTCAGCCATCTATGGTAACGGGCTCAGTTTGAGCAACGCTTTGCAGTCGCTCCAGCCGCACCAGTCTGCCATGTCAGATGAGTCACAGCATACGTTCTGGCTCGCACCGAGGAGCATTGAACTCGAATGAAAAAGAAGCCCGACCACATGGATACAGCACATATTCTCCTCCAGAGTAAAGAGCGTGCTCGGCCCATGGCGCGCCGCAGCAGCTGCTCATCAAGAGCTGTTGCATAAGCAGGAAAAGGTTGGGAGGTGCAGAGGTGGAGTGGAAAGAAGGAGGAGGGGGGGTGGTATGTGATGTGTAATGGTCCCAGCTGCGTGTGATGGCGAGCAGGCCGCAGGAGCAATCAATATGTTCCCAGGCAACAACATGAGCTTTCTAGATCCACTGGACCAATTCTGTGCCATAACACATCGTTCAGCTGCATTTCCCACCATGTGGCTGATTGAAGCTGAATACAGGAAAATCACTGCACATGGCTTCACTCACATTTTTGTATTCCAAAATAACTATTTCTTTTTACAGGCTTCTACACGTCCAAATATTTTCTAGCAAAAAAAAGAAAAGAATCCTCTTAAAACCTACTTTACTTAATGGCTAAAACATTAAACTTGAAATAATAAACCTAGTTTTTCTTCAGCCATTAGAAATAAAAATGTAAATCCTAGCAATAATTACACTTCCCAAAGCAAGCTGGGATTTTTAGATGCAATCTACAAAAGTGCCTTACGTTTTATTACCAATAAATAAATTTGGGGCTTAGCGCAGGAATATATATGAAAAAGCTAATAAGAGATAGCTGTTATTAACTACTATGTAGGTTTTCTTTTTTTTTTTTTATTATTATTATTTATTTTTTTACTCGCTTTTAACTCTCTCTCTCTCTCTCTCTCTCTCTCTCTCTCTCTCTCTCTCTCTTTGCTCCCGGTTCTTTGTTTTAATCAGTGTGGGGGACACAAACTTGTTTAATAAAGAAGATTTGCAATCAAGCCAATTTTTGCTACTTTTTTTTTTTTTTTTTTTTTTTAGCAAAAAGACGACGGGATTTTTTTTTTTTCATAGTGTGCAGCTGTAAGTAAGAGCTATGAAACCTGACATATCCTGCAGTGTTGAAAGAACACCTACGGCTTTTTCTGGGCAAATAAATACCGCAGGGTAAATTCAACACTGTAGGTGTTTATTTATCATTAAACTGGGGATTTTTTATATAAACATAAAATTTTATAGATAAAATAATGATTTTAAATCCTTTTGTTTCTGCTTTATTAAAACAATTACAATAGTATTTATTATTTGTGTTATTATTTTATCTGTAATAATAAAAAACATTCTAGACTGCTGATAATAGAATTCTGGCCTGTTTTGCCAGGTCCATGTTCAGCATGGAATTCCTTTGTCATTTCACGCTCTATAGTGTTGCCTAGAGACTTGTTTGAAAGTTGGTGGCTCATGGTTAAGGTGTTGGACTACCAACCCGAAGATTGTGGGTTCGATTTCCAGCTCCACCAAGCCACCACTGCTGGGCCCCTGAGCAAGGCCCTTAACCCCCAATTGCTCAGTTGTACAAATGATACAAATGTAAGTTGCTGGATAACATTTTCTCTTAAAAAGCTCCAAAAATACTCAAAAAATCTTGTCTTTATTTGTTAAATTTACTAGTAAAATTTGTTTTTTTCGCATATCCCATCCTAAAAAGTTGAGGTCAGAGCACAGGGTCAGCTATGATACAGCGCCCCTGGAGCAGGAATGGTTAATGGTCTTGCTCGAAAAAGTTAGGTTTTCTTCACACCAATGTTTCTGTCATCAAATTACATGGTAACATAAAACTTATTTCTGCCCCCTGAGATGCCCCAAGTGCCTGTGAATAAGCATGCAACATTCAAAGTCATTCATTATCTTCTATACCCACTTATTTCCTAAATTCGGGATC
>VCAZ01000530.1:0-16746 GCA_005784505.1 Bagarius yarrelli | reverse complement strand
TAGATAGATAGATAGATAGATAGATAGATAGATAGATAGATAGATAGATAGATAGATAGATAGATAGATAGATAGATAGATAGATAGACGACAGAACAGATAGAATAGATAGGATAGATAGATAGATAGATAGATAGATAACGCAACAGATAGATAGATAGATAGATAGACAAATAGATAGACACGCAGACAGATAGAAGATAGATAGATAGATAGACAACAGACAGGACAGACAGACAGACAGACAGACAGATAGATAGATAGATAGATAGATAGATAGACAGACAAACAGATAGACAAATAGATAGACACGCAGACAGACTAGATAGAAAGATAGATAGATAGACCAGATAGACAGAAACAGATAGACACAGACAGACAGACAGACAGATAGATCGATAGATAGATAGAGACACGCAGACAGAAAGATAGATAGATAGATAGATAGATAGATAGATAGATAGATAGATAGATAGATAGACACGCAGAAAGAATAGATAGATAGATAGATAGATAGATAGATAGATAGATAGATAGATAGATAGATACATTTTTAGGGACTTTTACTAATGAAACATTATCTATCTAAGATTATCCAACAGAGATTAAAAATAGATAGATAGATAGATAGATAGATAGATAGATAGATAGATAGATAGATAGACACACAGACAGACGACAGACAGACGATAGATAGACACATTAGTCCCAGACGACACAGATAGATAGATAGAATAGATAGACGATAGATAGTATATAGACCACCACACAGACGAGATCAGACAGACTAGATAGATAGACAAACAATTAGTCACAGACAGACAGACAGACAGACAGACAGATAGATAGATAGATAGATAGATAGATAGATAGATAGATAGATAGACAGACAAACAGATAGACACACAGACAGACAGACAGACAGACAGATAGATAGACAAACAATTAGTCAGACAATAGTCAGACAGACAGACAGATAGATAGATAGATAGATAGATAGATAGATAGATAGACAAGACTAGATAGATAGATAGATAGATAGATAGATAACAGATAGACAAAAGAAAGACAAACAGATAGACACACATACAGACAGACAACAGACAGACAGACAGATAGATTTAGATAGATAGATAGATAGATAGATAGATAGATAGATAGATAGACAAACAGAGAGAACAAACAGATAGACACACACACACACAGACAGACAGACAGACAGACAGATAGATAGATAGATAGATAGATAGATAGATAGACAAACAATAGACACAGATACATAGATAGATAGATAGATAGATAGATAGATAGATAGATAGATAGATAGACAAAACAGATTAGACACAGATAGATAGATAGATAGATAGATAGATAGATAGATAGATAGATAGATAGATAGATAGATAGATAGATAGAATACTAATCCTTGGTCCTGTGGAATCTCCTGGTCTTAACCTCGTTTTCACCAACTATAATATATTACTATTATTTGTAAAAACTAATAAATGTATTAATTTCCTTTAATATTTATGCACATTAGTCTGTAATAACAGGATTTTATTTTTGTGCAAATTGTAGTTATTTATGTAAAAATGATAACAAGGCTTTAGTTCAGTGAGTTAAAACTTTTCTTACATAACACAAGTCCAATTTTTACCTTACTCAGAAATACACTGAAGGAGTCAAATAAACTCATTTGGACACCTAAATAAAATATTACTCTGCCAGAAGACACCTTAATTTACCACAATCCTAACTTTAAATTTCAAACAGAATAAAGTATATAAAAAAATGTTGCGTTACTCTGTGGCGGGTTGTGTGTTCATGAACGCAGTCATGTTTATATGCTGCAAAAGAAGGCTGTTTACCCCCTCTGACAAAGTCACATAATAATGCACTATAGCCCTATAGGCTGTAATTGAGTCACACATGATTTCAGGGTGTCATGCAGCTGCTGCAGGTGTGGGTGAGTGTGTGTGTGTTTGTGTGTCTAGACAGATCGTGCCATTCTGCGCCGTTTTAATTCTTCACTAACATTTAACGCTTTTTTTATATGATTTATTGCACCTTTCGCTCACACACACATTGCTGTGGTTTTTCTGTGTCTGTGTTCTGTGAAATTTTGGCGTCTTTAAGGGCCGTTCATAAGGCGTGGAAAACGCTAGGTGTGCCGCTTTCTTCTCCTTTTCCACTCGGGCACTTGCATTCCGGAGGCATCTATCATTGCTTAGCAACCGTTAGCTGCTCTCATCATATCCCATCGAGAAAATTTCAGCAATGGATTTGCTCATCATCGCCGAAAAAACACGCAATGTTAAACTTCTCCATTTTTTCTGCTGAGGTTTCAATGGAACAGAAAAGGTCAGGAAGCCGATTGATTGGTTGTTGTCACATGATCCTTGGTGCATTTGCTGCATTTTGAAAAGTTGCGATGTTTTCATCTTGCTGCAAGGCAGACGTGTCTAGTAAAAAAAAACTAGCATGTCACAACGCATGCATGCAACTTCAACGCGCACAACCTAAAACCTAAATAACCATAAATCTTATTTCTTTTCATGTTTTACATTTACTCATCTGGCAGACACCCCTTATCCAAAGCCACTTACTTCATTTTTATTATACAACCGAGCAAATGGGGTTTAAGGGCCTTCCTCAGGGGCCCAGCAGCGATAACTTGGGAATCAAACCCACACTTAGCTACCACCATCTATTTTTTCTATTCTAATGCTTCATTCCAGCACCCTCTCTCTCTCTCTCTCTCTCTCTCTCTCTCTCCCCATTTACTGGTTCGGTAATCTCTCTCTTCCTCCCTCCCTTTCTCTCTCTCTGGTTTGGTATTCTCTCTCTCTTTCTCTCTCCCTCTCTCTCTCTCCCCATTTACTGGTTCGGTAATCTCTCTCTGGTTTGGTATTCTCTCTCTCTTTCTCTCTCCCTCTCTCTCTCTCCCCATTTACTGGTTCGGTAATCTCTCTCTGGTTTGGTATTCTCTCTCTCTTTCTCCCTCTCTCTCTCTCTCTCTCTCTCCCCATCTCTCTCTTCCTCCCTCCCTTTCTCTCTCTCTGGTTTGGTATTCTTTCTTTCTGTCTCTCTCTCTCTCTCGTTCTATTTACTGATTTGGTAATCTCCCTCTTTCTCCCTCCCTTTCTCTCTCTTTGGTTTGGTATTCTTTCTCCCTCCTCTCTCTCTCTCTCTCTCTCTCTCTCTCGCTTTCTCTCTCTTTTTTTCCTCTCTCTATCTCCCCCCTCCCCCCCCCCTCTCGTTCCATTTACCGATTTGGTAATCTCTCTCTCTCTTTCTCTCTCTCTCTCTCTCTCTCCAGCCTATTTTTCACGCTCCCTTATTTTCCACTATCCTCTGGATTCCTGTGCAAACCACACAGCTGCTTCGTGCTAAGCCTGATGACTTCTCTGCTGTCTTTTTCCTCTCACTGTGCCACTCTTCTGTCTCCTGCCCTACGGCATGGCACTTTTAGGTCATTTTTCAGTTAACGACAAATTAATGAAGTCAGACAGATGGCTTTTGCTGGCTTAAAGGTTTATATATATGTGGGTTTTAAGGAAGAGCTCGTACAAGGATTGCACAAAATTTCCCAGTTTAGGCAGAGGGACATTTTTAAAAGTAGCAATTATAACCGGACAGCAAAGCCAACGGTATCAAACCGCAAGAGAAACTCGGTCCGGCCAAATCCAAGGACAGAGACAGGCGGATGGCTGATTACATAAAAACACATATTTATAAAAGTGAGATAACCAATCACAAGTTCTGTCACAGGATTTCAGATAAATGCTACTTTTCTACAGTCTCTATGCTTTAAATAAAAGGAACAGTAAAGAATACACAAATATTAGTACTTAAAAGTGTACGAACCAAACAGAAGATGAGCCAATCAACATCCAGAAAAGATTTTCCTGTGTTAAAATCTATTTTATCTGACATCATTAAAAAGAAAATAAACTGTCCGGCGCCGTGGTGAAATGGATTAAGGCGCCGTCACCCACATGCGCGGTTGTGCTCCGGCAACCAGGGTTTGATTCTGGCTCAGGTCCTTTCCAGAGGTCCCCCTCCCTCTCTTCCCTGTTTCATCTTTGTCCAATTACAAAGGCAAGAAATTAAACTGTTTTCATGAATGAACATAAAGCGAATTCTATTCTATTTTATTTGTTTCGTTTTATTTTAAATTCCATTGTATTATTTTTTTTCCCATTTTTTTTTACTTTTATATATATATTTTATACCACAGTCAGTTTTAAAATGAACGTCATACCGTGTATGATTTTGTATGTGAGGATTTTAAATGTATATGATAAAAATCTATTTGTATACGAGGGGGTATCAAAAAGTTTCAAGACAAACCAACAGATGGCAGCGCAAAGCAGCGAGGCTGCGCTTCCTGTGACTGTGTCAAAACTTTTTGATACCCTCGTATATGTTTCGCCTTATTAATTAAAAAAATAACGCAAAGCAAATTGTAATGTTAACATTTCCCAATTTCTCTTACCCACTTGCGTTTGGACGAGTTTCTACAACCATCAGCTACAATGTGCCTTGTCTTGTTTTTTTGCTGTTTGGTTCTAAAATCCAGCTAAGTTTTTACAGTTGCTACTGCCAACAAGAAGTTCCAGACTGCACATATTATAATTATTTTACCCTCCTCCCATCTGAGAGGGTATAAATGCTCATTTTCCAGTCTTTCATTACTTCTAAGTGGTAGCTTAGCGGGTTAAGGTGGGGTTGAATTTCCAATCTGGGCCCCTGAGCAAGGCCCTTAACTGATCAGTTGGATGGAAAAAAAAAATAAATGTAAAGTTTTTTTATGCTAATTTATAAATTATACGATAAATTAAGGAAGTAGATTATTTAACATCGAAAAAATTATTTGCCCAACCGCATCTCTCCTGATTACATTACATTTGGCAGACGATCTCATCCAGAGCGACTTAAATTTATCTAAGCAGTTGGGGGTTAGGGGCCTTGCTTAGGGGCCCAGCAGCAGTGTGGCTTGGTGAAGCTTGGAATCAAACCCACAATCTTTGGGTTGATAGTCCAACATCTTAACCATGAGCCACCACTACCTGAGCTCGGCACTGAGCTTGAGTGTTTCTTGAGTGATTCTTTATACCTGCGTAGGCATTAAAAGTTCTCAGTTGCCGGTTTAAGTACAGGGCGCAGTTTTTTTTTTTTAGACGCTGTAAAACGCAAACACTACCGCAACTTAAGTGTGACACACAGCCCTTATCAAATGCCCTTCTGAGTTTGTGGTTAGGGGAAAATTCCTACCTCTTGCAAATAAAACATCTATTAGATACGGCGCTGACTTTGAAGCGCTGTGATGCTTTATGGATAGTTTAAGGATGTGAGGCAAGCCTTTTATCACGTCTGCCAGTAATTTAGAATTAAATTGATAGGTGCATGGAATCTCCTGAGAGATCTGAGAAAGCATTCGGATCACACACACAACACACACACACACACACACCCCACACAAACACTACCATTCTAAAGGCAATTAAAATGGAAGAAAAAGCCAGTCTTTAACCTTGAGAGCGTTGCCCAGGAGTGCATTAACATGCATCCCTTGTGTTTGAAGAAACTATTTAGCTCAAGTATGCAGAAAGCTGAACATCTCTGTGGAAAATCAGCCATGCATCCATGCAAGCATGCACTAAACCATCTACCAGACATATATAGATGATGCAGAGGACATGTGCTGGTCTAAAAGGTCTCTGCATGCTCTCCCTGTGCCTTAAGATAGCAACATGGCCCCAGTGGTAACAAATGCTCCCAATTTCCATTTATTTATCTGTCTGCTAAGAAATCCGGAGCAACATGGGAATAAATCTTCGTCCAGTTAACCCAAACTATGTATAAACAAGTATATAAGGCCCGTCTCACCTCCAGCTCACACAATCATGGAAGCGTAAGCAAACTGCCATTAATCTTTATCTGTTTCACCTGTCCTCCTATAGAAAAACAACCAAATAAACCCACACAGGAACTCAGTCTTACACGGCATATGCAATGACATGCATCTACAATCGCAAATCCGATTTTCGAAGGCGCTTTTTTTACACGTTTTTTTTTAAACATATCGAGCGGGGACCAGTGAGTAGCATAGAATATAGATAACCAATAAGATATTTGTAATAAAACTTCTAACTATTTGGAAAGAAGTTTCTTAAGAAAGGATGAAAGGAAAAAACTTATTTTGCAGACAGGATAATGAGAACTTGGAGAAGGTAATGGAGAACATTGGACTATTGCTTCATCGCAATATCAGTTGAATGGTGTTGGACAGATACCTGAAAAACCGGGATCCAATTCCCAGCACCACCAAGCCACCACCGGTGAGCCCCTGAGCAAGGCCCTTAACCCCCAATTGCTCAGTTGAATGAAAAAGAGATAAATGTAAGTCGCTCTGGATGAGGGCGTCTGCCAAATGCTGTAATGTAAATGGATAAAGCTACAATATGTATTGGGTCACCTGACCATTACATTATGTCTTTATTTGTCAAACAGACTTTACATCACAGTAAAATTCGTTTCTTATACATATTCCATCTTAGTAAGTTGGGGGTCAGAGCGCAGGGTCGACTATGATACAGTGCCCCGGGAGCAGGAAGGGTTAAGGGTCCTTGCTCAAGGACCAAACAGTGGCAGACTGGCGGTGTTGGGGCTTAAACCCTAGGTCTTCCTGGCTTACCAAGCAACAACTTAGTCTAGGTGTGCTGGTAAATTGTCCACAAGTGTCCATTGGCATTATATTTTTTAATTAGAGTTATAATTCATAGCCATAAACATGTACACTCCGCAGAACAATAGCTTTCGTATTCTTTTATCTGGCCCAAAACTGCTCTCACATTTATAACCCTATTTCCTACAAATATCTACATAACCTAAACGTTTACTTAGCAATTCAGAAAAACAGGCTCACAATTACAACATTCGGCAGAAGCTCTTATCCAGAGCCACTCACGTTTATCTCCGATTTATACAAGGGCCCAAAGTGGTGGCTTGTGGTACTGGGAATCGACTCCCCGGTCTATCTGGTATCAGTTCAACACCTTAACCAATAAGCCACCACTTCCGAGGTTTTTCATCAGAAATAGAAAAAAAAAACCTTTCTGGTGTTGGCGCTAGTTAGAAGCTGGGAAAAAGGACAGAACATCATATGTTTAATAGGATCAATAAAAAGTCTAGCCAACATAATTAAATAGCAGACTTGCCAAAGTTATTGCTGTGTCCTTGAGTCTACAGACAAGTGAACAGCTACAAAGGCGCACATGGCAAGAGACAACACAATAAAAAGCTTTGATTTTATTATGAAAATATGCAACACTGAGCCAGGACTATTTAAATAATATAAAATAAAACTGATAGAAATGAATATTAACCTAACCGCCCTTTATATATTTTATACTTTCAAACACATAGCTAGGAAATTCAATAGATCTAATCCAAATGCCCAAATGCACCCCAAAAACCTGCTCACCCAGCGTTTGTATCTGATTCTACTAATGTTCTTATAGCAAAATGAACCCATTTCTACGGCCATGTTCCAAAATCTAGTTGAAAAGGGGGGGGAAATGGATGTTTAAAATTAAATACAATTGTCACGTTTAGGTGTCTACAATTGTTTATAGTACCGTGAAGCACACTGAAATTAAAGACAGCTGGCTAACAAATAAAAAAGACAACATGAAAATATGAGGTGTCCACCAAAAAGTGCACATCTTCTGTTCACTACACACAGGCAGGGTATAGTATGAATCCTATTTTAGCCTTAACATATGCTACATTAGAAGCTTCGCTAAAGGGAGGTTAGTCATACATGCGTTTGTTTCTCTACGTCTTTAATTATTGTACTTAACTAGCCAGCTAACCGTATGTTTACATATCACACTAGCTGCCACTTTTAGATTAGTCGAATTAGCCAGCTAATGAATGGAAATATAAGGAACTTTCTTTAAGGTGATATAATGTGTTGAAACTGTAATATGGAGTTATATTTTTGTCACACAGGCAGTGTAAAGGGGTTTAATCGTACTAAACTTATTTTTATTTATTATTATTATTATTATTATTATATATTATTATTATTATTTATTTGGTTGAATTTCTAGTAAAAGTGCTGCAAACTGCTTACTTTTAAATGCTTACACACACACACACACACACACACATAGACTGCAGGTCTTTGACACACTGCCAAACAATCAGTGGGATAAAACAGAATGCCTTCTTAATTGGCCCGAAGCTGATGCATATGCAAATGCGCTCCTGCAGCGTCTCAAAACAGACCGATGTCCGACCTGCCTCCGATAACAAACTAGGTGCAGAAACACACAAGGGCCCAACATCAAACCCTTGCTGGGCCCAGCAGACGATATCCTGCTTTCTGATCTCGACCAGTCATGTGATTTTCTTTAGAGCTTTATAATTGCCTTCGGTAGAAAGTGGAATGAAAAGACATGCTTGGCTGGGTGCTGTTAGAGGTTAGAGGTACACACCAGTTGTAGGAATCTCTCACTCACACACACACACACACACACATTTAGGTTGGCAGAATTTGTGATCAATAGCCCTACAGATTAAAAGTGAGCAGTGATCTGGTGTTTTCCTCTCTTGGCCCATCAACACTCTTTCTCCAAAAAATGAGCACTTGTCAGAAAGCCATTTCTGCCAAATGGGCCTATCGTTCATCATCATTAGAGGAGACCTGAGGAGGAACCGCTGGGAGAGAGGAAGTTGGATTGCACTCAGCAATCTAGAGCAACCTAAAACATCTACCTTAGCAGTCCTGACTACAAGGGCATCTCTCACCTCTCTTATACCCAGATGGCTTTTCCAAAGAGAGTTCATCTCCCCAGCATAACCCATTACTAGCAATAGTTAATGCTGCATTTACATTATGATGATGGATGGAGCTAGCAGACTTGAGACATCGCATGTTTCATAACAACTATATAAACGCCCTGAAAATGTCTTTACAAGCTCAGTGGTTAAAGCGTTGGACTATTGATGATTTGACTCCCAGCACCACTAAGCTGGGTTCTTGAGCAAGGCCCTTAACTCTCAGCTGTTTAGCTGGATTGGAAAAAAAAAAAAATCAGATCTATGTTGCTCTGCCTCTGGATAAGCGTGTCTGACTATTCTAGTAAATGAAATGCAAATAATAATAATTTATATTAGCCCTGTGATGGACTGGCGACCCCCCCCCCTTCCTTTCACCCTTTCAGAGACGGCTGGGATAGGCTCCAGCAGATCCCTGTGACCCCGATTTAGAGAATAAGTGGGTATAGAAGATGAAATATTAAATAAATATTTATATCAACCTTCGAGTAAATTGCGATAGTAACACCCAGTTGTATCTTTTCTGCTCGTTTATAAGCACCTATGTAGAGGTGTTACTGTAAATAACATGCAACATGCCATATGCAAAACAACGCAACATTTTTATGTTCGCCGAATGTTTGCCTAACACTTTTAGGGATCGGAGACGGTTTTGCTTATTAAAATGAAACCTAAAAAAACCCTTAAATATATAAAAAAAAAACCTTTTTGCGACATTCTAGAAAGTTTCCTATTAGGTTGCAAAAAAAGAAACAGAAGACATACCCACAACGTAACTATTCAATTCCCTCCCAAAAAAAACCCAAACAGCTGCAACAGCCTAACGTTAAAAGAACGTTTTATGCTTATATTTTTGTTACAATAACACAAAGGGCAGAGCACACACTAGCCTTTAAATGCTGCATAATCGCATTACGCGAATACACATACCTTAACCCCAATCGCTCTGAATTACCCCCAGCTGTACAAATGTTAAATAATGTATAGTAATGTAAGCCTTGTAAATGCTGTGAGGGAGTTAGGATAAGCCTGTAAAATAACACAGCGAGTCTATGTAAATGATGTATAGATGGAATAGATAAGACTTCAAAGCACTCTGATTCGGATTCCCAGCAGCTCCACAGCAAATAGCGAGGCAAAGAAGACAATTTTATACCAAACATACGAATAAAAACAAGTGAAAAAAAAAACCTCATGCTGTTAAAGTTATATTTAAAAAAAAAAGCGGAAAGCAAATACAAAAACAAGACATGAACATGAATACACTATATACAGGTCTTTAAACTATTGCTATTGTTAGCTAGCATCACAAACAATTGATGCTAGCTAGCTAGTTAGCCACTGTTTTCACCATTTAGCCATAATTTCGAATAGCTAATCATACAAAGCTAAATAGCTAACAGCCCTAAGGTCACCTACTCTAAATCTGCCCCGTTTAAGTGAGTATCATTGTTTTTACATATATTTTTTGCCTATATTGATAGGACACAGAGAGATGAAACTGGGGAGAGGGCTGGGGCCAGAAAGGACCCAAGCGAGAATCGAACCCGGGTCACTGGAACCTGCGTGCCAGTGCCTGAATCCACGGCACTAGCCCAAAGTGTGTATTTAATAAAAAAACCGTGTATTATATCCGCTACATCTAGCTCAGGAGCACTCAGGTGGATCAGTATCAGGTGTATCAGTGGACTCGATTTACCACCGCATGCATTAAGTGACCCAATTTCGATTTTTTTTTCTTCAATGTGGTGCAGAAGCGATATGACCGATAACTGTGTAAGCAGAAATCACATGGGTTCTGATATATTTGGATCAGTTTCAGGCCTCATTGATCTGTGGAATTAAATTGACTATGAATTGGTGCAGATTTTCACTTGTCAATGTTAGTCTAACGCCATTAAATAAGCGACGATGGACGTTAACTCAGGTGGACACCAACAGCGATATACAATATAAATAACTTGTATTTTGCAACTGTGTATTTTGATATTTATTATTTTTTGTTTACACAATAAGATAAAAAATAACGCGCTATCTATATATATATATATATAGATATATATATATATATATATATATATATATATATATATATATATATATATATATATATATATATATATATATATATATATATAAACTGTATATTTATAAACTTGGTGATCAATGCTACATTCGCCCAGGCTGCAACAACGGCTCTCCTCTTCTTTTCGACTCCAAAAGAGAGTGTTGTTTTTTCTGACCTTTAAATTTGATGCAGGAGCAAAATACTGATTAATCATTTCATCTTCATTTGCTGCGTCTAACGATTATCGTGTCATTTTTCCTTCCTTTTCCGGTTAATTCATGTCGCTTGGGTTGTCTTGCCATGTATAATGTAAATGCAGATATCAGATACGGGTCAGTTTTAAAAGATGATGTAAACGGGTCATCAGAAAATCACATATTGTCACAAAATTGGAATTGTGCATCAAAACTTGCAGTGTAAAAGCAGCCTAACAGTAATGGAATTTGGAAGTATAAAATATATTAATAATAGCGTATAGATCGACAATAAATAACAAACAGAAATATTGAAGTGACGCTTCTTTTTCAAAAGATAAATAAAAGTTTCTGATACCAACTGCAAATTCAACATATCCACAATCTGTGGAAAGGGGTATTGTCAGTAAATACAAAAACATATAATTCTATTCTTGCTGTGATCTGCCTCTTCCTTCAGATTTTGTTTCTGACTGGTCTGGCCTTCATCATTGGGCTGAGGAGAACAGCCCATTTCTTTTTCCAGAGGCAGAAACTTAGAGCCTCCTCTTTTTTCTTGGGTGGTGTGGCTTTGGTGGTGCTCCGATGGCCACGCATAGGAATGCTTGTGGAGAGTTATGGCTTTGTGCTTCTGTTTAAGTGAGTAAAACATTTTTATATCATAAATATAACTAAAAATGATATACATCATAAAACTCTGCAGTGGGTACTGGGTACTAGTGTAGCCTTCCTACTACAAGATCAGACAAATCTAGATCTAAAGCAGTGTAAATAATATATATTTAAAAAATATAGATATAATCATATATCTGTTTAAAGCTCTAAATATATGCTATTGGATTTATCCGATCCTTAGCTTAGAAGAGTAATAGCACATATTATTCAGTTATCTGATGACAAATGGAATTTTGATCAAATACAAGTGAAAGTGTACAAATGTACAACGTGCAAAATAAATCGATAAATATTGATGTATTAATATAAAAATAATATCTAGCTAGCCATTGTTTATGCCCGCTTATTTCTTATCAGAGTCACAGGGATCTGCTGGAGGGTTACACTCTGGAAAGGTCATCAGTCTATCGCGGGGCCATGTACAGACAATCAACCACATACATACACACACTTACTCCTATGAGCAAGTTAGAAGCACCAATCAACCTAACATACATGTTAGGGGCAGATAAACTGACTCCTAAAAGAACATTTTCTTTAAAAATCTACTCAAGTAAATGTAACTAAGTAAAGATAATGGGTTCCCACCCCACCTCTGCCTAAAAAGAAGTAGAAATAGCCACAGTTTTAGCATGGGATGTACATTCTGGTTCAAGACTGTTTTTATCTGAAGATGTGCATAAGTCATTTTTATTACTCCAATATAATTTTTAATTATTGTTTTATTTATTTAATTTTTTTGTAATTGTCTAAGCGCTGTCTGAGCAATGATACTAAACACTCCCAGTAACAGTATGAGATCAACCCCAGTAACATGCTCTGTACATGCTCTGGACTTTCTAGATCAGGGGTTTCTGTAGGGCCTGCAGAGTTCAGCTCCAACCCTAATCAAACACACCTAAATCAACTAAGTAATGTCTTACTAGATAATGTGTACTTGAACTGTGTTGGGGAAAGTTGGTGCTGAACTTTGCAGGACACCAGCCCTTCAGGACCAAGTCTGGTGACTGCTGATGTAGATCATCCAGATTAGTTTACTTTTTTTACCCCCATTTTTAGGAGACATATATAATCATCAATTATACAGTATAATTATAGAGTTATTGTATCGCTAATGTCAGTGTAGATTGCTATAGAGGTGTCACCCTTATTTTAAAGATATAATCACATCAGAATAACAATCTGTCTTTTCTTCAGGTCCTTCTTTCCAATGGCGTTTGGATTTCTTGGAACAGTATTCAATTTGCCCTTCCTCACTACAGTAAGCAAGATAAAGTCCTATTCTTCAGCTATGACACTGTTATTATAATGTAATAACAGTAGTAATATGATTTTTTTCCCCCCCTTCTCTCTTCTTTAGCTTTTTAATTATTCAGGAAGCAGCTCGTCTATGGTGTAAGAGGTCTCACACAGATGATGGCACAGTGACTTATGAAAAAACACAACTGTTGCTGTGTGGTGTGTGGCAGCTTTTAAAGAACAACTAACTTAAAAAAACACCGAAAACACACATCTGCTCAGTCACATGTGCAATGCGTCTTTTTTTTTGTCTGTATGGAATGTATTTTATTTTGAAAATATTTATGTGTGTATTATTTTAAAAATGTTGTTTTTTAACTATTTTCTTTTTTATTTTAAAGCTTTAATTGAAGGATTTTTGTACAAGCCCAATTCCACAAAAAAAAAAATGTTATTAAAACCGAATCCAATTTTATAAATCTATATTTTATTTACAATAGAAAAAAAAGATAAATAAAATCATCTTATGAAAAAAAAAGATCATGAATAAAATAAATAAGATCATCTCTTGAAAAAAATAAATTGGTGAAAGGGCCCATGTTTACCCCAGTGTAGCATCTCCTCTTTTTCTAACAACAGACCATATGTATCTTTTCGGGATTATGGTTGTATATTGCATCTTCTTTGTGCAGTTAATTAACTATAAATGATACCAAGCTCTCAGAATAGTTTTCAAAGCTTGTTGACCTGCTGAAGTTCTTCATCTCCATTTTTTTTGTTCAGCTGTTCCCTTCTTTCTTTTGTCTGTTCAAAAGTATATTTAAAAAAAAAATTAAACAAATCAATACCGATGGCAAATTCCAGGAAGATGCTTCATTAACCTAGTGAATAGTTGAATAGATGCAGAATAAATCGGAGGGTGAGGTGGGGGGTAGAAGGCAGTGTTACAGGGATCTCACCAACGGTTAACCTGCTGCGAAACTAGTGACGCAGGAACGTTTGGAGTATAACAGGAGTTCAGAGAGAGGAACACAGGGTGTGATTCAGGTATTACGGAGGTCCGTATTTACTGCACATCCAGAGCTGAAGCCATATATACAGGTTTGTTGTTTTCTTACAGATTAATTTCCCTTTATTACAGAATTTCTTGTTCATGTGTTTGTTGTAGGTTGTCATGGGTGTTTTGTGAGTGCAGTGTTTATGGAGAGTAAAGAAATAAATAGAAAAGATTGAACTGGTTATGACAAGTTAGAAAAGCAAAAAAACAAAAACAAATTAAAAACAACTAACAGACAAATAAGATTGATAATATGATCACCTTTTCTTTACTGCATAAAATTACTGACCATTTTAACTACTGACTGTTTAGATCTGGTTAAATCTCAAATCACATGGTATCATGGTATCAAGAGTAACCTTTCAGCTTTAAACCACAGCAGGAAACTGTGACATCAACCAGTCTTTGATGGTTTGCTGTTTTTGAAGTGTGTGTGTGTGTGTGTGTGTATGTGTATATAAGGAATTTTTTTTTGGTTTTGAAATGAACTCCACAATATTTTATTTTTTACATAGTAATCATTGTGAGTTGAAGGTTAGTATTATTGTGCGTGTGTGTGAGAATTGGCAGCAAAAATAAACCTATTTATTCATTTAAATTGCACCAAAATCTAACCTTTTTTAATAAACTTTCATTTTTTTGCTTGTCTCAGATCAAAGATATCTGAATTTCTTTTTAGTGTTCATTTTATCAGCAATGAGGTTAATCGTATATGCTTGTCGATAGTTGCTTTATTTATTTAGGGTTAATTTTTTTTTTCCTTCCAGAGATTTTGTAAAGCATTCTGGAAATGCTCCTGTCTGCAGTGATACTCCTGTTATCAGTGACACTTGGAAAAAAAAGCAATCCCACAAGAGTGTACACCGAAGGTATTTCAAAAAAACAAATTCGGATATTATTATTATTATTATTAAAAATCTATCTCATAATAATTAATCTATTTTATCTAATTCTTATATTTTTATTTTTTTTTATTTTCACTAACTTTTCCCATCTGGTGGGTTTGGTGTTTATTTTTGTCAAGTCTCTTGTCACCTTTTTGGCCAGATCACTTTTGTCAGCTTAATGAAGTTTAGCCTGGTTAAATAAAGGTTACTTTTACAGCCTATAACTTGACATAACATCATATAAAGTAAGCATAAGAAGCACTAAAGTTTAAAAGCTTTTTACATTTTTTTAATTTCTCTAAATTTAAATTTGAGGATTCTGAACTAAAGCACCTCAGCAAGGTTAAGGTCAACCTTGTTTGTATGATTTGTATGTAAAATTTGAGTGCTGATATTCAGAGACGATCATGATTATCATCAACCAGTATTACTCCTAGATGGCTAAATTTAGACTTTGTGTTCAAGAAATGTATCATTTTCTGCATTATAGCAGGCTGACAAATGAAGCGAAAAAAATGAGTGTAAAAATACCAAGAGGGGCAATAAAAGGTGACTTATAGATATCACAAAGTTAATAGAGGTATATGTGGTATAAGCAGTGACTTATACACACCACTTAGTATAAGCAGTGACTTTATCAGTATACTTATAGACACCGCTTAGTATAAGCAGAGACTTATAGACACCACTTAGTATAAGCAGAGACTTATAGACACCACTTAGTGTAAGCAGTGACTTATAGACACCACTTAGTATAAGCAGAGACTTATAGACGCCACTTAGTATAAGCAGAGACTTATACACACCACTTAGTATAAGCTTATAGATAGACTTTATAGACACCACTTAGTATAAGCAGAGACTTATAGACACCACTTAGTATAAGCAGAAACAGACAGACACCACTTAGTAGGTGAACTTATACACACCATTAGTATAAGCAGAGACTTATACACACCACTTAGTATAAGCAGTGACTTAGACACACCACTTAGTATAAGCAGTGACTTATACACCACTATACAGACACCACTTAGTATAAGCAGTGACTTATACACACCACTTAGTATAAGCAGTGACTTATACACACCACTTAGTATAAGCAGAGACTTATAGACACCACTTAGTATAAGCAGTGACTTACAGACACCACTTAGTATAAGCAGTGACTCATAGACGGCACTTAGTATAAGCAGTGACTTATACACACCACTTAGTATAAGCAGTGACTTATAAACGCCACTTAGTATAAGCAGAGACTTATATACACCACTTAGTATAAGCAGTGACTTATGGACGCCACTTAGTATAAGCAGTGACTTATAGACACCACTTAGTATAAGCAGTGACTTATACACACCACTTAATATAAGCAGTGACTTATAGACAACCACTTAGTATAGATTATACACCCACGTAATATAAGCATGACACCACTAGTATAAGCAGTGACTTATGGACGCCACTTAGTATAAGCAGTGACTTATACACACCATTATAAGCAGTGACTTATACACACCACTTAGTATAAGCAGTGACTTATGGACGCCACTTAGTATAAGCAGGACTTAGACAGTGACTTATAAACGCCGTTTATAACAGTTATAGAACAGTTGTAAACGCTTCTGTATGGGAGTAACTTACAAACCAGATGTTGTACTAGGTCAGGATGACTGTTGCAGGCACGACTTTAAATAAACAAGTCAGGGTGATTAATAAAATATTAGGAGAAATGCAAGAAAAAAGGAAGAGAGAGAGAGAGAGAGAGAGAATAAA
>VCAZ01000509.1:7500-17154 GCA_005784505.1 Bagarius yarrelli | reverse complement strand
AACACATACTAATGATACACAAACCAAATCACCTCAACTAACAAACACATACACACAACCCCAACTCACCTCAACTTAACAAACATTACTAACTGATACACACAACCCAACGAACTAACAAACCACACGGATCAACCTAACCAAACACATTACTAACTGATAACACCACAACCCAATCACCTACAACTAACCAAACCACATACTAACTCAACTGTTAACACACCAACTCACAACCAAGCTAACCAAACACATTACTAACTGATACACAACAACCCAATTACTCAAAACCAAACACATTACTAACTGATACCACAACCCTACACAACCCAACTAACCACACAACACTAACAACACAAACTACGGACACACAAACCTCAACTCACCTCACTAAAAACCCACCAACTCGATCAACAACCACTCACCTCAACGATACACACACCCAACCCAACTCACTCAACAACAAAAACATTACTAATGCTAACACACACCCAACTCACCTCAACTAACCAACATAATAAACTGATCAACAAACAACCAAACTACTAAACAGTACAAACTACACACACCCAACTCACCTCAACTAACAAAAACATACTAATGATACACACAACCCAACTCACCTCAACTAACCAAACACATTACTAACTGATACACACAACCCAACTCACCTCAACTAACCAAACACATTACTAACTGATACACACAACCCAACTCACTCACAACAACAAACAATATGTATTTATGTATTTAAATGTGATTGAATGTGTTTAAATGTATGTATGTTTATCTGTATTGTATATGTGTTTATCTGTGTTGTATAATGTGTTTATGTATGTTATCATGATTTAATGTTATGTACGTTTATAGTGTTTAAAGTATTTGTATATATATGTGTTTTCTGTGTTTAAATGTTTTGTTTTATGTATTTAAGATTTGTTAGGTACGTTTATATGTGTTTATAAGTAGTTGTATATTCTTGTGTTTATCTGTGTTTAAATGTGTTTATATGTATTTTATATTTTTGTTATATGTGTTATAAGATTTGATATATATGTGTTTCTGTGTAATGTGTTATATTGTTTATAATTGTTATGAGGGGTATATGTGTTATAAGTATGTATATATATGTTTATCTGTGTTTAAATGTGTTTATATGTGTTTAGAATTGTTATGTATGTTTATATGTGTTTATAAGTATTTGTATATATATATGTGTTTATCTGTGTTTAAATGTGTTTATATGTATTTATATATCCTGTGAAAGGTGAATGACCAAAAAATGTTTATCCAATCAAAAGATTCGGTCTGAATATTTTATATAACAGGTTTTCCTACCTGCCTGTAAGAATGTTTATCTCTGCACACCCTGTTGACACAGACAGCGTAGGTCATCACACAGAGTCGCCAGATTGGGAATAATTCCGTCCATTTGGTGATTTTGAACTTGATTCTGAAGGTAGAAACTTTGGAATCATTTTGGTGGTTTTAAAACATGAATATTTTATAGGTTAATTATTTCACACAAGAGTAAATGATGACATCGGAAATGGAATCTGATTGCTGTTTTTTTCGAGTGGACAGTTTTAACTCCATCTGGCAACCCTGTCATCCGTGTGTTCATGTACTGCGGAAAAAAAGATTTTGGATTAAAACAGAGTAAAAACTTGAATTAATCTCAGTGTGTGTGTGTGTGTGTGTGTGTGTGTGTGTGTGTGTGTGTTTCCACTCTGGAGTCGACTAGAGGAGTCAAAGGGTCTGAAAGATGATGTCATGGTTCCAGTATTTCTATTGGACAGTTTGAAATATGGTGTAATTGGATTTTGGTGTGTTTTGATAGAAACTCTTAGTTTATGTAGTTTGTCTAAATTTATGAATGAGTGTAACTCCAGCAGCGTGTGTGTGTGTGTGTGTGTAATCTGTGTATTTTTATATTTAATATTTTAGTCCTGTTATTAACTGTAATATAAAGTTTTTGATGTATTATAGTGTTGTTGTCTTTGGTCTGTGTGTGTTTATGTGTTTAGGAGGCGGGGCTTTGGACTGTGAGGAGGAGGGGGGGACTTTCAGTGCTAACAGGCTACAGTTAGCATTTTCCACTACATCCCACTGCAACTTCAAATAAAAAAGTAACAGAATTACTGTAAGAAAGAAGTAAAGAAGGGGTTAAGTGTGTGTGTGTGTGTGTGTGTGTGTGTGTGTGTGTGTGCGCAGTAAGAGGGAGTCGACATCCTGGCTGTCTCCAGTTTACACAGATGGAGCCACATAAAAATCCTCCCACAGTTAACACTTCACCAAGAGAGAACTGAATCCCTGTCTCTCTCTCTCTCACTCTCACTCTCTCTTTCTCTCTCTCTCTCTCTCTCTCTCTCTCTCTATCTCTCTCTCTTTATTTCCCTCTGTCTGGCTATATCTCTCTATGTCTGTTTCTCTCTCTGTCTGCCCCCCTCCTCTGTCCTTCTCTTTCCCTCTCTATCAGAAATAGAGAGACATACAGAGAGAGAGAAAGAGAGACAGACAGACAGAGGGAGGGAGAGAGAAAAAGAGAGACAGACAGACAGAGGAAGATAAGAGAGAGAAAAAGACAGACAGACAGACAGAGGAAGAGAGAAAAAGAAAGACAGACAGACAGAGGAAAAAAAGAGTAAGAGAGAGAGACAGACAGACAGACAGAGAGGAACAGAGAGGGAAAGTGAGAGGAGAGACAGCAAAAAGAAAAAGAAAAAGAGAGCACGGAAGAGAATGAGAGAGTGAGGGAGAGAAAGTGAGATAGAGAGAGTGAGGGAGAGAGTGAGGGAAAGTGAGATGGAGAGAGTTATCTTTTTTTTAGTTTTTTTTAAAGACACGACTCCAAATTTCTTATTAAACTCATTAAAATCTCTGAATATGTATGAATGACAGACACGCCCCCTTGAGTGTCTCCTCCCCCATCCATACAAATCGGCTAACATCCGCTAACACGCTAAAACCTGCTAAAACACTCAACATCCAACGTCATTAACATCTTTCATCAGTTTTATTCGAAAACCTAGATGAGCTAATCAGTTTTACCAGAAATATAATATTTAATGTTACTAAAAACAGTTTTATGGAGTCACTTTGCTTAAAAATTTTTCTTAGAGATCTGTGTGTGTGTGTGTGTGTGTTACTCTAACATATATCGCTAGCTCTTAAGGAGGTCCAAAGGCTAACTTGTTAATTTAGCTCTGCCTAAACTCAGCTGTCTCGCGTCCAGACACCAAGGATAATGTTAGCGTTAAAGACGTCCGCCTGACCGGTCATGACAGATGAGGCTCATCGAGGCAGTGAGAAAAAACGCCACAGTTCGTACCTACAACCACACGCTAACGCTCGCTTATGTGACACTTTTCAATCCAAACCAGAAGCAGTTGGATGGATGGATGGATGTGTTGGTTGAAATTAATAGATGGATAATTGTGTGTGTGTGTGTGTGTGTGCGTGTTTGTGTGTATATGTGTGTGTGTGTGTGTGTGTGCGCGTGTGTGTTTTAGGAGATTAGCAGGTCGCTGCTCTCAGCAAGTGACAGTGAACCTGAGCGACTTTTAAATGTGTATAATTACGTAAATGTGAAAGAGTCATAGATAAAGACAGGGTGTCTGTCACACACACACACACACACACACACCACCACCCATTTTTCTTAAACCCCTCCCCCTTTTCGATTTTAAAATTTATTATTAAAACAAATTTAAAACATTTTTTTATTGCACTGTGTAGCCTTATAACTTCAAACACACATATGCATGTGAATAAAATTGTTTACACACACACACACACACACACACACACACACACACACACACAGACATAAGTAAATTAATAGTGATGTGTACATTTTTTAATTTTATTTAAAAATAATGTGCAAATTTGTAAGTGTTATTTATTATTTGTTATTTCTTTAGTTGCAGTCGAGTGCCAGGAAAATAATCCGATGGTCACATCATTTTCTCATAAGCTTCCGTTTATTTTTTATTATGTTTTTATTTTAAAGTTAATAAAAAAGGGGTAGAATTGTTTCTATAAAAAAGATTGTTTTATAACGAGCTCGTTAACGAACTGTAGATCTGTAATTATCTGTCTATCACGCAGAATAAAACGCCTTCTCACCAATCCGAGTTTTATGGGAGTTTATTTCTTTTGTATATATAATGAATAATTTCTCGCTGTAGATGTTCCCCCTCACACACCACACGGGATATAAACCTGCAACCTTCAGTGTATAAAGCGCTCCTCATTGCCATATGTAGCTTTGTCAAAGTCAAAAACAGACTTCATGACCCCTATAAGCTAATAAAAATGGCGTTGATTGTCTCTCTCACACACACACACACACACACACACACACACACACACACACAATGTGGTGTAGAGAATTAAGGAGGTGTAAGGTTGGAGCATTCAGGAGGTTATATTAGGATAAGGAGATGAAGGTGAGGAAGAGGAGTGCTGCTAAAGTTTCTGGAGGTCTCGTCTAGACACCGTAATGAAGGCTGTGGTTTCGGAGGATTCCTGCTCCGCGGTCGGCCACGAAAATCGGCACCACGCTGCATTACGGGTACTTTGAGGTAAACCGAAGCCTTCAGGTTCAATCTGTTCGAATGTTCTCGTTTTCCGTTTAAACGTCAGCGCACGGAAAGTTTTCGCCGGTCAGAAACGATCTGCTTCAAAATTTAGACAAAATATAAACTGCTCAGAGGAGAACATTAAAATAATCAGTTTAACGTTCTGCCATCACACAAATTACACCGAATATCCAAGTGTGTGTAATTCTGTAACTCTGATCTGATCTGAACTGATCTGATTTCCCACATGGAGCTTCATGCTGGTTTATGGAACATCCATTCGGGTGTCTGATGATACGCTGGGACTTTATTTCAGCTCTACTGGCGCGTCACTGCATCTTCACTGTGGTTGCGTTGTGGTTGTATTACAGCTTTAATTATGACTACATAGTAGCTCCATCGCGGCTCTATTTCATGTCATTTGACTTACATGCTAATCGAGTTTCATTTTATTATTATTAGATGTTCTTTGAGGATCTAGTGCAGCTTTATTGGTGCTACGTCAAAGTACTTCATAAGGGCTCCATTAGGGCTTCATTCTGACACCAGTAGAGCTTTATTGATGCTACATTGGACAACTTCATTGGTGCTACATTAGGGAACATCACTGAGGCTTAATTGTTGCCTCAGTACAGTATTTTACTCTGGCTTCATTAGGTCGTTATTAAGCCCCTAGTAAAGCTTCATTGGTGCTACATTAGTGGGCTTCATCAGAGGTTTATTTTGGCCCCAGTACAGTTTCATTAGCACTACAATATGGTACCTTAGTGTAATTCATAACACCTTCATTGTGGCTGCAATGTATGTCCAAATGTGCTACATTATAAGACTTCATTGGGGCTTCATTGTGGACCCAACTTTATTGGTGGCCCCAGTAGAGCTTCATTGCTGTTTTTGTGTACTTAAATGTGGCTTCATTTTGGACTCAGTACACTTGCCTTTGTGCTACATTAGGGTACTTCATTGTGGCTTCATTAGAGCTTTATTGTGACGCTAGTACAGCTCCATTGGTGCTCCATTTCACTCCGGCCCCAGCACAGCCCTATTGATACTACATCAGGGTACTTTTTGGGCTTCATTGGGGCCCAATTACAGCTCGACTGGTGCTCCATCAGACAGCTTTATTGTGGCTGATATTTATTTAAGACAATGTGGTGGATATTTTACAATAAATGTTACACCGCTCCTGTAGTACAATCAGGACAGACGCCTGGTGCTAAGTATTTAACCGAACAATACAATTAAGAGTGAATCGTTTGCGAAGTGCCAGACGCTGAAGAAACCACTGGATATCCTACGTTTACGAGGAGAAGGTTGGTTCATACCATCTGTTAGCGATTCATTCCTAACCAAGATTTTCTGATGTGAACCACCTTCATGCACTGATGCCCACCCAAGACTACGGTCTACAGTACCTCTCCAATCTGGAGCCAATTTAAAGTCAGGAGCCCACATTCGCCCCTGGAGAGACACACGTTTCAGTTCAGCGTCGCTGCTTAGCTCTTAAACAAGCTAGCAAACTGCCACAAAACTGTATTAACATTATCACGTGGCTGCCAAGGTTAAATTCCTGACAGGGTTGAATTCCTGCGCACCCACTTTGGCATCGTCCTCAGAGCCGACTGCCAGCTGGGCGGAGAAAACCTGGCAGAAAGATTAATCTTACAAACGTTTCAAGTAAATCTTAAAGTTCGAAAGCCGAGATTTGAACATTATCCTGTAAAATGGAGAACCGGTGAAGCTAAAAAAACAGGTCAAATAAGGAGTCAGGAAGAATATCGTCAGGAGCGTGATGAGGGGAAAATAATCAGAGGTTTGGATGGAAAGTGGTGGACAGTCTGAGAATGTTTGGGTATGATGACCTGGCTAACAAGCGAAAGTTTCGCCATAGCTGTCAGAGAAACAGAAACGGTACGCTACAAACATCATTTCTAGCTGCAGGCTGAAATCCGGGACTGAAGCACACTAGCATTCAGTTCAGCTAGTAATAATCAAGTGCTGTGTATTTGTTCTAGAACGACAGATTGGGGGTTGTAGGTACTCGTGGTTTGGTTTCTACGGCTGATGTACTGACGGTTTGGCAAACCAACACACTAGTTACTAAATCCTGGCAAGTGGTTGAAGTGTTGTACTGTGGTTCGGAAGGTCTTGGGTTCAAAACTGAGGATCACCAAGCTACTGCTGGGCCCCTAAGCAAGGCCCTTAACTCTCAGCTGTATCAATAAGATAATAAAGCTGAGCCTGAGTTAACAGGTTAGTTGGAACTGTTGGAGCTGTTAGCTTACCATCCGGTTGGAAATGGCGTCTGTTTATCTGTAACTCAGTGGCAGTGGCGTTAACAAGCACCTGAAATCTGACATAAAGCTACATAAAGAGTTTATAGAGCTGTAAATCTGAGGACGGTTTATTTCTCTCGTCTGATTCGTCAGAAGATTCGACTTTATAGGAGTTTAATGTTGTGTAACTTTTACACAATAATACAGACACTTAATAATCCATATATTTCTTTGTCTCTTTCTCTCTATCTCTCTCTCTCTATCTCTCCCTCTATGTCTCTCTCTCTGTCTCTTAATCTCTCTCGCTCTTTCTGTGTCTTTCTCTCTCTCTCTCTCTCTCTATCTCTCTTCTCCTCTCTCTCTCTCTCTCTCTCTCTCTCTCTCTCTCTCTCTCTTTCTTTCTGTTTCTCTCTCTCTCTCTCTCTCTCTCAGTGTTTCTCTGTCTCTCTCTCTCTCTTTATTGTGGCTTTTTGCCATATACATTGCAGTTTCATCGCAGATTTATTGTGGCTTTTATAGCAGATACACTGAGGCTTCATAGCAGATTTTTTGTGTTGTATATTTCGTCTCTAAAACTTCGGAGGTGCATTTCTGTTGTAAAATTTGTGACATCACATCCTGTTTTTGGACCCGATTATATGTATTTGGTCTGTGCGGTGTTTATATATCAGTGGAATTGCACCAGAGGAAGACATTTACAGTATTGCCCAGAGACGAGACTTGCTTGGTGGACTTTAACCCTGACCTGGGGGAAGTATCTGCAGTGTACCGGTCCTCCATTTACCTCCAAAGTCCATCTCCCAGTATCAGTGCTGGACTTCGACACATTCCAGAGAATAACACGCCGAAAACACGACACACTGCGTTATCAGGAGGCGACTCAAGCGATCGGCACACGCCGGAGCAGATAACGGCAGGCTTCATTATCAGGATCAAACCTGAGGGAGCTCCAGGCTACCACTCGATTTTATTGCTCTGATCCTGTAATCTACATGAACATGGCGTCCTGATTGAACTCCGGAGCAGTGATTTTCTCAATGGATTCCATTCGATGCGCAAACGCACAGCTGTTACACCAGGAAGCGCACATCTGGGGCTCCTCCGCAAACACATACAGCTAATCGCTAAGCAAATACACAACACACACAACAAATACCCTGAAGTGCAGCATTTAAATCCCAATATGGAGCTTTTGCACAGAGGAACAACATCCAAAAATCAATCGTCGCTCGAGGAAACGACAAAACGGAAAACAAAGAAAGGAAAACGAGTGAGAGCAGCAGATGAGAAGTGTTTCCAGTGTTTCAGTGGCGAGTCTGAAAAACACGACAGACAGAAAACACAACCAAGGAAAAGCTGCATTAATGAATGCGTCAAAGTTCATGGGCTGAATTGAGGCAGCAGGAGGGGCTGATGGGAAAGTCAGTGTACAACCCACACATCTTTTTAATCTATCTATCTATCTATCTATCTATCTATCTATCTATCTATCTATCTATCTATTTATTCAACTGTCTGTCTGTCTTTCTCTCTGTCTGTCTGTCTGTCTTTCTCTCTGTATTTCCCATTTTCTAGTCTTTCTTTTGAGCTGTCTGTCTGCCTGTCTACAAGTCTATCACTCTATCTGTTTGTCTGTCTGCATCTATTTGTCTATCTGGTTGTTTGTTTACCTGTCTATCATATTCTGTCCATTTTCTCTGACACACACACACACACACACACACACACACACACACACACACACAAACACTGTTTTTTGAGTGTGTTTTCTTATTAGAGTTAATGGAAGGTCACCGGGACGCCTGACCTCATTCCTTCAACAGGAGACAGAACGGCGCAGAGCAGAACTACTCCCTCACACACCACACACACACACACACACACACACACACACACTCGCTCGCTCGCGTGCCAGTCCCTATTATTCTTTAATTATACGGCTTGTTTGCATGAAAAAACCACAGCTCTTTTTTGTGCTATAAGAGGAATAAAACTTGACTGTGTTTCGATTTGTTTGTTTTGTTTGTTTGTTTGTTTGTTTGTTTGTTTGTTTCTTTACTTTGTGCAGTATGAAGGTCCTGAAGCGCCGTCGATGGTCTCACCTCGCCATCTCGGTGCAGCTTCCGGACAGGAGAGCCAAAGCACCTCGTTCCAGGGAATGACATCACAGAGTTGGCAGAAAGGACGTGAGAGCAGGTGCAGCGAGAAGCAGGAGGACGACGACGACACACACACACACACACACACACGCAGGACATCACAGAGCTTCTTCTTTAAGGTGTCATAAATAGATACAGTATTTTTTCTAAATTTGTCCTTGTCTTAATTTGGATCAGACGATTTTACAGAAACGTCAGGCAAAAATTCCAGATTATTATAAACGCAACAGTGAGAATTTATACAATAAAATAATAAATCAAGTTTTTGAGATAAAAAAAAAAATAAATTGTAATTATAATAATACTAATAATAATTATAATAATAATAACCATAATACTACTAATAATAATTATATCAATACTAATAATAATCATAATAATTATTATTATAATCATTTAAAGTTAAATTTACGAATTTTAAAGTTAACTAAGTGAAATAAAATCTAATTAAAATTTAAAATCTTAAAAAATTTCTTAAATAAAACAGAAAAAATATTTTTTCTTAATAATTGTTTTATATTTTTAGTAATAATTTTATAATTAATTGCAGTTTTATGACCTGCTTTTAGTTTTTAAATGATGTTTATTAAACTTAAATGATGATGTAATGTACAGTATGTGTGTGTGACAATCCATTTT
>VCAZ01000509.1:0-2500 GCA_005784505.1 Bagarius yarrelli | reverse complement strand
AGAAAAGGATTGATAAGAGAAAGAGAAAAAGAAAAAGAAGAAAAAGTGTAAGAGAAGGAAGAAAAGACGAAAGGGAGGAAACATAGAAGAGAAGGAAGAAGGAAGTTGAAAGAAGAAGAAGAAAAGACGAAGAAGAAGAAGAAGAAGAAGAAGAAGAAGAAGAAGAAGAAGAAGAAGAAGCCGCCATTTTGTTCGGACTCATCAGTACGTTTTTGTATCCCGTGTCATTCTGTATTTGTCAAAAACGTTTTCCACTTTTCACTTCCGCAAACCTTCTGTTTTCATTACGACACAATTCTTTATAACATCGAATAAAAACGGCTCCAGTTTTCTTATGATTTGTGGTTTTTTCTTCTCCTCGCAGTGTTTTGTCCCGTCTCTTTCTCTGTCTCTCTCTTGGCGCCTGTAAGGAGTCAGAACGGCGTTAGTGTGAGCGGCGCAGCGGGTCGCCGGTGTAGCTAATGACGGGGATCGGAGAGAGGCAAAGGCAATAAAAAGGCAGTTGATGAGGACTCCCACTGACACGCGACTAATAATCCTCCTCCCTGTCTCTCAGCCTGCAGCCCTTCCTTCCTTCCTTCCTTCCTTCTGTGAGCTTGTCTCCTTTCTTCTAACTGCAAACTGCAAACTGCTGCTGCGCCAACTGAAAACTTCTGCGCCAACTGCAAACTGCGCTTGCCGAACTGACTAACTGCGCCAACTGCAAAACTGCTAACTGCCAAACTGCAAACTAACTGCGCACTAACTAACTGCAAACTGCTAACTGCAAACTGCGCTAACTGCGCTAACTGCAAAATGCGCTGCGCTGCAAACTGCGCTAAAACTGCGCTAACTGCGCTGGCAAACTGTCAATGCAAACTGCGCCAACTGCAAACTGCGCAGATGCATTGAAAACATGCAAAGGAGAAGGACAGATTTTTTAGTCTGGTTTACAGACAGATAAAAACACTGACAAACTAAATAATAAATAATTATAACGGATAAGAAAAAATGCTGATGAAATTTCTCATTATAACATTACAACAACGATTATATACAATTATATCATTAAAACTATTTTTACTATTTTTTACTGATTTTTGTGATTTTTTTACAGTTTCTCGCCACTTCTAATCATTCAATTCAAAATTTATTGGTGATAAAACAGGAAATAATATTTATTAATTTTGTCTCGATATAATTTTAATAATAATCTGGTTTCCTGGAATCTTCTTCTTTCTCTTTTTCAACACACACACTTATTTTAGCAGCGATGTTTCTCGTACACGTTAGCTGTCAATCACACAGTTATTACATCATCACGCTTTTCATCACTGCTGGGAATCAGAGGCATGCGGGATGAGATCACACACTGTTCAAACCCCAAAACCCAACAGAATTTCCCATAAGGGAGGAGAAGTGCGTGTGTGTGTGTGGGGGGGGGGATGGGTTAAAAGAAGGGAAGATATTTTTACGATTTTTTGTTTTAGTGCCACATTAAAAAAAAGTTAAAAATGTAATAAAACTAATAAGTATTAAAAACAGTTCAAGGAAAAAAAATCGAAATTACAAGACTAAAGTTGGAGGAAGAGAAAAAAAAGATTGAAAAATTGAGAAGAAAGAGAAGAAGAAGAAATAGAAGGAAAGTAGAGGAAGGGGAAGAACCAGAAGATTAACAAAAAGGAGGCTAAAGAAGGAAAAGGAGGAATAGGAAAGGAAAGGGAGGAAGAAGAAGAAGAATGAAAAGAACACGAAAAAAAGAAAGAACAAAAAGAAACAGAAACAGAAGTAGGAGTGCAAGAAAAATTGAAAGAGGAGAAAGAGCTTAAAAAAAACCCGTTTACATGGGCGACGATTGTATTTTTTGATGTTTTGTTACTGTGGATAAGATCGATTTTGTAAAAGGAAGTGGTGGCTCATGGTTAAGGTGTTGGACTACCAACCTGAACATTGTGGGTTCGATTCCCAGCTCAACCAAGCCACCACTGTTGGGCCCCCTGAGCAAGGCCCTTAATTGCTCAGTTGTATAAATCAGATAAACGTAAGTCGCTCTGGATAAGAACGTCTGCTAAAATGCTGTAAATGGTACAGAAGAAGTGCAGCTACAGGTAAAAAACAGGTGTTGGACATGTGGGTGGAGCTTAAAATGTTCTCTGAGGAATATTTCAAATAAAAAGACTGCTGGAAATTCCGCTGTCCCTGATTTTTATACTGAACTCGTAACTTTATCGGGACATTTTTCTAAACGATTCTCCGAGTTTCTTATTGTGGGACGTATCTATGACCAACGTTAAAGCCACACACTCATTTAATGTCCTCTGGTTTTTCATTTTCCGCTTGGTTTTTTATCACGTTCTTATGCAGAGCGACTCCCATTTATACATCTGAGCAATTAGGGGTTAAGGGCCTTACTCAGGGGCCCAACAGTGGTGGCTTCGTGGAGCTGGGAATCGAACCCACAATATTCGGGTTGATAGTCCAACACCTTCACCATGACCACCACTTTTTATTAAAGATAAAA
>VCAZ01000508.1:0-17185 GCA_005784505.1 Bagarius yarrelli | reverse complement strand
GAGCCGTTTAAAGTAAACAACTGAAAGAACCTTTCTGGGTCATAACCACTTTAGAAGCAGTGAAAAATACAGATCATCTAAACTATTGTGTTTTAATCACTCACTCGACTCATCTCTCAACCCTGCTGATGGTCCCTGAACCTAAGATCCGTCACCGTGGTTCATGGTGACATGTGGAAAGTGTGTTTGATGGTTTTAGGGTTGTGTAGGCAGAAATATTACAGAAGCTGAGCTCCACACCGTTTCAGGACGTTATTCTGAAGGTCGCAGCAAAGGATAATTTTAAACGCGATTATAAGAACGTGAATCATCAGCGATTATTAACTATTATCAACAATCAATCAGCGATTATTAAAGCAATCAATCAATCACTCATCAGCGTTAGTAATAATCATCAATCAATCAGCGTTATTAAATAAATCATCAATCATCGATTATTAATAATCATTCAATCAATCATCAATCAGCGATTATAAATATTATCAAATCACTCAATCAAGCGATATTAAAGCAATCAATCAATAATCAATCAATCACAATTATTAAATAATCATTCAATCACTCACGCTTATTCATATTCTCAATCAATCAATCAGCGATTATTAAATACTCATTCAATCAATCAGCGCTTATTAAATATTATCAATCAATCAATCAGCGATTATTAAATTTATCCATCAATATCAGCGATTATTAAATATTATCATCAATCAATCCAGCGATTATTAAATAAATCCTTCAATCAATCAGCGATTATTAAAATAAATCATCATCAATCAGATTATTAAATTTATTGAAATCATCAATCAATATAAAGATTATCAATCAATCAATCAGGATTATTAATTTATAATCAATCATCAGCGATTATTAAATAAAATCATTCATCAATCAGCGATGATTAATATTATCAATCAATCAATCCAGATATTAAATAATATTCAGCAATCAGCAGATTATTAAAATTATCAATCAAGCAATCAGCGATTATAATATATCAATCAATCATCAGCGATTATTAAATAAATAATTCCATTCATCATCAGCGTTATTAAATAACTCAATCAATCATCAGCGATTATTATTTAATAATCAATCAAATCATTCATCAATCAATCACGATTAGTAAATCATCATCATCAATCAATCACGATTATTAAATATCATCATCAATCAAATCAGATCAGCGATATATAAATCATCAATAATCAATCAATCAATCAGCAATCAGCGATTACTAAATAAACAATCAATTATCACAATCATCAATCAATCAGCGATTTATTAAATAAATCATATTCAGCAATCAATCAATCAGCGATTTATTAAATTAAATCTTCAAAATCATCATCAGCGTTATTAAATATAAATCAACTCAATCAATCACAGCCGATTATTAAATTTAAATCATTCAATCAAGATATTAAATAAAATAAAGAATAATAATAAATAAATCACTCAATCAATCGCGATTATAATAAATCATCATCAATCAATCAAGGCATTATTAAATCAATCAAGCAATCACTCAGCGTTATTAAATAAATAAATCATCAATCATACACGATTATTAAATAAATCAATCTAATCATCAATCAACAATATTCATTATTTTAAAATCAACAGCATGTCAATCAACACTATTATAAATAAATCATTCAATCAATCACATCGATTATTAAATAAATCCTTCATCATCAATCATTTTAAATAAATCATTCAATCAATCATCAGCGATTATAATAATCAATTAATCAATCAGCATTATTAACGAAAATCAATTCAATCTATAGAACAGATCAATTAATTAAACGAAGAAATCATTAATCAATCGCATTATTGACGAAGAAATCAAACTCATCAATCAGAATTATTCGAACGAAGAATCAATTAATCAATCAGCAATTATTAGAACGAAGAATCAATCAGTCAGCGATTATTAGAAAGGTGAATCATGTGATCAGTGATTATTTTAGTTAAAACAGTTACATTGATATGTTCTGATACACAAAACAAAAAAAATCAGTATTATTATATATTACAATTATATACAGAGAAATAAAGAAGTAAGATGAGACAGACAGACAGACAGACAGACAGACAGACAGACAGAGAGACAGAGAGACAGAGAGACACTATTTTAATCTCTCTGCATTTCATTGTATATTGTGTTGTCAGGTGCTTTTAGCATGTGTGTGCACACACACAACACACACACACACAACACACACACACACACACACACACACACACACACACACACTCCACTCTACAGGTTTGCATCTAAATGTCTTACATTATCATAGGAATAATTAGGACTAATGATGTTGTGTAATTGGTGGTGACGCGGGTTTTGGGTCATTTGCTAACTGAATATTATTTATTTAAAGTCGTCCTTTGGGTTTTTTAGTATTTCTCTTTATCCTTTCCTCTCACTCTCAGTTAAGGGTTAAGGCCTCGGTCAGGGGGCCCCAGTGAAAATGAACCCACAACCCACTGATCAGCCGTCCAACATGTGAACCACCGAGCAGCTACGTCCCACGTTCAAAGAGTGATTTCTGTGTAAACTGCAAGTGTAACTGAGCAGTGTGTGTGTGTGTGTCTGTGTGTGTGTGTGTGTGTGTGTGAGAACAGTGTGCTACAGACTACAGGAAGTGTAAAGACCACAGAATAAACACACACACATGCGAGAGAGAGAGAAAGTGAGAGACAGAGACAGAGAGAGAGAGCAGTGAGAGGAGAGCGAGCCAGCGTAACAGACAGCGCAGTAGAGGAGAGAGAGAGAGAGAGAGAGAGAGAGAGAGAGAGAGAGAAAGAACCTGTTCCCTCTTATAGAAATCCCTATGCATCATAAGATAGAGTTGTCCACACCACCACACACCACACCCTCATTTTGCCCTGCGGTCATCAAAACCCTAAAATTTACCTTTTTGCAGTTTATCGGTTTAATTAATTAAAATATTTATTTAGAAAAACTTTTTGTTTATAATTTAATATAAAAAAAAAATAATAATAATTTAGTGCTATTCTTAAAAACCATGAGTTTATAGAATAATAACTAAACTAAGCGTTAAAACACTTTATAACGCGTTCTCTGTAAAATGAAATAAAATAAACTTTTAATTTAATTTATTATTAAAACTTTAATTTTCAAACTTTTAAAAACTCCGTTAGCGCTATTTGATGTTAGCAGGCTGCCTCAGGCTATGCTAACAGCTACGCCTTCATTTTCCTAAACCGACCGCATTCCGACACGCGCCCTTTTCTCTGACCTGATTGGCTCTCCACGCACTCACACAAACAATCCTCCTATCACAGCGCAGAACTCTAAACACATCGCCCAATCCGGTTTAAACAGGGCACGGCTTACCGCAAAACGGATGGGAAGAGAAACAGACGTAGCCAGGACTATTTCTGACAGGATGTTGCATAGTGAATGAAAAGCACTTGTCTCGTCTTCCAGTCACGAAACTTCAGCTCACTTCCGGTATTAAAACATAAAGAAGTTTAAGAGTTAAAATAAAGGAGAGGTTTTATTTTGTGCGCTTTCGTTCGGCTGCTAATAAACTTACGAAGGGAAACTGAACCCGGCTAGTTAGCATAGCATAGTTAACATATCAGAGCGCAAGTTGGAAAGGAAAACCTGTCGCGGAAACAGAGAAATAAATGATTTTTTTTTACAGGATTATTAAAAAAAATCGCCAAATGGTGCGTGAAAATAACAAGACATTTGTATAAGACCTGTTTCGCCTGATGGTTGACTGGCAGAGCCGGGTGAAGACCCGAGTAGCGGCTCCATGTCTGCAGCTCGGCGGGGTAAAAGATTCACCATAACAACCGCGCCGCTGTCCCGCTACAGGAGCTGCTGTAAACACCTCCATCCGCCAGGGGGCGTCCGCATGTAATGCGAACATCCCACCACAGGGCGGCGGTATCGCACACAGCACCGCAAAAACTAATATAAAACTACACAAGAGCAGAATGTGTAAAATTATTATTAGGATTATTTAAAGTATTTTTGCTTATTTAGTAAAGTTTACAGTCAGTAATTTTACCCGCTAATCGAGCATCGAGCCGGTCTTTAAGTCCTTGTGTGTTTTTTTAGACTTTATTTTAGCTGTAATTATTTTTTGTTTTAAGTTTAAATTTTTTGGTTTATTTTAGGACAAAATATATAAAACTGATTCTAGATTTAAGATCTTTTTACATGAGAACCCGGAAAACCTTCACAAGCACGGGAGAGAACATGTAAACTCCACACAGAAAAACCCCTGCAGGGGAATCAAACCCAAAACCTGCTTACTGTGAGGCAACAGGGCTAATCACTAAACCCCCAGGCTGCCACATTTATAACCTAAATGTTTATATTTGGGGAAGTGGTTAAGGTGTTGGACTACCAACTTAAAGATCAGGGTTCGATTCCCAGCACCACTAAGCCACCACTGTTGGGCCCCTGAGCACGGCCCTTAACCCCCATTTGTTCAGTTGTATAACAGAGAATAATATAAGTCAATCTGGATAAAAATGTCTGCCAAACCCTGTAAATATATTAGTTCCATTAAACGGTATTAATTTATTCCAACAGTTTATTCTCTTCATTTTCGTATGTTTCTCTCTCGCTGCACTGCTTCCAGTACGTGTGTGTGGATGTTAGATTTTTTTTGTCCAATCAGATTTCAGTTTCTATGTGTTGCCATGTTAATCTAATCTGCCCTAATACACTATATTAACAGGGGCAGATTGATCATTGGGTAAATATTATTAAACTCTGTTTCTGTAACCAATCAGATTTCACATTCACCTCTCAGAGACAGCTAGCTGTCCCACGATAAGGTCAGCATTTTTATGTCCTTTGATTGGTTCCGATTTACAGCCTAGTTCGACTAGCCGAAACACTCTGTATCGATCTGCACACATAAATGCAGGTGAATAAGATTTTTTACACCCACAATTGGGGTAAGTTGTTGATCTGAAGATCAGGAAGACCTGTGTTTAAGCCTTACCACCACCAGCCAGCCACTGTTGGGTCCTTAAGCCAAACCCTTCCTGCTCTAGGGGGCGCTGTATCATAGCTGAGCCTGCCCTCTGACCCTAACTAATTGGATGATTAGGGTTCAATTTCCAGCACCATCAATACGCAGTTTATTATTCAGTCATATACATTTGTCCCACTAGTTGGAGACCCGAGTTTAAACCCTAAAGTGAATTATAAGACGTTTAAAAAAAAAAAACTTAGAAACTTATATATAGATAGATAGATAGATAGATAGATAGATAGATAGATAGATAGATAGATAGATAGATTAGATGGACGGATGAACAGACAGACAGTAGGACAGACGGACTGACAGAAGATAGATAGATAATAACAGACCTAAAGATAGACGGACGGATGATGAACAGACAGACAGATATACCAACAGACGGACTGACAGACAGGCAGACAGAAGGATAGATAGATAAATACACAGACATACAGATAGATGGATGGATGAACAGACAGACAGACAGACAAAAGATAGATTTTTCTCGGTGTGTTGTTACAGAAACCGTTTGTAAGATGAGAATTTGGGATTTTTTTGCAATAAAATCGATAAACAAACACAATAAATTCACTAACTAACTACAAACACAGAGATTCTGAAAAGCAGACTTCAGTTCCGATCTATGATTCCACTCCACACTGACGCTGTGCAGAGAGAATGAAGAGAAACACACACACACACACACACACACACACACACACCCCTGTGCTCTGCGTTTAATTACATGTCGTTCAGCTTGCTATCAGCAGAGATACTGTTTCACACCCAGAGATCAGCAGACAAAGTTAGAATCGACGCAAAGCAGAACAATCTGGAAAGACACACACACACACACACACACACACACACACACCCCCCATGAGCTCGCTCTCGGGTACAGAGAGAACACACACACTGCGCCAAAAGTCTTACAACATTTCAACCAAAGTTTAGAAAACATTTCATTCTAACCGAAAAAAATAAAATTTGGTTTTATATTAATATTTTACATTTTATATTTATTTTATAGACAAAAAAATCTCCTTTCACTACGTACTGTATTTCATTATTTTGTACACATTATTGCCAAAGAGCACAAAAATGAATAAAGATGTTTAGAAATCGGGTGAAAATCAGCAGCTTCTGGTCAGAAAGGAACAAAAGAGTATTTTAGTAAAATGACCCAATGGAATAAATATCAGGTCCTGGGGAAAAAATCATTTCATCATTAAATATGTAAAAATATCAAATACGAATAAGCAGTGCTGAAGTTTTATCTATATAATATAAACGAGAGAGAAAGAAAAAAGATTCAAAAAATAAAGAAAGAAGAAAGAAAATGTCAGGGTGACGTTAATTTACTGAAATGAAACTACTTTTACGCTCATATTTCTGAAAAACAAAAAAACGGTCGACTTTTTTCATGCTGACCTCTTTTTTTGTCGCCAAAATCTCAACTTTTTTTGTGAAATGTTTGCGAGAAAGTGAGACAGCGGGTGTTAGAGACAAACCCTGAGAAGAACGAGACAATAAAGAACCCTACAGCTTATAAAAAGATCTCTCAATTGGTGCCCTTAACAGGCTCCCTCAATAGGTTCCCTCCTGAGTGGAACAGAAGCCCAGACTCGGATTTAGGACGATGCCGGAATCTGGAGGACTCCATAGGATTTTCTCAGCAGGACATTTTAGCCCGACCGTCTCGAGATCGGGGGCGGGGGGGGGGATACAACGTGTGTGTGTGTGTGTGTGTGTTGTGTGTTTTCATTGCTAATGTTACACTGACTGCCTTCCTTTATAAAATCTTTTTCTGCTCAGCAGTAAAAGTTTGAAAGGGAACAATGATACATGACAGATCATGGAAGTGGTAGCTTGGACTGCCACTTCACTACCACCAAGTTTGATTATCACTGTTGGGCCCCTGAGCAAGGCTCCCAATCTCCAATTGCTCAGTTGTATAAAGGTGAATGTAGGTCACTCTGGATAAGAGTGTCTTCCAAATGCCATAAAACAGAACACAAGCCTTTTACAGTATCAGTTTTAGGAAAGTTAGGGGCCTCGCTCAAGGGCCCAACAGACAAAAAAAATTCAAATAAAATTCCAACCAGCACAATTCCACCAAAATAGTAAATAAACCAAATAAACACACTACAACGTGCCAAAGTCAACAAAATGTGGACAAACATTTAAAATAAATCAAGCCGTGATTAAAGGTCCGAGCACTTCATCCTTATGTCCTCTTAAAGGAATCATGGAGGACGGGAAGACACCGAGTCCATCAGCACACACTCCCAAACAGATACGTTGATATTACAAGCAAAGTGTTAAAAAACTGTCTCACTTCCTGTTTTTCCCCAGTCGTCCTGCCGAAAACTAAAGCTTGAAAATTACATTTATTTTACGTTATATTATTTTACATTCTCATGTGTCTCACTTCCTGTTTGGAGACATTGGGGAAGTGGTGGGCTCAGTGGTGTTTCAGGTGTTGGAGCCAGTTGGAAGGTCATGGTTTGATTCCCAGCACCACCCAGTTACCACTGTTGGGCCCCTGGACAGGGCCCTTAAACGCCAAGAAATCCAAACATGGTGTTTGGTCAGTCTGGTGTTTCAAACTGTGTGGGAAAAAAAATTACTTTTAATTTAAAAAGCAAAAAATATATTAAAAATATTAATATACTGATTTTACTACCAGTGTCATTTATTTTTTTGGAATGTTTACATATTCTCAGTGTGTGTGTGTGTGTGTGTGTGTGTGTGTGTGTCCTGGGGGGGTGATCAAGGTCTGAAAGTTGGTCGGTTTCAGTGGCGTTTGTTTGGGCCAATCTCAGTCTTAGACTAATTAGAGCTGCAGGTGGTGGTGTTGAGCCTCATCAACACACACACACACACACACACACACACACTCATTAGAATATCCTGCAGTTTCTGCTTCAGAGTTTGTGCCGAAGACTTTCACTGAAACACAGGTGAAGTGTGTGTGTTTGTTTTCATCTCTTTAACACGTCACTTTTACTTTCAGCCCAAAATATGTTTTTCCTTCATTTTTTCTTTTATTGTCTTTATTTTGTTTTTCTCTTTTATGAATCTCTGATCTTTCTTTCCCTCTTTGTTCTTTTGATTTAATTTAATTATCTATTCGTTTGTTCATTTCTTCTTTCCCAACAGCTTTTTTGAGGAATAAGTGTCTGAATTTCCTTTGCTTTAGATTTAACTGTTGATTTTCTTTCCTTTCTGACTCCATCTCCCTCCCAGTTTCCCTCCTTTTTCTGTTTTCTTTTCTTTATTCCTTCTTTAGACGTTTGTCCTTTTTATAATTTTTCTTTTTTTATTCATGTCCTTCCACTCAGATGACCAGGTTAAGTGTTCTCTTCTTGTCTCTAGCAAACTGATGCTGTGTGTGTGTGTGTGTGTGTGTGTGTGTGTTTGTTTGTTTGTTTGTTGGCATGTTGAGCACAAGCGCTGTTCTCCACCTAAATCATGTTTTGCACTTTTTGAATTGTACATAAAGGGCACTTGACTTATCAGCCCTACATAGTGCACTACAAAGGAACCAAGTCCTACAGTTTTCCTAAGTTTGTCCACTGGTGTATAAAAGTGTCCGGTTTCTCATGCAATGTTTAATGTTTTTGTTTTATTGCTGATATTAAACAGTCTGTTTTCTGGTCATACTTTAATGTCTATACATGTGAAGGTGGATGTGTTCAAATCCCTGATGGTGTTCTAGAACTTTGTGTAAATGATAATGATGTTGTTTGGGTTCTGGGTTGGTTCTGATGGCTGTGTTGGAATCTGTCAGTGTGAGATGAGTGTGTGTTTATTAGCCGTGTGTATATTGTGTTTTTTTTTGTTTGTTTATTCAGTGAAACAACGATGCTGCTGCAGGGTTTCTCTCTCTCTCTCTCTTTCTATCCACCCCTTTATTTCAGTATCTAGCCCCTCTTTACCCCCCCCCCCCCCCAAGCGAGCCAATAACTTCATTTCAATGCTTATCAGTCTTTACTATAAGCAAACTGTCAGGGGGGGTCGGGCTGATTTCACCCTCCAGCTACAACGGAACTGTTTCTCTTTTTTGGGGGGGTTGGGGGGGGGGCGGTATGCTGATGAGATGTTGATGTTTCCAGCTGGGATGTAGTCTTGAATCCTGAATCTCAACAGGACATTTTTTTTATATTATTAAACTTTTAAGCTAGAGAAGGACCTGACACCAGCCTGCTTACCGTTATGTTCTGGTTGCGCTGGAAGGCCGGGTGAATAACGGGTCACGCAGATGATCTTCAAAACACCTCCTATAAAAATATGGAAAGGAACCAGTGCTAGTGCCCCCCCCTCCTCCTTCTATAAGGGGGGCTGATAGTTGCCCTCTCTATTTGCAAAGCAGGATTGACGTGAAACTGTTAATTGTTTGCTCCGCAGATAGAGAGGACGTGCAGCCCTCAACTTTCCTCCTCCTCCTCAATCATCATCATCAGCATGACAAAGCTCCGGGGGGGAGCGGAGTGGCGCGGCGCGCTCAACCCGCACAGGGAGTCCGGAGTCCGGCTACAGATCTCATCCACACCGCGGTGCAGCGAAACCTTTAAGGAAACTTTGCGCCCGAACTCCTGGGTCATGGACGGAGTTTTGGCGCAACACAGCGTGGCTATGGGGAGTGTGTTACCACAGCTAACCGGCCCCGAAGAGAAGCCTGTACCCGGGTTGATGGTAGAGCCTCGGACCGGGACTCACAGTGTTTCCCGAGTGTCCGCAGATCAGCACGACGGCGAATGGACACCGAACGCGGGCAAGAAGAAGAACTATCAGCGCTACCCGAAACCGCCGTACTCTTACCTGGCGATGATCGCCATGGTGATCCAGAGCTCACCGCAGAAGAAGCTGACCCTCTCCCAGGTAAGAATCAACACCTGTGTCATATTTAAGTCATTAGTGATGTTCATGGTACAGATATGAGTCCCAGACGCTTCATACCCGCATCATTAAGTGCTATTAATAATTGCCCTCAGTCTTCATTTTACACAAACTGCCCTGACCCCCGGGTTACATGACCTGACTAATGAAATCAATATTTCCTAAAGAATTTTTCTTTAAAAATAGGAATCTTGTTTTTTAATCCTTTAGTTTGCTTTTATTTCTTAAAACTGGAATATTGTAATTATTTCCTGTAGAAATGTATAAAAACTTCTGTCACATTAAAGAACATCTGTACATACAATCAACCTGTTCTGCTTAAATCTAAACAACTGGTAGCCCAGTGATTAAGGTGTTGGGATACTAATTGGAAGACAGGGGTTCGTTTCCCAGCACCAACAAGCTACCACCATGGGCCCCTGAGCAAGGCCCTGAATTGCTCTGTTGTATAACAGAGAATAATGTAGGTCGCTCTGGATAAGGCTGTTTGCCAAATGCCTTAACACACTTAAAATGGTAGACCTTCAGCCCTCAGACAAAATGACTTTATGTGGAAGAGGAAAAAAAAGGCTCAAATAATTTTAAAATAAAAATAACACAAGGACATGCAAATACAATTAATATTAACAAAACCTAGAACTTTGACTATCACTGTGTGTACACACACACACACACACACACACACACACACACACACACACACACACACACACTGTATTTGTTGAAGCTGAAAGCGGAGCTCTGGGTGATAAGAATGAGGGATGAAGGGAGGAGAAGTAAAAGTAATGCTCACTATCAAGTGTGTAAGAGGTCGAAATGTCATCTGTGTTAAGGGGTGATAATTAAGGGGTTGAACTCTAGTACTGTAGGTTCTCCTTAGATATCAAATAAGCTGTCATTTCCACTGCTACAGCGTCAGCAGGGGGTGCGATCATTTCTGCTAAAAATGAATCTTTATGCTAACCGCTGTCGAAGAGAAGCTAGCTACCGATGTTACTGCGTTACAATTTTTTAACGCAGCTGTGGTGTATCATGACAACCAGCATGGCAGTCGAGTAGGTCGTTAGTGTCACCGGCTAATTTATTAAAAAATGTAGTATATCATTGCTTTCTTTAAAAAAAAATCAAATGTGACTTCATCATTCTTCTCTTTATCTGCTCAGATCCTGAAGGAGATCAGCACTCTCTTCCCTTTTTTCAAAGGAAACTACAAAGGATGGAAAGATTCGGTGCGGCACAACCTGTCCTCCTACGACTGCTTCGTCAAGGTGCGCATGTCCTCCAGGTTCTCGCATGATTAGCGTAATCCAGTGGTTTTGTGCTCTCGAGAAGTTTTGCTAAGGTCAAACAGGGCGGAGCTTCAGTTAAGTCTGTCTAAATTGTGCTACGTGTTTCTGAAGGTTTTCCGTATGTGGATTTTTGTTCTGCAGGTTCTGAAGGATCCGGGGAAGCCTCAGGGGAAGGGAAACTTCTGGGCTGTGGAGGTGAACAGGGTTCCTCTGGAGCTGCTGAAAAGGCAGAACACGGCCGTATCCAGACAAGACGAAACCATTTTCGCTCAGGACCTGGCACCCTACATCCTGCAAGGACACACTCCTGCTCAGCAAGAAGAAGCGCTGCCCACCGCACCCGTCCTGCCCATCCGCCGCCCGTCTCCTGCCCCAGAAGACCTTTATCGTCCCAAACTGGACTCGTCTTTCGCTATTGATTCTCTTTTGCACAGCTTCCGACCAACCGACACTGTTAGGGGGCGGAGTGACGGATGGGGGACGGAGTCGAATCGTCGTTCACCACACCCTCTATATTTTTCATCCAATAGGAGCGCGTCAGCCAGTTCGGCTAGTCCAGCGTCTTCCTCGTCGTCTGATGATGACTGGAGAGGAATGACACGATTTGAGGCACGGAAACGAGGAACAGACGGAGGAGCTGAGGGATACGATAACTATTACCCGCCAAGCAAAGTAGCAAAGCGCGGTGGTTCGGCACCACCTCCTTGGGAGCTACCAACGTCTTACGCCAAGTACACGCCCCCAAACGCTGTAGCCCCGCCCAGCATGCGCTTCAACACAAACCCTTTCATCCCTTTCGGCTCTGTTCCGTTCTACAGTCATCATGTGGCGCCCAATCACTTCAGTGCACATTCTTATTGGCCCCTTTTGTCCAGTGGGCGTGTTTCGTTACAGGCTCCGCCCCTGCTAATGGACTTGGACAGTATGTTGCAGTCAGTTCCGCCAAACAAAAGTGTGTTTGACGTGCAGACGCCACCAAGCCAATATGGAACTCCGTTTAGCAAGTTTTCCTAGCGCTGCTGCTCACCGCTAAAGTATTTTCAAGTATAAAACTTACTTTTTCTTTCTATAGTTTAACCAATCGACTGCTGAATGTAACGCAACAACGACCAAAAACTTTGCACTGACAGTTTGCACTCTTTTTTCCTTTTTGTTGCCATGTTTGACTTTTGAAAAATATTTTAAAATCTTGTAAATGTTTGCTTGGACCTTATGAATGTTGTGTTTTTAAACCTCACCGTTTTAAGAAGCTCGACAGCACCATGTTGTGTATTAACAGGGTTTTTAACGGATGTTTACATGCTTCTTATTCGGTTTCTACCTCGACTCCCCCCTCCCCCAGAATGCTAAAATGCTACACTGCAAACCCTATGCTAAATTCCGCACGTTGCTGTAACGCTATTGTAAACAGTAACGCTAACGGATGAGCCAATTAGTGTTCAGCACATTGAGCTGATGGATGGTGGCGATCATGTGGGTTACAGATGAGATGGGGGGTGTGTGTGTGTGTGTGTGTGTGTGTGTCCCAACCCCCGGCTCAGAGGAATCTCGGTGCCACTGCATCTGCATGTTGATGGCTCGCCATTAGTCTGCAATCTCCTGGGCTATTCAGGGGAAACTTATCAAATGCAGATAGGTGTGTGTGTGGTGTGTGTGTGTGTGTGTGTGTGTGTGTGGTGTGTGTGTGTGTGTGTCATTGTTTCTATTGTTAAGAGCAATTTTACACTGTAAGGATTTATTCTAAAAGTCTTCTCATTTTTCTATCAAAATGTGCTTTTATTGTGTAGCATTTCAGCTTTTTTTCCCTTTTTGTTTCATTTTTGTCTTTTTTAAAAGCGAATTTTAAGCTGGACCTGTTCTACACACTCCGCTTTTTGTCTAATAGTTTATTCGGAAGTGTGTAACATTCCCCCTCACGCCGTCGTCTTACGTACTCGGAAATAGAACAGAATATTCACTTTGTTCTGTCCATTTTTTTTTTTTCTTCGTCCGCCCTTCTCCATGTTGCTTTTTGACGACTCGTGTGTCTGAAAATGGCGACTTGTCCAACATCTGCATTTTAAGAGCGTTTATTAACATTTTTTTTTTTTTTTTTTTTTTTACTTTTCACGGGTGACTGTAAATGTAATGAGTATAAAAGTTGTTGTTGTTGTTGTTTGGGGACTTGAATAAGCCGAGTGTTGTGCAGTTTGAGGAAAATAATCAGCGTTGTAGTGTCGTAATGACAAGCGTGTTGATTATTTCCTCATCAGGACGCGTCCCCCATGTATTAAATGACTTGTTGTACTTTTTATCCTTTTATAGTTGCATTGTAAAATTTTGCACCAAACAGATTCCTGTAAAGCGATAAACAATCTTTCCATCAGTGGAATCCTCTGTTTTCTTTATTTTAAAAGCAGAGTTTGTTCATAAATCCACACGGTGTGTACTGATGAAGTCAGAACTGTGTGGTGTTTTTGTGTGTGTGTAGAAACGACAGTGTATCAGCGAGTGCACTTATATAAACCTGTGCTACACCTGATACCCAATCAGAATCCAGAGAATAGCAGCTCGGAGGGAAGAAGAACTGGAGTGTTTGACGAAGCTTCACACTAACGGGGGTACGGGAGGGTGTGGATCTCGCGCCTCAGACTGGGCTGTGCTGGTGTACGTGTGAGGCTCCATGTTTAAACAGCGTGTGATCAGAGCTGAGAAAACGTCACTACGGTAATCTGAAGAGGACATGGCTGTAACCTAGGACCTTAATGACTCATCTGGGCAACAAAAGTGCTGTTTATAAACCCCCTCTTTAGTGCAACTACAATCTAATCAACCCCTAAATGCTACCATTACCCATCTCTACACACCAAACCCAATTAGGACACTATACCCAGATGATCAGTAGACCTAATCAGTAAATGCACCGTCCACCATAACTGACCTCTACACCCTAACCTGTGCACTTTAAACCCATCCGTCTACCATTACTGACCTCTAAACTTTAACTAGTGCACTATACAACCGATCCGTCCACCATACTACTGAACGTTAAAACCCTAACTAGTGCACTATAAACCCAACCATCCACCATTACTACTGACCTCTACACACCAAGTAGTGCACTATAAACCCAACCGTCCACCATAACTGACCTCTACACCCTAACCTGTGCACTTTAAACCCATCCGTCTACCATTACTGACCTCTAAACTTTAACTAGTGCACTATAAACCAAACTGTCCACCACTACTGACCTCTACACCCTAACCTATCATGCCTAATATGGATGCAACAGTCGTTACTCCCTACGTAGTGCACTTCATGACGAATAGGGCTGCAATGCTGGCCCCTACACCCTACTTATTGCATGTCATGTCTAATACACCCTATACCATATATAGTGCACAATAGGAATGCAAAAACAGCCCATACACCCTATATAGTGCACCCAGCAGGGATGCTATCATGTCCCCTACGCCCTATGTAGTGCACTGTGGGTCTGGTAGAAAGCTGGGGTTTTGTAGTTCTCTTCATTTGACTCTCTTTAATCTGTAAAAACACTGATATGGTTGTTATGGTTGAGTCTTTGATCTGTGACCTGTCTTCCTTCTGCTGTATCTCACTGTTCTGTCTGTCTGTCTGCCCATCTGTCTGTCTGTTTTATCGGGATCTTTATCAGGATCTCCGGCGTACGACGCGTCATGGTGTGCTGATCAGATGGAATGAACTCGAACGCTGATCTTCAGCTGAAAGTCACACGCCGTCTCAGCAAAATATCACAGCAAAATCTGGACAAGGAATTGAATTCAGCTGATCGACGATTCCACTGACAACAACGGCCATTTTTACACCAAAATAATGAAATAATCTCAAGAATAATAAATGATTTATGATAACGATTTAATAGTCAAAATAATTCGAATAAAAAATAAAGAATCTGATTGTTTTTTTAAAGTAAAGAAAATTCCTGAATTAATCTGGATCGGATTCATTCTTTCACTAAAAAAAACCCCCAACATTTTAAAGAAAATGATTTATATTTAAATTTATTCGTTGGAATTGTGTGAAAAAGTTACAACAAACGAATCACTTGCTAAATAAACACTTAAAGTCCAAACGATGAACCGGGTCTTAATTTAACACTTTATTTATATTAATATGAAAAGGAAAATAAACGGAATATAATCTAATAATCAGAATAAAATTCCACAAACTCTTTTTTTCTGTTATTCGGTTTGATTGATGACTTGAATATTCGAATCTTTTACAAACTTTCCATAAAAAATCATTGCTAATAAAGTGAAATGATCGGTTTGATCGGTCTGTGTGATGTAATGCGTGTAAGTGTGTGTATTGTGTGTGTGTGTGTGTGTGTGTGTGGAATTCCGCTGACGGCTGATGTGCACCGGATCAGTTCCTCGATCATGATCAGCTCAGGGGCGTTTACGACTTATGTGATCCCGAAGTGAACTCGCCCCCCTGCCTGTTCATATCACCATTCAGTAATTCCCTCAACCCCCCCAACCCTTAAACCTCAGACCACCAGCCCTCAAACCCCCCCCCTTAACCGCCAGACCACCAACCCTCAAACCCCTTAAACCCCAAACCCCCCAAACCCCCAAACCCTTAAACCACCAGACCACCAGACCCTCAAAACACCAGACCCTAAACCCCCCAACCCTTAAACCGCCAGAACCACCAGACCCGCACACGCAGACCCTCAAACCCCTAAAACCCGCAAACCCCCCAAAACACTTAACCACCAGACCACCAGACCCATCAAAACACCAGACCCTCAAACCCCCCAAACCCTTAAACCGCCGACCACCGACCCTCAAACACCAGACCCCTCAACCCCTTAAACCCCCAACCCCCTCAACGCCAGACCACCAACCCTCAAAACACCAGACCCCTCAAACCCCTTAACCCCAACCCCCCCAAACCCTTAACCCGTCAAGACCCCTCAAAACACCAGACCCCTCAAACCCCTTAAACCCTCAAACCCCCAACCCTAAACCACATACCACCTACCCTCAAAACACCAGACCCTCAAACCCCTTAACCCCCCAAACCCCCCAACCCTTAAACCGCAGACCACCAACCCTCAAACACCAGACCCTCAAACCCCTTACCCCCAAACCCCTCAACCCTTAAACTCGCCACCACCAACCCTAAACCCCTTAAACCCCCAAACCCTTAAACCGTCAGACCGCCAGACCCCAACCCTCAAACCCCTTAAACCCCCAGACCCGCAAACCCCCCAACATCCAAACCCTCAAACAGGTTCATCACAGGTTTATTACAGGTTAAACACAGGTTAAACACAGGTTCATCTCCAGAAGAACAGATCCAGTCTGTGATCTGAACGACTTGTGTAATTTCCAACATATAAAATAATATAAAATTTTTTCTGATGTTCTCTAAAATCTATCAACATTTCACTGCGATGAACGGAATAAATAGAGAAGATCTTGCTGTGTTCACTGTTTAATGTATGGCCTCACGAGTGGACAGACTGGGACACGCCCCTCGTACCGCCACAGAAACACTGTCATGTTTTAGTGCTTTATAATGGTGAAGTGCTTATGGTAAATAAACTGCGATTGTGGGCGAGCTTCTGAGAGGTGAACCCGTTCGACTTTGCGGGACAATTGCGATGTCGGAATGACGTCTGTTCACCTGTTTAGCTCAGGAAGTTTATTGTGCCAGGGTGCAGATTCGTCTTAGTTCTCATTCAGGAAGTGAAAATGATGATCATTTGATCATACGCTTCCTGAGCTCGTCGATACTCAACACACTCCCTCTCCAGCAAACCCGGGTTACCAGGGGCGCTCTGAGGAAGACTGCTGCCTCTCCTCCTCACCTCCTCGTCCTCTGGACCATAACCTCCTCCTCCAGGGGTTGCAGAACAAACCTGTCTGTAGGGTATAAATCGTTGTACACAGGAGGGCATGTGGATATTTATACTCTAAACACACACACACACACACA
>VCAZ01000507.1:0-17762 GCA_005784505.1 Bagarius yarrelli | reverse complement strand
TGTGTAGTGTGGTGAGTATTGTATACTGTTGTGTAGTTGTGATAGAGGAGTCTGGGAACAGTGGAGCGTGATGTGATGGGCGGAGCCTTTCAGGGTTAGAAAAAAGACGAGTTAAAAATGAATTTGTTAAGTAGATATTGCATCTCGTAAAAATTTTCTGTGGGCCATAATAACAGGAGGAGAGAGAGAGACAGAGTAAGGACATAGAGGACAGCTCTACACAGACAGAGGGTGGACAGACAGACAGACAGACAGACAGACAGACAGACAACAGAGAGAGGAGAAAAAGCGAAGTACCTGAATTAATGTCTCGCTGCAGCATGGCCACTTGCCAAGTAACCTCTCATAAGACTCCTCCTTCTTTTATCCCTCACTCTCTATCTATCTCTCATCTATCTCTATTTTTTCTTGTTTTTCTTTTCTCAGTAGAAGGGATGGGGTCAGCTGCACACTCGGAGAAAGGACAGTTACTGCGACGCCCACTCTAAAGAAAGGGGTACCTCGTGTGTGTGTGTGTGTGTGTGTGTGTGTATGGTGCAGTGAGAATGCGTGTGGTTCTGGAGTTGCTTGGTGCAGGATCAGAACACAGAGGAGTTTGTGTGTGTGGTGTGTGTGTGTAAATGCACTCATGTCGAGCAGAGGACAGATTAGATGACAGTAAAATATGTGTGTCTTCAGATGACGGAGGATCAATCTACAAACAGGAACGAACGAACAAGATCCGGCATGTGCCAATCCATTTAAGTCACGTGGTAAATTACACAGAGACATCACTGTCAGGACAGCAACGCATTACTTATTATCGCTCCGGCCGTAGTAACGATGCGATCGTCGCTAGCTGTTTGAAGAATTCGCCAGACCATTTACTGTTTATCATGTTTATACAACGTAATAAACATTATAAACGTTATTACAACATTTATTGCGCGTGGAGACGAGTACAACGAATCCATCAGTTACGATAAAAGCAGAAAGAGGAGGAACAGCTAGAGCTCTGTGTGTGATACTGATCAGGATTCCAGTTCTGTACAGTGTGTGTGTGTGTGTGTGTGTGCGCTTCGTGTAATGAACGTCTCTCTGCACTCGCCTCCTGCCTTCAGCTCTGCCGAGCGGATGTGTGTGAGAAGGAGATCACGTAGGCAGCAGCAGCGAGAGGCGAGCGTGAGGTAAGGAGATTGTTACACACTCTCGTCAGAGGAACCGAGGCTTCTGAGCCGTCACACACACACACACACACACACTACATACTGACTGATTTTCTAAAAATACTTAACACACTCCACGCTTTTTTTGGGGGAGGGGGGCGGGTTGTAAATAGTGTATGAGGCTGTGTGTGTGCGTAGCTATTGGGGTTGGTTTGGCTGATAATCAGTTTGATATATCAGTCTTTGAATATCAGATATCGGTTTTAATCCTGATCAGCGATAATGGCGGCATCTGTGCTGTTTTGCGAATTGCCTGCAGGTCTGTTATTATAAAAAGGTATTTTGTATTCATTTTCGCAGCAATACTCCGGTCCTGAAGGGTCGGGGTGGCTGAGTCCTGCTCCAACTCCATACACACCAAACCAACTAATCAAGATTGAACTTAAGGTGGTTGAGGCAAGTTGGAACTAAACTCTGCAGGACCCTGCCTGGGCTCAATGTTTTGTAATGTAGCTTTGATGATGCTCCTGCGAGATTTAAAGTCAGGTTGGATTTGGCGTTCTGGAAAAGGGAAAGAAAATTCTGGCTGTGTTTGGAGATAAAAATGGATATTAATGAGAGGGTTCTCACCCCGGGCGGCCGCTGCGTGTGTTTGCACAGGGCCTGGATTGTTTGCCTCGCGCCACTCAACGCTGTTTCAGCAGGCTTTCTCTTTCTCCTCTTCTCACGCTTAAAGCTGCAGATTTTCTCTCTATTTTGGCTGAATGTGAAAAGTCTTGCAGCAGCATGATTATTTTACCACCGCTCCTGATAATTACCGCGTATGAGCTCTGTTTGACGACTCCTATCTGATTTTAGACGAGCTGCTCCAGATTGGACGACGGGACATCTTGACTGGACGAGTTCCACAGATTTCTACGGAATGTTTAGGACCCAAAAAACTGCGCAGCCACTTCAGCAGAGAACCTTATCAGTCACCTTATTACTATTGGCAAGCTTGTAAGAACCTTTCAGGAACTATTAGGAACCTTCTCAGATTCCTTGGCCATTCCATGCGAGAATCTTTCTGGAACTGCCTGTTTGGACATAACACAGGAAGTTCGTTTTGGTTGGAAAAGTTGGTTGGTTTCAGATTCTTTTCAGGAACCATTCCAGAAGCATTTTCAGAATGCAGAACTTAGGAATTAACGTACTGCAGTATGTAGATGAAGACGTCTATTACTGCAGGAAATTGTAGGGGACATTTCGGGACTTTAGGCATGTGACCTGGTTCCACATCTTAGGAAAATTCAGGAGGCTGTTGTTTGGTACTGAGTTAGGACTTTACTCTCCCTGAGAACATAGAGGTGTCTCAACTACAGGAATGTTTTCATATTAGACTTGTACGAACCTAAGAACGGTTTGGCGTGTTCAGTGCCCGAACGGACAGACAGACTTAAGCAGGACGTTTCTTGATTATTACACTTAGACTGTCCCCATGTCCAGAGCTTGAGATGATTTGCTGTCTTTTGGATTGAACTTTTTCCCTGTCCTGTCCTGATTTTAGCAACCGCTGACTGAGGCAGAAAAGCTCGGCTAGAGCCCTACTGCTTGCGCAAATATTCCTAGTCGAGTCGTGATTCTGTGTCCTCACTAAGGTACAGAAGACTCCAGGGTTCGTTTAAACCAGTTAGAATAAAATCCAGACACATCTCATTAACAGACGAGAATAAAAATAAACTGATTGACCGTGGGTTCGATCAGCTTTACCAGGCACAGGTGCAGATGGAAGGACCCGAGGGCTGATGGAGCAAGGAGTTTACAATGTTGCAAATAATGGTTAAATGGTATTAGCTTATGTACTAAATAGGGTCGGATTTTGGGACAGATTGCAGCTGGGGACAGAGAGCACGGCTGCGTCATAGGCGAATAAAAATGTCAAATCATGCACGAGTTCTCGTCCTTGAAGCTTTAGAAAAATTCCCGGAATACTCGAGGCTGTGCATCCGCAGGGAGCTTCAAGGAGATCAGAGTTGTCAGCTCTCTCTTTAGAGGACACATTCCACAAACCTGCCACTTTCACCCGGTCTCTAAGGTCAGGCTGTCAGCCGCGACACTCAATACAAGCGCTGGGAGAACTGAGACGTTAGGAAGAGGAAGAAGAGAAGAAACAAATTATGTTTAAAAATCTACTCAAAAAGGTTAGATCGATCGGAATTAACTGTAAACAGATGTGATAAAATAAAACCCTCTTTAGTCTCGGATGGAGGTGATAGGTGTAGTGTCGAAACCCAAGTCTTTTAGTCTCCCCTTCTGATGCTGTACGTAAACGATCTGCTTGCAGTATAAATTGTCCAAAATTTCTGGATCCAATTCATAAACATATCTGATATCAAAAATACAAATACGGGAATAAGATCGTTTTTAAAACCGATTATCGTCGTTCTGTAGCGAGAGCAGTTTCTTATCAACAAACAACCAGATCCAATCCGCTTGCTGCATTCTAACGATCCTGAAAATGTAGTATGACATCACAAAAAAAACAGCGTGTGTGTGTTGCGTAAGGGTGTGTTTAAGGTGGTGTGTAAATTTATTCAAACCTCTTAATCAACGACACGATGTCAACACTTAAAGCTGATAGTTCAGTCTCCGGCTGGTGATAACGTTCAGTCTGATCCGTTTCAGTCTTGACTTTCCGCCCAGGAATCGCACGTCGGTCCCCGATTACCGCTAGTAATGAACTTAACGACTCTCCGCTGCTCACCGTGAGATCTGATCTCATTAGTAATTAGCGCTCGGCTCGAGTCGTCGATGTACGTGGGGTGTCTGTGTGTGTGTGTGTGTGTGTGTAAAAGGTGCTCATGAGTTTTAGCAGCATTTTACTAACAAAAATTCTAGACTAAAGTAACTATAAAATAATAAAATAAAAAAAAAAAAAAAGTAAAAAAATCAAAAAATACAGGAAACAAATGAGTCACCTGAATGTAGAATGATTGACAGAGATATATACGATGTATTGGACTTCCTAAGCCCGCCACTTTTACATTACATACACATTTTTCAGAGGGACTTACATTTATCTCTTTTATACAACTGAGCATTTGGGTTAGGGCCTTGCTCAGGGGCCCACAGTGAAATGCTGGTGGTGCTGGAATCGAACCTGATCTTCCAATTAGCGTCAACACCTTAACCACTGCGATACCACTTTCCCACCTTCCAACACTATATCTTGTCTTAATTGTCTCAGGAGACAAAAAGGAGATCAATTTATATTAATAATACTTTACTTTCAACGGATCCATAAATCACAGCTCGTAACAACAGGAAACAGAAAGAGGTGAAGGTGAGGGGCGCGACAGTAGCTTTGATAAGCGTTGGGTTACTGTACGCCAGCCAGACAGAGGAACTGCTGTTTTTAGAAGCTGGCGAGGTTTCACCCCCCTCCCCCAAATCAGTGATGCAAGATTCAGAGGGAGGCGAGCGAAGATGAATGAGGCGTGTCACGGGACAGATGTGTGCAGCGAGAGGAGGGGAGGGGAGAGAAAAAGAGATGAGAAGGGATTCATCTGATCCGAGCGACAAGACGAGGCGTTGGAGTCCCACGTGGTAGTGTGCAGACGGCTGTCTGAGAGGGCGGCATGGAGGCAACGGCGTCACACCAACAAGAAGCTGATGAGAGCAAAACTCCCGCTTAGGAGAAAAGTCTCGAGCTCAGCAAGAAAAACGCAGTGAAGCAACTATAAACGGACAAAACGCTGACAGACAGAAAGAAAGTCAGACAGACAGAGACAGATAGACAGATTAAATAAGAAATGGAGACTGATGCAAAAACAGATACTCAGACATAGGATAAGGGATGGAGAGACAGACAGACAGACAAAACACACACACACACTCTTCTGTTACCGGCAGTACCTGATCGACACACTGCGCTAAAGAGCAACACATCATTAATCCAACATGTCAGAGATCACAGACAGTGAGACTTCTAGTACACACACACACACACACACACACACACACCTCTCTCTCTCTGTCTCTCTGTCTCTCTATACGAGTTCCTGCCCCCTATTAACTTCTCATCACAGCCAGATCGTTTTCCGATGTGACTTCAGTTCCCAAGATTCAAAACAGAATAAAAAGTTAAAAATGGTTTTAAAGTGAATTTTTTTTCGGATTCCAGCGAATTTACAGTCAGTGAGGAACGAGTGATCGCCATGTGCCGCGTGGTGCTACAGGAAACTTCAGCCCTAGTGGAGCACAGGTCCCAGTGGTCTCCTGCTTTTCCAGAGGGTCATGAAGGGGCGGAGTCATAAAGTGCTTGGGCCTTTGATCGCTGCTTGTAGAAGCTGTATTTTTAATCATTGTGTAATCTGTTTATTATTATTGTTTATACACACTGAGCTGCTATAATTTTATCTCCACCTGTCAGATTTGGTATTTCATATTTCCCCCAATGGCATTCTGTCGTTTTTAATTTTTATTACACGGCGACATAAACGTCGGGGTTGAAATACAGCCCTGCGTCATGCGGCACCGATACGAAGCGTCATGAATCTCCGGAGTGAATCTGAATCCTGAGCCGGGCAAGTAAAGTGTGGAAACTCGAGTAAAAGACACACAAAGCAGCACCGAATCGTTTCTGTTACATGGTTCCTTCCGCGTGAATGGGAGTCCATGTGTTCTATAGATTCAAATCTGAATCAGACACCGACTCACTGAATCAGTTCAATGAATCAATTTAGTCTGCAATCTAAATAAAACTCTAAAAGTGTTTTTTACATAAGGAAAATAAGAGCAAGAGAGAGAGACAGAGAGCAAGAAAGAGAGAGACAGAGAGATAGAGAGAGAGAGAGACAGACAGAGAGACAAAGAGAGAGAGAGAGAGAAGGAGAGAGAGGACAGGAGAAGAAAGAGACAGAGGCCGGATAGGAGGAGAGGAGAGAGCGAGAGAGGACGAGAGAAGATTCGAGAGTGGAGAGAGGAGAGGAAGAGGAGAGAGAGACTAGACGACAGAGAGAGACAGAGAAGAGAGATAGAGAGAGAGGAGAGACGAGAGAGAGACAAGAGACAGAGAGAGACAGAGAGAGACAGAGACAGAGAGATAGAGAGAGAGAGAGACAGACAGAGAGACAAAGAGAGAGAGAGAGAGAGACAATGAGAAAGGCCGAGAGAGATAGAGATAGAAAGTAAGAGACAGAAAGAGACACACAGCGAGAGAGACAGAGACAGACAGAGAAATAGAGAGACAAAGACAGACAGACAGAGACAGAGAGAGAGTTTTATTAAATGTTAATAAAGCCATGATTTATTTATAATATGTTCTTCTTATTAAACTTTGTTTAACTGTTCATAGTTTTATATAAGTGTGTGTGTGTGTGTGTGTGAGTGTATGTGAGTGTGTGTGAGTGTGTGTGAGTGTGCGTGTGCACTATATAAAGCTTATATCTAAAGCAGGACACGGCGCTCTGACCTATTTAGTGTTTCTCCTCCTTCAGGTGTGAATGAGACAGATGGTGGAAGCGAGTGTATTATCTGTGTTAGAGATATAGTGTATAGATATGTGTGTGTGTGTGTGTGTGTGTGTAGGGGGGGTTATGTGTTTATCCGTTTGAGTATTTGTGTGTATGTTTATCTGTACATGTGTGTTTATCTGTGCATTGTGCTCTGTGCAGTGTTTGTGTTTGTGTGTTTTACTTCTGTTTAGTCGTATGTTTAATTATGTGTTTCTTTGTTTTATTGATTTTGTAGTTGTGTTTATTTGTGTTTGTGGTAATTTGTGTGCTTTTGTGTTTATTTGTATGTCTGTGTGTTTGTTGGCTGTGATTGGGATCTGTGATCTGTGACTGGGAGACACTGGGAGTTTGTGTGTTATGGTTGTTCCTTGTTTTATTCTCTTTTGGTTTTGTCTTCATTAAAGCGTCTCTGTGTGTTTGTGTGTTTGTGTGTTTTTTTGTGTTAAATTGGTAATAAAGCAGAACTGATGTGTGACACATTGATTTTTTTTTCCTGCAGCTGTTGCTGTATTAATTATGTGGCTTCTCAGAAAAGTGGAAGTGATTTGATTAAATTTCATGGTGTGGAGCTTCAGGCTAACACACACACATGCACACACACACACACACACACACACACACACCTGCTTTTTTCTACCTGGTCTGCAGTTAAATGAAAATAAATTAAAGCAATTTAGAGTAAATTTAGAGCTGGTGAATTTGTTGTTGTTGTTGTTATTGTTTATTCCTCCACCCGTCCAGTCAGCTGCAGTGGGCGGAGCCTCAGACAGACGGATAGACTAACAGGGTGTGAGCGACGAATCAGGGTGGAGTGACATCAGCGCTAATGAGATTAACATTCTGATGATGTAAACACAAAGAAGTGGAGGTTAGAAGCGTCCTCAGGCAGAGACACAACTTTAAACAGCACAAAGATGAAAGGATAAAGAGACAGATGAGGAGAAGAGAGAGATAATGTGGATGGAGAGAGAGAGAGAGAGAGAGCGAGAAAGAAAGAAAGAAAGAAAGAAAGAAAGAAAGAACAGGTGGTATGTGGAGTATGGGGGCCAAACAGGAAGAGGCTAAAGAAAAATATGCAAGAGGAAGAAGGGAATGGTTAGGGATAAAGGAGAAGGCAAAGAAAGAATGGATGAACGAAAGAAAGACAAAGCAATGTGTAAGAAAAGGTGACAATGTGGAGAGAAGAAAAATAGTTGAGATAAAAAATAAAATTAAAAAGTAGCAACAAAAAGTATAAAGGGGTAAATAGATGGATGGATGAAAGAATAGGTAGGATGGCTGAATAAATGGATCCGGTCGATGGATGGAATAAATACAGAATCGACGGTTGGATGAATGTCTAAATGGATCGATGGATATATAGATGGAGATGCGGGGTTGGATGCATGGATGAATAAATGACTTAATAGATAAATGGATAAATAGAAGGATAGAGGGATGGATGGATTAATATTAGAATGGAGAGATAAATAGATGGATTGATAAATAGATAAATGTATGAAGGAGGAGGAATGGATGGATGGGTGAATGGATGGGATAAACATGGATGGATGGATGAATAAACACAGATGGATGAATGGATAGATGCATGGATGGATAGATGGATGTATAAACACTGATTGATGGATGGATGGATGGATAAACACGGATGGTGATGGATGGATGGATGGCTGGATAAACACTAAATTGAGGATGGATGGGATGGATGATAGAGGAATAGATGGATGGATAGATGAATTTATGAATGAATAGACAAGTATGGTTGAATATGGATGAATGGTTGGATGGAAAGATGGCTAAATTGATGGATGAATTCACAAATGGATGGATGAATAAATGAATGGATAGATGAATGGATGAGTAAATAGATGGATAAATCACTCATTTATTAACATTTATTCGTTTATTCGTATTTGTTTATTACAAGAGAGAGTCATAGAGAGAGACAGAGAGAGAGAGAGACCGACAGACAGAGAGAGAAAGAGATTAAGCAGGAGAGAGAGACGAATATCCAGACAGACAGACAAAGAGAGAGAGAGAGAGAGAGAGAGAGAGAGAGAGACGTGTTACTTCATTCGGTCCCGTTTTTCTCTCTGTCAACTCGTTAAATATTGACAGTAATCCCTCCTTCGGGGATCATAAAATCCTCTCCCATCCGTGTTATGACACGCTGAGCGACACACCGATTTGTCTCAGGTTTGTCCAACGTGAGCTGAGGTTTTACACACACACACACACACGGGGTCAGAGGTGGAGTGTGTTAACGCTCCGTCAGTAATGATCGAGTGCCCAGGTTAAGTGTGTTACGCTGAGGTTAATTGATTGACAGTTCGACTCAGGGGTTTAGCGCAGACGGCCGATTTGATTAACGTTCCTCATGAAGGCTGTAATAAAATAAAGCTTCAGTCCATCAGCTGCTGCTGCTGAAACACCATGATGTCCCTCTGTCCACCACGACAAGTCTCATAGAAGTAGCACAAAAGCTCCACGTTAGCATATGTAGCTTGTTGTTTTAGGGACAGTGACATTTAACATTCACCCCAGCTTTTATATACAAACATTAACAGGTTTTCTCCTAAAAATCCGGTCAGGTAAGCTTATATTAGCTAGCTAGCATTCATCAGGCTGTGAAGATATTTTTCTTAGCTCATAATCGCTAGCATTTGAAGATTAAATAAACATTATAAGTATATTTGAGTCTTTGTTCTAGAATTGGTGGCAAGATAATAAAATTTATAAATATTATTTATGAAAACGACTACATTTTGTTGGAAATTGTGTCAGGTTGGCTTAGCTTGGCTAGCGTTTACCATAACTCAGAAGAAGGTTTATAAGGAAACATGAGTCTAATCGGAGGATTACTCTACGAGGAATCCTGTCCAGTTATCTTATGATATTTAGCGTTTGGACCATTGGCCACACTGAAATCTAAGGTGATGACCACGTTCCAGTCTGTGAGCTAAACCGGCTGTCCAGACCAGAGTCTAATTCTGTCATATACCATTAAATGTAAACCCAAATTGTTTTTTTTGCATTGAAATAAAAAACCCCAAAATCCGCTTTACCTCCGTGTCCCCAATCTTGTATCTCATTGTATCTCAGCGCTCACTAAGAAAATCTGCAGAAAAATCTCCCCATTGTAGCTCAGATAAAGCTTCTAAATCCTCCGCAGGATTGAAGTTCAAAGAGTTTAGACGTTCTGACAATCCTGGTGCAGACGGATTATTATTAGCCCAGGAACCCATCAACCTTGGAGCTCTAAATATTTGACAAATCTAAAATGAGTGACAGAATTAGACAAAAGGAAGCACTCCATGCCTGAGCCTTCTTCCATTTTAAGTTCCCTCAACTTTAATTAAGAACGTCATTAACGTTGATCAAAGATCTCCATGACATCGAGTCTATTCTAGTACCTTCTCAGGATTTGCGAGCGTTTATATTCATGGATGTTTTATTCTTTATGACAGTTCAGATGAACAATGTCCTATCCATCATCATTGCGACTCATTTATCATAGCAATCCTGTTCTTCTTTTGTCTCCAAATTACAGGACGTGAAGTCAACGTTCTTCCAGTTTGGAGCTTCCATCCAGCAGGAGGCACTGCTGATGCTGAACATCATGGAGGAATATGACTGGCACGTGTTCTCCATTGTGACTAGTAAGTTTCCAGGATACCAAGACTTCATTGCCATACTGAAGACCACGGTGGACAACAGCTTCGTAGGCTGGGACCTGCAGCACACCATCACACTAGACGCAGTGGACGGTATTGATGGAGGACGGTCTCAGCTCCAGCTCAAGAAGTTGCAGTCACCCGTAATTCTGCTCTACTGCTCCAAAGACGAAGCCGCGTACATCTTGGAGGAGGCGCGTTCGCTTGGACTCACCGGTTTTGGATACATCTGGATCGTACCCAGTTTAACTACGGGCAACCCAGACATAACGCCCGACGAGTTCCCGGCTGGCATGATCTCTGTCTCCTACGACGACTGGGACTACCCTTTAGAGGCACGGGTCAGAGATGGGCTCGGGATCATCACTACGGCAGCGGCGGCCATGTTAAAGGAGTTTGGAGACATTCCTGAAGCCAAGACCAGCTGCTATGGGCAGATGGAGAAGACCAAGCTGCCGCCAAGTGCACTTCACAAGTAAGTGACCAGATTGAGTTGATTTTCTCTTATTTGTGTCATTAAATTTAACAGTCAGTAAAGAAGACTGTTCCATTCACTGCAATGACAGACACAAAAGACTCCAAGGTTACAGACAGGAGCTCGCGGCCAATCAGAAGTGAGATTAAGAGAAACAGATTTAGTATTGATGGATGTTACACATTGTGGAGTTTGGATTGTTACCCAGTTGTGGAGTATTGTGTAAGTTTATAGCCCCGTAATTTAGCTAGTAGCTTTGCTAATAGAAAAAGGAAATAAAATTTATTACACATTAAACCTGACCTCGTAGCCGGTGTATTTGACACTGAACGTGATGAGTAACACGGCGTGAGCGTTAGAAGCATTCGAGTCGAAACGTGATCGTGAGTCAAGATAACAAACCTGAAAGGGCGGGGGGAAGAAAAGAGAAAGGTGCATCATGGGAAATCTGACGCGTCTGTAAATCTCACTCTAAACTGAATCTGTTAGCAAACAATTTTATTGTAAACAATTATTCCATGTCTTTTGTCTGTGTCCTTGAGGAAAACTGTCGACCACCCCAGCGCTCCTCAGTCTGCATGACCTTTTCTTAAACTCTGTAGAGGCTGTGAACACACTGCCGATAATGCAGAGAAATGAATCACTTTGCAGCGTGTTACGCGACACACATTCAGTGGACGGAGTATGAATGAGCAGCAGGGAGTCTTGGCTAATACGTTAACATGCTCTGCGATTGTAAAAAGCTCTTGAAGAGCCCTGCTGAGATGTTCTGCTCATCCCTCTGCTTATTTCTGCTCTGGGGTGGAACTGTTTTGCCCATTCTGTGCTAGCCTATGGGCCATATGTTACGTCCACGATGGCTGCCAGGCCGGACGGAGTAAATGAGGGAATAGGGGGATGGGATGGAGCGAAATGCCCCATTTACAGTGGAGCGAAGCTGCGCGAGGTGCCGCACTAGCGCAGGTGCTCCATCTCGCACTCATTCAGACGAAATTGGCACAGATGGCTGGAGGAAGGTACGCACTCCAGCCAAATCTGATGGGGGATCCGTGGTTTAAAAGGCGCACAAGAAGCATTCGATTATACAGACAGTGGTAGTCGTAGACACGTGTCTAATAGATATACAGTAGTGAGAAGCTCTAAAGCTGCAGGCTTCTCTGGAGGTTCTTCACGTCAGCTTTCCTTTATGAATATGTGAATCTTCCCAAGATTTGTGTTGTGGTGAAATCTAATACATTTTTACGCTTTTTAACTGTTAGTCACTTAGAAGAAGTGGGAGCTTAGTGGTTAAGGTGTTGGACTGCTGATGAGAAGATCATAGGTTTATTACCCAGCCTGCCAATGCTGGGCCTCTTAGCAAGGCCCTTAACCCTCAACTCCACAGTCGGTTTTAAACAAATTAAAGGGCAATAAATAGAAGTCACTTTGGATAAAATTATTTTTGGTAGATTTATTATCACTTCCTGTTTTGCTGTACACCACTATAAACACCTCCGCATTACAGAATAGAACACTGTTAACAACCTGTAGATGTGTATGGACTTCCGTCATCATATTGGACCTAATACAGCTCCCTCTGGTGGCAAAGAAGAGGTTTTTACCTCTGAAACTTTGTATAACAACTACAAAATCTAATTAAAGATTGTTCTTAAAATTTGTTAACACTAACTAGGGCCGGCCCCCCTATTCAACTCCCAAACCCGCCCTATTCAAACACACACAATTGTAGTCAGATAATTGTGATAAATAATCAACAAACTTGACACAAAGGGCAAATCAACAAAAGAGCACTTTTAATACTAAAATGTTGCTAACTGGCAAAAATATTTTCCTTAATATCTGGGTGTCTGAGCGCACAATGGTCACAGGAGGGCGCCCTAGGCAGCTGCCTATGTTGCCTATGCCACGGGCCGCCCTGACACTAACTAATGCTGGAATTCAGATTTATAAGGCAGATAATTATTGTGCTTGCTAGTTTTTTAGCAATCAAATTATTGTCCTAACTCTTTGTTATAGCGTCCAAATACAAACGCTAATCTAGTTAGCTTCTCTTTCTATCATTTTACTCCGAAAAAATCCACTGTTTACAAACTCATAATGTGTTTCGTTGGGCTCACTCTCTAAAACTGTGGGGTGAAGTTTGCTAGCGTGACTAGCCTGCTGAAGAACAGCCGATAATGACACGAGACTCGGGATAAAGGATGAGTTTATAGAGTTCTGCATTGCTCCTGTTGCGTTTTTGGAGAAAATAAATGGCCTGTCTATTGTGCTATTGCAGCATGTCAGAAACAAATTGATTTCAAACAAATTGCTATCATAGAGAAAAAAAAACAAAGGAAAATAAGCGATTGCCCTTTCAGTCCAAATCGCCGGAACGCCCCGGTGAACATCCACAGAAATAAAGGAATCGCATTAAAGAACGATGGCTTGGCGTTACGGACGCCGTGTGACAATATCGCAGAAACGCTGCAGACGAGACGAGACGCTCAGCTTGACATCTTACTTTTTCGTGCAATATATAAAATAAAAACAACATGGATGAACGGGAGAAAACAAATAAAAGGAAGAATGTGGTATTTCATCTTCTTGTTAAAGCGGCGACATGACATGTCGAGGTGAAATATTCGCTCGAGCGTTCCTGTTCCACAAATTTATGGCTTTCATCTCGACACTGTGTGGAAAAGCGGAAAATTCAGTGGATACCCGTCGGTGCTGGAGCGACTCGTTAACGCTTCGAAGGCCGCCGGTCCCCTTTCACGACTCCCGTGGAAATGGCTGTCATTTCTGTTTTCCCGTCTCGTAGATTCCCGCCTTTACACTGGTCAGCGGTGTAAAGGAGAGGGAAGACCTGAGAAGAGCATCTCTGTGATGTTCAGGGTTCTCCGGCCGTTTCTGTGACCTTTTCTCAGAAAAGCTGTGAGGATCATTCAGGCGTACGAGCTGTCACACCACCTGAACATTATACACCAGCATATATAATTATGTGTAGGTCAGGAATTACACCATCCCGGACAGTGGGTGTGGCCTCAATCCTGCTAGCAGTGAACCTCGCCGATGAAATACACACAGTCCAATATTGAATGTGATACATTAAAGCGACAGTGTGTGACTTAAAAATGCAAGTGTTAGCGTTTGAGCTAAACCTATACCGCGGTGTGGAACCTGAAAAATGAACAGTGGGTGACTTTTTTAATCAGACTAAACTATATAAACTCATCAATGAAAAGGGGGCGGGGCTTAGAAGTACTGATTTAATTATCAATAAATTAAATTGTTTTGTTGTTAATGTCATGATTATTACAGGATTTTTATTATTAAGAATCACAGTGGTGGGTGGTGCATTTGGTAGCTGGGGGGCCTTCAGTGGTGATTTACCCGACTGATACCCCTCTCAATACCCCGACTGTCACATCACAATTATAGAAACCATCAATACGAAACAAACACACAATATAACACGGCATGGAATTACAGACAGAGAGACAAGAAACCCAAGAAACAACTCCAAACCTCTACACTACAACCACAACTGTACCACCTACAACATCTGGATCAGTTTCACAATCAATATTTATCCTATATTAATATAACATCACAAAAACATTACAGACATCAATCAAATCTATCAGACATTTAAAGGCTGTAAGTCAGTGTTAGCGCTCGGCGGCGCTGGTCTGGAAGTGGGGAATAAACTCTTTATTCCCTCTGAGACAAACTAGTTATCTTCAGGACACCGAACTCTCAGCACATCTACAACTTTACCGGAAAAATCTGAGCGTCCGAGCCCAAGTTAATTTCTCCTCCTCCATCATCCATTGTGGGGGTAAAAATTCTAATTCAACTGTACAGGTGCGTTTTGCTAGTCTGTGCTGGGGCTGTAAGAATTTACTCTGATTGACCAATTAAAGGACGGAAAAATATCTGATGTCATTGTGCACCAGCTAGCGGGCTTCAGGAGGCGGGTTTATAAATCTGATTGGTTGCAGAAACAGTGTTTAATAAAATTACCCAATGATCAATCTGCCCCTGCTAATATAGTGTAAATTCCACGGGCAGCGCTACTGATTCTGAAGGCAGATTAGATTAAACATGGCAGCACATAGAAACTGAAATCTGATTGGACAAAAAATCTAACATTCACACACACGTACTGGAAGCAGTGCAGCGAGAGAAACACTACGAAATGAAGAGAATAAACTGCTGGAATAAATTAATACCATTTAATGGAACTAATATTAGAGTTTAGGGTGTAAATGTCGGTCAGTGATTCTGAGAGTGTTTAGAACAGCAGAGAACCACTGACTGACCCGCACTGACCAACACTGGTTAATTAATAATTAATGCTTCTTTATTAAAATCAGGAGGAGGTCATTAATGATCAATTCTACGGAATGTATTTTTATATCATCAGTATAAACAATAACTCACAGCTGTAACTAACGATCTAAAACGATCCAGTGAAATGAAAGGGACGCTCATGCGGAAAAAGAGCAGCGCCGTTATTCATAATTAGTGTCCTACATAAAGGCCAAAAAAACAGGATGTGACGGAGAAAAAAAGAAAGAAAGAAAGAAGGAAGCGAGGCGTGAAAAAGGGATGTGTGCAATTCAGAGGGGGAAAAAAGGAAACTGGTTTCATTTTAAGAACCTGGAACTTTGAGACCTTTAACTGACCTGGATCTGTCCACTAGGGAGGGGAGAGTACGGCAAACAGCCCACACACACACACACACACACACACACACACACACACACACACACATACACGCTTTCATGTGAGCGTTGTTCATTCTGGCCCACTTTGGATTAGTTGCAAGTGTATGTATGTGTAGATATATATTATATATTATATATTTTTTTTTGCGCACACACACACACAACCACACACACACACACACACACACACCACACACACACCACACACAAACACACACACACTATATAACACACTGGGTGGAAAAAAGGTCAGAAGTAGAAAATCCTGCAATAGAAATAAATGAAGGAGCAAACATGCCTTGTTGACTTTGTGCACACACACACACACACACACACACACACACACACACACACACTGAGATTGTGTTGTACGCTTTATACAGTAATATCAGCAGTGAAGTGAGACTCACCAGAAACCGAAGAACTAATACTGAATGCTGAAACCATCGAGATACAAATTACAAGCGTATTGTCCTCCGGAAAGTTCTTTGGTAGGTCAGGGTAGAACCTCAGGACCACAAGAGATAAGAAAGAGAGAGAGAGAGAGAGAGAGAGAGAGTTGATTTGTTACTTCAAAAATACTTGCGTCTTGATAAACTAATGATGAAATCAATAATTCAGCTTTGTTAACATGCATGCAGACATCTTGTGGGCGTGGCTTATAAACTTTATTTGCATACTGGTCTTTTATCTGATTTAATTTGGAGTCTAACAGAAAAAAATGTTTTTGTTTCTTGTGTTTTGGGTTTTAAGATTAAAGCTATTTGTTCTCTTTTAGCTGTTTATGTTTCAAATCGTGAGCTGTTATTTAGTTATGACGTTCTTGTTAAGCTGTTATTAAGGGACTGTTAAGGGGCTATTTAGGTATTAAGGCGTTATTAAGGTGTTATTAGGTTATTAAGGGCTATTAGGTTTTATTAGGGTGCTCTTAAACGTTATTAAGGCGTTATTAAGGGTTATTAAGGTTATTAAGGCGCTATTAAGGCGTTTTAATTATTAAGTGCTATAGGTGTTATTAAGGCGTTATTAAGGTGTTATTAAGGCGCTATTAAGGTGTTATTAAGGCGTTATTAAGGTTTTATTAGGGTGCGCTTAAGGTGTTATTAAGGCGTATTAAGGCACTATTAAGGTATTAAGGCGCTAATCAGGCATTATTAAGGCGTTATTAAGGCGCTATTAAGGTGTTATTAAGGCATTATTAGGGTTTTATTAAGGTGCTATAAGGTGTTAATAAGGTGGTTTATTAAGGTGCTATAAGGGCGTTATTAAGGCATTATTAAAGTGCTATTAAAGTGCTATTTAGGTGTTATAAGCCCTTTATTAGCAGTGATTTGTAATGAATTGTTTGTGAAATCATTCTGTCAGTCAAAAATAACGTTATTTTGTGCAGAAAATAGACAGGATTTAAAAAACTCAATGAGGAGAAATTTATTAGTGTTTAATTTGTGTCTGTTTTACACAAAATCTAGACCAGGTGTTTATTTAATTTAATCCAAATGAAGAATTTATACCTGAATAATGATTTATAAATGAAAGAAAAAGTGTAGACATGAAATTCCTGTAACATCTGGACAAAATTACAGAATAAGTATGTTAAAATTGTGTCGCAAAGCTGCTTTTAAATCCGCAGATTGCAGATATGACATCATTTCAGGCTGGTGCTTCGAGTTGAGTGACATCATCATCTGAAGACAGTGACATCATAGAGTAGAGTGAGAGTGAGATTCGAATTTAAACTCCTCCTGGACATGATTGCGATGACGAGCTGTTTGTTTATATATTTTTTTATTTCTGGTTTTCTCCATCAAAATGTCTGAAGGTGACAGAAGCGCTGAGCTGAAGCTCCGATGAAGACGTGTGCGATAATTGGCGGGAAGCAGGTGATCTGCGGCTCCGGTGAGAAAGCGCAGTGAGTCACAGCCGCGTGGACGAGTGAGAGAACAGGTCTAAAACTTGCCGCCAAAGGAAAATGGCGGATTCTCGATCTCACTGGCTCTCTTATTTATTTATTTATTTTTATTTATATATTCCCGGGATTGGAGACTCGTGCAGCTCTCGCATTCTGTCCAATCAATTCCAGCAGACCAACAGGGCCATAAACCGCAGTGGAGTCGGAGCCGAGCTGCTCTCACTGCTTCATTCATTAACATTTAAAACTGTCTTTCTCTTCTCTCTCTCTCTCTCTCCTCTCTCTCTCTCTCTCTGACTGTCTCTCTCTCTCTCTCACTCGCTGACTGTCTCTCTCTCTCTCTCTCTCT
>VCAZ01000510.1:0-17861 GCA_005784505.1 Bagarius yarrelli | reverse complement strand
TGTGTGTGTGTGTGCGTGTGTGTGTAAAAGATAATACTTGTACATGTGTGTGTGTGTGTGTGTGCGCAGAAAGAATTGCTCAGGTGGTCATGTGACCCACACCCACCCACAGGACCGTTTAGTGGGTGTCGCTGTAATTCGCTACAGCTTTTCACCTTTATTTCAGTCAGCTGTGTGTGTGTGTGTGTGTGTGTGTGTGTGTGTGTGTGTGTGTGTGTGTGTGCTTTTAATAATATATAATGACATTTATTAACAAACTAAAAAATGAAATCTGGATTGGATCTTTTACTTAAGATTTCCGGTTAATTCTGTAAAAATGATCACCAAAAAATAATAAATAATATCTTATTGCATAAATTAATACAACTTTTAGAACATAGTGATTTTTAAAATATAGAATATTATTGACACATTTTGCTCAATGCATCAAAAACAATAATATAATCATATTAATAATAATAATAATAATAATAATAATAATTCTGGAACTCCACTGCACAAACACACAACCTGAAAAAATAAATACAATTTATAAATAATCCCAACATATAAACATAAAAGCACTCCAGTCACGTGATGCATGAGATTTTCCCCCTTAGATGTTAGTGTGTGTGTGTGTGTTCAGTCTCACCTGAGTGATGCAGACGGATGAAGGTGTGTGTGATGTTCAGATCACGCTGCGGTGTTTTCAGACTGTGTGAACGCGACCGGGGCGCGCTACGGACACACCCGCGCGCGTGCTTGATTAGACCAGGCGGATCACGTGAAAATGTTCTATTGGAAAAAACATTTGAAAAACGTGATGGATGATGATATTATACATTTTATTTATCATAATTACATCAGCGCGATTTCGTCATTACGTCATAGACGTTACGTCACGCTTATCATTCCTACAGGTTACATTTAATTTGTATTTAATCAATCTGATTTTTACGATTAACTATAATTACATTTTGTTTTAAATTTAAAGTGTTTTTAACTATAAGTTTTTTTTAGTCACCTCATCTCGCGCTCGGGTTTTTCCGTGGGAATAAACTGCAGCGCTGGTAAGCCGCTAGATGGCCGACATACACTACAAAAGCGAAGACGCTGTAACAGTGATTTAATCCTTTGCAATAAATTCAACGTTGTGTTTGTGTCTGTTCGAACAGAAATTACAATAATGTACAATAATAATAATAATAATAATAATAATAATAATAAAGGTTTTGTTCTACTCACTCGGTGGGCCTGTTCAGGCTAGTTCCGTGTCGGTCCTCAGGTCTGACTGTGTAAATCACCAGAAATAAAAGAATCAATCATGTTCACATCATCTGTACTGTGTGTAAAGTTCATTATTCAGTTAATGATGATGATTATGATTATTATCATTACTGGTGTGTTTATTTCCTGCACTAATAAAACACTGCATTCTGTGGGGTCAGGATTTGTGCTGTAGTTGCTAATATTATAGAGAGAAAAACATCTTACATAGAAACTCATTTATTCATAAAGATACAAAACACAGAAATGACTTTAACATAAACACAGACATGAGAAAGAAAAGAAAAAACACAAACCTGGAATCTGCTGTTTATATAAATCAGCGTTCTTCTTCCTTCTTCTTCTTCACAAACATACAATGGAACTGAAATAAACCCTGAAGTTAAACAGAGGAATAAACACAGATTTGACCTGATGCTGTGATTAATAACCAAAAACATCAAGCAGTGATGATGATGATGATGAAGAATAAACAGGTTGATGCTTTAACAGTGATTCCAGACATCAGAGTTGCAGAGTGAAACATTTATTCAGAAAATCCTGTCTGTTAGTGCGCACACACACACACACACACACACACACACACACACACACACACACACACACAGCTTCAGGAAGAGTTTAGTGTTTAATGCAGTAAAGATTGTCTTTATATACAATATTTACCACAGAGAAAAGATCGGAAAAGGTTTCAGATAAAATAACGCGTCTTTGATCAAATAAAACTACAGACAATAAACAGCAATTTTTAAAAAAAACAAGAATCAAAATAATGATTCATCCGAATCGAAGCACTGAATCATTTTAGGTACATTTCAATGTTGACAATCAAACAACAATAACAACAATAATAATAACAACAATAATAATAATAATGTGGGTTTTTTTGGCGTTTTCCTCCGAATCAGACAGATTAATTTTTTTTGTGGCCAGAAAAATTAAAGTTTCAAAAAAAAATTCTAATAAGAAAACATTTTAAAATAACAAAACAATAAAGAGATTAAAGCATGAAACAAAATTAAACACACACACACCAGGAAAGGACTGGAACCAATAATGGAGTGGATCATTTACACACATCACCACGTGTGTGTGTGTGTGTGTGTGTGTGTGCGTTACAGTAAATACTGAGTGATGTGAAGAAGTGGAGTAAAAGTCTGTTGATTATTTTCAGTGTTCTGATATAATGCTGATAATCAGCTCACACCTGCCTGACACACACACACACACACACACACACACACACACACACGCACACACACACACACACGTTATCATGTAAAGTACTTTTCTCTGCATTGCTTAGAAATCGGAATGAATCACATTGGCCTTATCTTTCTGAGCCACACCTTTCTCATGAGCGCTCACACACACACACACACACACACACACACAGTGAGGTGGAGCTTTAGGACTGCGCTCTGTCGTACTCCTTCACCATGTGTTTGATGTGGAAGAGTTTGTGGCGGAGACGACGGCAACGCTGCTTTTTCTCCTGATATTCCGGCGTCTGAAACACAACAACACATTTACAACACATGACATCATCAAATCCGTCAAACATCTCGCCCTGATCACACACTTTACACCCTAAAACACACACACTCAAAACGCTGTTAAGAAGTGGTTTTCCTTTAATTTATAAGACACAGATTGTTCCACTGCTGCCGAACAGAACCCATTACATCATCATTATGTGACCAAAATCTCTCACCGTCTCTTCTTCTCCCACCTGTTTTATTATTCAGGTTTTTATTTACACTTGTTATCTGTCTGGTTGTGAATGGGTTAAACTCTGTGGTTGCCAGTCCCCCAGTAACTCCTCATATACACACACTATTTTATCTACTTCTACTTTCTAGTTCTTGTTGTTTTGTAATGTAAGTGGAAGCTCCGCCCACCGGAAAAGAGTGGAAAAGCTGGTGGGCGGAGCTTTTGCTGGTGGAAAAGAGTTCAGGTGTGTTAATAGTTTTATTTCCATGTATCATCTGATGGAACATCTTTACAGCCGTGTTAAACGTTTCCATAGCAACACGTCTGGTTAAAGATCAGTGTAGGGTTATACTGCGCTACACACACCTGAGCAAACTAAATACATTTACACCTATAACATTGGGTGGACGTCCTTATCCAGAGCGACTTTTTTATACAAAGGAGCAATTGGGGGTAAGGGCCTTACTTAGGGGCCCAGCAGTGAAAATCGAACCTCCGATCTTTTAATTAGCAGTCCAACACCTAAACCACTGAACGAGCACTTCCCCTGTAATGATCCAATCTTTACCCAACAGATACACAACTCTGATGTCTCTGTAGTGACGTCTCACCCGCTTCAGGTCTTTCAGTCGATTAAACTCCTCTGCTACGGCCTGAAAAACAGAAAAACATCATTTAAAGTGATAATCAGCTGAAAATATCAAAATCAATATCACACGACCCTAAACTCCATCATCAGCATTTACAGTCTGCGGGACTAAAACTCAGAACTCTGTCTTATATATTTCTCATCTACACTAAACATCTGTATTTATTAACCACCTCAATCAGCTCAGTCTGTCGGGCAGCGCGGGGTTAACGGAACACATCCAATATTTTCATTTAAATAGTAAAAAAAAACATTGTGTCTGTTGATTGATATAAAACATTAAAGTCAATGCTTTGAGTGAAGATTTAAACCCCACCGGGGGGTCAAAATACACTCTAGTATAGGGCAAAAGACCACCAGTGAGATTTTTTGTCTAAAAAAACAATCATCGCCATCACCACCATCATCATCACCATCATTGCCATGATCACCACCACCACCACCATCATTATCACCACCATCATCATCATCACCATCATTGCCATGATCACCACCACCACCACCATCATTATCACCATCATCATCATCACCATCATTGCCATGATCACCACCACCACCACCACCATCATTGCCATGATCACCACCACCACTATCATCCCACATCATCATCATCATCATTGCCATGATCACCACCACCCACCATCCATCACACCACCACATCATCCACCACATCATCATCATCACCACCATCATCCACCACCAGATCATCACCAATCATCATCCACCACCATCACCCACCACCACCACCACCACCATCATCATCATCACCATCATCATCATCACCATCATTGCCATGATCACCACCACCACCACCACCATTATCACCACCATCATCATCATCATCACCACCATCATCATCACCACCACCACCACCACCATCACCACCATCGCCATCACCACACCATCGCCATCACCACCAACATCGCCACACCACCACATCGCCATCACCACCAACATCAGCACCACCACCATCACCACCATCATTGCCATGATCACCACCACCACCATCATCATCACCACCACCATCATCATCATCATCACCACCATCATCATCATCATCACCACCACCAGCATCATCATCATCATCATCACCACCATCATGATGGGTGATGTGCAAGTGGAGGTGTGTAATGAGGAGCTGTGTGTGTTTACTGTTAGATGTTGATCTGGTCACCTGGTATTTGTGGGTTCCTTCGTTCAGTGTGTCGAGTTCGCGGCTCAGTTTGTTCAGTTCGTCGTTGATGTCGTCGATTTCAGCACACAGTTGTTTATATGTGCGTAGATCTGAATCGAACTCCCTCTTATACTCCTGTCTCTGAGAGCTGCTGCTGATCTCGGGGTAGAAACTGGAGAAAACACACACACACACACACACACACACACGTTCAGCTGAAAATCAAATGTTTTTATTACCACAGTCATCATTCCACACAAACAACACAAGAGTTGAACAGACGTTCTTATCCGGAGCGACTTACACTCATCTGATCTACACAGCTGAGCAAACTGGAGGTTAAGAGTCTCCCTCAGTCTCCGTACAGCCATTTATCTGTTTAACTTAGAACCGAACAGTACAACTAAATCCAACGAAATAAAACCCAATGTTTATTCACTCAACTGGATTCAGTTCCATCCATGAATCAAACCCGTTTCTTACTCTGATTCAATCGTTCAATTCAGCTGAGAGAACCAAACGTGACTATAGTCTCCTATCCAGCACAGAGATACCACACCAGAGGGAAGATAACATAAACCAAAACACACACACACACACACACACACACACACACACACACACACACACACACACACACACACACAGCGTAAACAGTTTGTATGAGATTTCCTCCTGTGCAGGACGTTCGGTTATTGTCCTACTTAAAAACATTTCCTGCTGTGGAGAAGGCACAGAGCAGGAAGACAGCTGTACACACACACACACACACACACACACACACACGCATGCACATACACATACACACAACTGAGTGAACAACATGTAGCAGACAGTGGTGTGTGTTTCTGTTAAATTTGTGCTATAAAATCTTCTGGAATGCAGATTTTAAAAGTGTGTGTGTGTGTGTGTGTGTGTGTGTGAGAGAGACCTGGTCCAGTAACTGGGATCCAGTTCATTCCCAGTCTCTCCTCCTGTAGTGTACTCTGTTTCATACTGGGATTCGTCCAGTTCAGGGTTCCTCCGCCGGCGTTTCCCACGCAGGGCTGCAGGTTTCCTCTCCGTTCTCTCAGACGGACTCGAGCTCTCCGGATCAGGAACACGACTCGACACACACCGCTCTGAGTACCTGAGGGTCCGAAAACATCAGACACATGAAACACCAACAGGGTCAGAATTTAAAAAGCTCATCAACGTAACTGAATAATGCTAATAATAATAATAATATAAGGGGGCGGAGACTCACGCCGGGGGTGTGTAGGGGTCACCCTTAAAGGGGATGGAGGTCACACTCTGGGATTTGTTTAGAGGCGGAGCTCCTTTCTCTGAAAACATCACCGACGCCTCCTGGACACTCTGTCCATCACCCACGTGGTTTACCTAAATAAAAACAAACAAACAAACGAACAGAAAAGATTTAATGATGTGGATTTTCATTTAGTTTTTTACAGAAACAGCTGTGAGATTTACTGGGTTTGAAGTCTACAGGTGTGTGTTATTGACAACAGATAACTCACACACACACATTCATAGTTTCGGTGAACAGCAGCTGTTCTCATACATGGACACTTACAGTACCTCATTTTATCCATTTCAGCAGTGAAGGGTTAGGGGCCCTGCTTGGGGGCCCAGCAGGGTCTGCATGGTGGTGTTGGGACTTGAACCCATGATCTCCTGATCAGTATTCCAACACTTTAATAACAGAACTTCTATTGTTTCTGCTGGAATCTTTTTATGTAAATGTAAAATCTCCCCGAATCATCAAATAATGGAGTGGATTTTACTGCACTAATAAACTGTGTGTTTGTGGTGTTGATGGTGGTGAGCCTCTCACTCTCACACACACACACACACACACACACACACACACACACACACACACACACACTGAATTATACAATAAAGAGTTTAGGATTATTATTGATTTTATATTCTGCCCAAATGTACAGATTCTCACACCTTTAGATTAGATTTATTCCCTTTTTAAAAAAAAAGTTATTATAATAAAGATAAATGAATAATAAAACAGACAACTTTACAGCTGTTTACGGGGTGTGTGTGTGTGTGTGTGTGTTCCATTCTTTCTCACACACACGGCAGTGGAATCTTTTCTTGGCTGTAGAGGAAACATCCTCCATAAAACAGGAACAAAAGATCTCCAAGATTCAAGGATTTTTAAACAGTTGTTTGTGTTAAGTTAAAGGCTGTGTGTGTGTGTGTGTGTGTGTGTGTGTGTGTGTGTGTGTGTGTGTGTGTGATGTGACAGGGGTCAATTTAACACTCTAGTTGTAAATCTAACTCTAGTGATGTCACACCCACAGTAGCGTCAAATACACACTACAGGTGCTTATTTAACTCAAAGCAAAGTGTGTGTTTGTGTGTGTGTAGGACTGCGGATGTTTTCTTGTAAAAAATTTTTTAAATTACTTCCAGGAGCTTCTGATTCAGACACACAACCCACACACTTCTATTAATCAGGTAATAATAATTTGCTGTTTTGTGTGTGTGTGTGTGTGTGTTTACAGGTGAGTGTGAACCTGCTGAAGGACAAAGGTAAAGATCATTCACATCTCACACTCCCTCCCTCCCTCTGTCTAGTTAATAAATAGCCTCAGTGAAACTTTTACACACACACACACACGCACACACACACACACACACACACACACACACACACACACACACACACACACACACACACAGTATCGGCTGCTGGGTGTGACTACGTCCAGTTTGACTCCTGACTCCAAGCTGCTATTTATTTATTGTTCCAGGTGTGATGACATCATCAGAAAGCGACAGGAGTAAAAACAGTAAAATAAAAACCTGGTCTACTGTTACACGCCGTGTGTAAACCGACACCAAAGTTAACTATACTGTGTGTGTGTGTGTGTTACTACATACAGGACTGTAACACTTAAGCTTTAATAAACACTTAAACAGGTCGAGTGTTTTAGGTGAGAGTGTGTGTGTACACACTTCGCTGTGTTTCTCTATTGAAACACAGATAACAGAGCAGAAAGAATATTGGGCCTGCTGCAGGTACACCCTTTACACACACACACACACACACACACACACACACAGAGTTATTATTCTGGATATTTCCCGTTGTGTAATATTTCCATGATATTATTATAAAATGATGGGATGCAACTGAATAATTATATTAATAGTCGATTAATCAGTCATTTTTTTTGTTAAATTATTTAGATCTGATTTTAATTAAGAAATAAAACAAGGAAGTTTTAAACAATCATATTAATGAGTTGTTTTGTGATAGTCGGTGTTGACGGTAAATTAGGTTATGTCACAGGTCCTTTGCACCGCCACCCCCCCCACCCCAAGCCGTCGCTTATGATTAAGTTGCAGTTTTCATTAATTATTTAGTTATTGTACGTACACTAATCTTTTATTAATATGATGAATATCTTATGTAATGTGATGTCATGTGATGCGTCACCCGACGCGCTACATTCCACAGCTACACTCAGGTTATAATTGTCGTGTGTGTTCCCTCCTGAACGCAGCTGTGAGGAAACATGATTAATTAGTCGTGATTATATCAGCAGCAGGCTGTGTGTGTGTATTGGTGAGCCGGGTGTGTGTTCCATCGGTTGGTTTACACTCCAGTAAAGTCTCATTATAAGGGTGTTTGCAGTGTTTGCCAGATTCCGCTGACGGCCTGGAAGTTACTAATTTTTTACTATTTTTTGGTCAGGATTTTTCTGTCATCAGAATCACATGATTAGAAACAAGCGTGTGGCGTCGTCATCTGTGATGGATGTCATCTGCATGAGCTCTTACTGACATCCTGCTCCACTGCGCCACACTGGTTAAACTGTGCTATTGCAGAAAAATGTTTTACTGTCGACTCATAGCTTCAGCTCATCAGGTTAATTGACACAAGGTTCCAGCGTGATCAGGAAGGAAAGAGGAACCCTGACAGTCTCACACACCTTTAGACTGGAACACCATGTGCTTCTGACCAGCGGAGTGTGGGCGTGGTCAGATCTTTGAGACACTCCTTTCTGCTCTGGTTAACATAACAGTTCAGGTCTTAAAGACGTTTAAGTGTGTGACTATCTGAACGGAAATATTTCATTGGAATGTGAAATCTAAAGCAGTGTAAGAAGTGGGACAGACTGTAAATTGATCTAAATCAGTAAAGCTAACAGCACCAGTGGGTTCAATTCCCAGCACATGAAGCTGCCCCTGCTGGGCCCCTGAGCAAGGCCCCTAACTGCTCAGTAAAATAAATTAAATGTGAGGTCATTTTTCCTCTGCAGTTCTGTGTCTAGTGTATAATCAGGAACAGGAGTTTCAGTGGGATGTGAACATACCCAGTCCTCCACGTCTCGGCCCTAGTACCACCGTCAGAGGCTCGTCCCAGTAACCATTCTGTTTTCATCGCGCCAAATCCGACTCTCGTTTTATAGGAGAGAACCCACTCAGCCAGCGCATGACCACCAAAACCACACCATTGCCACGGCCTTAGAGAGAGAGAGAGAGACAGAGAGACAGAGAGAGAGAAAAGAAGAAAAAGAGAGAGAGAGAGAGAGAGAAAAAGAGAGAGAGCGATAGAGAGACAGAGACATAGATAGACAGAGACAGAGAGACAGAAAAAGAAGAGGACAGAGAGAGAGGAGAGAGAGACAGAGAGAAAAAGAGAGATAGAGAAGAGACAGAGAGAGCGAGAGAGAGACAGACATCGAGAGACGAGACATAGAATACAAGACAGAGAGCTCGAGACAGAAAGAGAGAGACGAGACAGAGAGAAAAAGAGAGAGCGACAGAGAGAGAGAGAGCAGAGAGAAAAGAGAGAGGAGAGAGCGAGAAAAAGAGAGAGAGACAGAGAGACAGAGAGAGAGAAAAGAGGACAGAGAGAGAGAAAAAGAGACAGAGAGAGACAGAGAGAGACAGAGAGAGAGACACACACATTGATGAGTTCCGTCTGAGAGGGACGAGACACTCTCACTCTATCACGTTTTAGGATATCATCATCCGGTATTGATACATATTAGTATTATTATTATTATTTTTATTGTTATTCTTGATTATTATTGTTATTATATTGTTATTATTATTGTTATTATTATTGTTATTCTTATTATTATTAATTAGTTATTATTATGTTATTATTATTTATTATTTTATTATTGTATTCTTATTATTATTATGTTATTATTATTATTGTTATTATTGTTATTATTATTATTATATTATTATTATTATGTATTATTGTTATTATTGTTATTATTGTTATTATTATTATTGTTTATTATTATTATTGTTATTATTATGTTATTATTATTATATATTATTATTATTATTATTGTTATTTTATTATTATTGTTATTATTATTATTATGTATTATTATTATTGTTATGTTATTATTGTTATTATTATTATTATTATTATTGTTATTATTGTTATTGTATTATTATTATTATTATGTTATTATTGTTATTATTATTATTATTTGAACGCAGCAGAACTTCACCATACAAATGTAATTTATTCTGAGGAAAACTTTGTAGTGCGAGATGAATTTTCCTATAACGATAAAGTGAATGTAGATAATCTGTTCCTGCTGCCCAAAACTACGAGCGATATCACTGATTTCCCACCCCAGAATTATAAGTCACATAAAAACAATGAAAAGCTTCAAGAAAAGAGGTGTAAATGAAGTAACAGCCCCGCGACACTGAACGCAATGACGAGGTAGAACTGGTCAAACCTAGCAGGGCTTTTCCATGAACACAAACACCGTCTCCCAGACGTACGCCAACATTCACTTCTGCTGCAAATGTGTGGCCATCAGTATTTATACAAGATTTAAACTCTTTATACTCCGAGATTTCACTGTACTTCCATCTGTGAGTAAACTACATGCAGGAGGTTCTATTCATCTAAATTCTCGGATGAAAACCATGAACTTTCCTCAGGTACTCACTAAAGGTTAGGATAACTATAGTTTACTCTTTTATTTACTCCTGTGGGATTCTTTAGCTGAAATGTCTTCTAGTAGGATGGAGTGTGATTAGGATCAGTATCAGTGTTGAGTGTTTTACCTCCTGAGGGTCGACGTAGCAGTAGTGATAGAGGTACTGGTTGTAGAGAGGGAATCCCCCGCCCATTCCCGTCACACTGTTCCCATACAGACTCTGACACATCATTAGCATGGGGTTGTAGAAGGCGTTAGCAGAGCTCTGAGCCATGGGGTTCACTCCTACAATGTACACGATATTGATGATGCCCTGCAGAGCAGCCAGGATCACCGAGCACACCAGCACCACCAGGTAGAACTTCCTGCTCCGGATGGTCTGGGTTTTAGAAAAGGTAGCCACGAAGATGGCCAGAGCCACGATGAAGTTGATGGCAGCCATGGCGATCATGGCAGATTTGGCGGAATATGGGCTCACGTAGTTGTAGCCTCCGTAATACCCAGAACCTTGGTACCCGGAACTGTAGTAGTTAGATCCGAAGCTGCCGGGTCCATACCCGGACCCGAGGCCGTATCCTGCTCCATACTGCATATCCCAGACCAGCGTCGACGCCACACATGCGAAGATCCCGAGACACAACACCACGATGGCGCACTCCATGATCTTAATGATTCCAGGAGGAGATGTCCATTTGTAGAAATGTTGTGGCACTTCCTCTCCAATATAATACGACCCTGGAGGAGGGGGGTAGGGATCAAAATCACTCTGAGGGGGGAGGAAACTGTCCCGGGGTCCGTAATGGTTAGACGGAGGGCTGTACATGGGGGGGCTGTCGTACAACTGCTTCTCAAACATTGTAGTGAGACCTGGGGAGAAAAAAAAACTTTTATCAAGTTTAAAGTTCAGCAACTTAACTACAAAAAGTGACACACACACACACACACACACAGTATTGGCTGGATTAACTGAATTAATCAGAAATATATGTTTGTCCTGAAAATAAACAAAAACACTGTTTAATGTTAAACACATTGTCCATACAGAGCTTTAACACCGCGAACTGAATACTGATCAGTCATTAAAGTGGAAAACACTTAAAACACTTAAAATATATTTCATTAAAGGGATCTGAACACTGAGAATGTGACTGATGACATCATCGTTGTTTATTACACTTTATGACCTTTGAACTCCTCCGCAGTGAGGGAAATAAACAGAATTCAAACCCGACCGGTTTCAGGCTCGAACCCGAACAGTCGTGTGATGTGAGAGGAGACGGAGACGGTGGTGCCAGCGCTCGGGCTCTCGGCTCATCACACAGCCAGTGTTTTGTGTCCTGAGCGGTGGGACTGCACACTCAAAACACTTATTGTCCAGGATGAAAAGTCTCGATTGTTCTGTCTGTATTTTTTTAGGATCAGAGGAAACTCACACTGCTGTAAAAACACAGATTTTCTCACAGTGGTGCCGCTCAAAGAAACGTTCACACCATATTATTCTTACAGCATCATTATCAAATACACTAAAGGATCCAAACACTCGGCGGTGGAGCCGAGGTTATTACTGCAGAACGACTACTGAGAGACTGAAGGAATCAGGTGGAATAAAAGACGTGTTACGTGTATTAATAATAAAAATCCAGTGGTGATAAAAGAAAAACAAAAAAAGAAAGAAAGAAAACAAAATACTTTTTAAAAGATGCATCATAATTTCATCTGCCTGAGAATCTAAATCATTCATCTCCATGTATCTTAAGCCCCGCCCACCTTTCATTACACCGTATCTTTAGAGCCTAATAATCCAATTATACAAATAGAATTCATCTGAATCTGCTCTAGTGTGTCTCCAGTTCCCTGAGACTTAGACTGTCCTACTAAAAGAAGACAGAGGCTGATTGGACAGCGGTGAGGAATTAAAATCTGTCAGAACATTAAAGTAAATCCTATTGGACGTTACGACTTCAGAAAAAATCTCGACAATCATGTGATCTTCATGGACCTGCAGACAGAAACAGTTTCTCCATTAAAACAAAGCTTCCTCACAAGACCTGCTGTTCATCTCATCTTTACATTCATAATCTTAGCAAATGACATTAAATTGTTTTGGAAATCTGCAGTAGCGTAAACATCTGGGACACGTTCTTTACTGGATTACTGAAACTGCTGGATTATGAAAGAAACATTTTTAAAATAGCTGGATTACTTGAGGGGGGAGGGAACAGTAAAATCACTGCAGATTAGTGAGAACAGCTGGAACAGTAAAATCACTGGATTAGTGAGAACAGCTGGAACAGTAAAATCACTGGATTAGTGAGAACAGCTGGAACAGTAAAATCACTGGATTAGTGAGAAAGCTGGTTCACTGGATTGGAACAGTACAATCACTGGATTAGTGAGAACAGCTGGAACAGTACAATCACTGGATTAGTGAGAACAGCTGGAATACCTGGCTGTAGAATACTGGGATTCAGATTCATGTCGAGTCTAAAGGGGTTTGAATTTCACCAGTCAGAAAAAAAACTAGATTCACAAAGAAACTTTGACTTAAGCCAAGAAACTGGATAGTTTTCCTGAGAGCACAGACGAACACACACACACACACACACACACACACACACACAGGCTACCATGGTAACTACGCTCAGTCAAAAGTGAATTTTTTTCCAACAAAAGCGAGTGACCTGCAGAGACAGGGAGACGGTTACTCCTCTCTACTCCGCTCTACTCCGCTCTACTCCACTCTACTCCACTCTACTCCACTCTACTCCACTCTACTCCACTCCGACTCCACTCCGCTCCATCCGCTCCACTCCGCTCCACTCCACTCTACTCCACTCTACTCCTCTCTACTCCACTCTACTCCACTCTACTCCACTCTACTCCACTCTACTCCACTCTACTCCACTCTACTCCACTCCGCTCTACTCCGCCTGCATTCCTGCACCAGCCGACCGCGGAGCCGGGAGAGATTACAACAACCCAATGATCCAGAAAATACTAATCTCCTCATAAAAACATAAAAATACCTAAACAGATCTCCCCTCCAACATCCAATCAGAATCCGAGTCTGAGGCAGATTACAGCACGACTAACACAGAGAAGCACAGAGAGAAAAGGAGCAGCTGAAAGTCTACAGAGGACAGGCTGAGACTCAGCACTTCTCCCTGAGGAACTCCACCAATCGTATCTGCACAGTTCCATCCCACTGCACTACAGGGTAGAGGGGCGCCAAAACTTTACACTGCTACACCTGCGTAAAGGTGAAACGCAACCTGTGACATCAGGAGAGCAATTTCACAACACACACACAGCAGGTGTAGATTATTAACCCTTTTTGCCCCATCATAACCAAATCATTTATATCCAGAGTGACACCTGAGCAGCTCAGGGGTAGGGGCCTCAGTCAGGGGCCCCGCAGTGACACCTGGGAAATGTTGGGACTCGAACCTATGACCTTCCAGGCAGCAGTCCAACATCTTAACTACTAAGCTACCAATCAGACCCCACACCACACACACACACACACACACACACACACACACACAGGGACATGCTGTTACAGGAAATAAATAACCAGACAAACACACACACTAAAATACACACCAACACAGACACACACTAACAGACAAACACACACACTAAAATACACACCAACACAGACACACACTAACAGACAACCACACACTATAAAGTACACACCAACACAGACCACACTCAACAACCAACACACACACTAAGTACACACAAACACGACACACACTAACAGACAAACCACCACACTAAAGGACACACCAACACAGACACACACTAACAGACAAACACACACTAAGTACACACCAACACAGACACAACTCAAAGACAAACACACACACCAGGACAGACACACAAACCCAAACAGAACAAATACACAAACACACACAAATACACAAACTAAAAACACACACACATCTACACAATAAAACACACACATATACACACAAAACACAACACATACACACACACACACACATACAACACACCACACACACAAACACACACACACATACACACACAACACCACACACACACATACACATACCATACACACACACTACACACACATACACACACATACACACACATACACACACAATACACACACACATACACACACACATACACACACACATACACCACAGACACACACACACACACCACACACACACACACACACACACACACACACACATACACACACACATACACACACACACACAAACATACACACACATACACACACTGCGGTTGGATAAACATTGATGGATTTAAACACCGACACGGAAAATATAGTAAACAAAAACAACTAAAACTAACTAATAAACAAACAAATGTTATTCTGTTCTGATTGTAGTTGTAAAGGCTGCGTTTTTATTTAATGTTTTTAAAATGTATTCGAATAAAACTTTAAATAAAAATGTATTTAACTTTATCGTATTAAACTGGCACGCGCGTGAGTTCTGAGGGTAAATCTCTACACACCTGTTAGTTTTACCTGAGACTCGATATAAAGGCCGAGTTTATCATCCCTTTTTCCTCTTTTTTCCTCTCTTCAGTTCTTCTTCGGTGTTTTAATCTTTTTTTCTTTGCGATTATAAATGTTTAAATCTTTTTTTTTTAACTAAAACACAAACACACATTCCGCTCGGTTTGTTTGCTCCGTTCTCCGCTATCTCTCACCACAGGCGCGCGCCTGCGCCCCGCCACACACAGTTCGGCGCAGGTGGGCGGAGTTAAACAGCCCCAAAATGGCGCCGATGAAGTGCACTAGAAAGGGAACGAGGGAAAATATTTAAACTCGTATTAAAAGCCAGTCGTTTAGTCAGTTCGGATAATAAAGTGTTAATCTGATTTATGGCGAGCTTTAAAACACAACAGTTTCATAAACTCGCTTAACAAGTGGTTCGATTTTCACCAGGAAAAAGTTTTAACACAGTTATAACCTCAGGGAAAAGTTATAACACTGTTATAACACCGGGTAAAAGTTATAACACTGTTATAACACCGGGTAAAAGTTATAACACAGTTATAACCTCAGGGAAAAGTTATAAAATGTATAACACCGGGTAAAGTTATAAACAGTTAACCTCAGGGAAAAAGGTATAACACTGTTATAACACCAGGTAAAGTTTAACCACAGTATTTATAACCCCGGGGAAATGTTATAACACAGTTATAACCCCAGGAAAAAGATTATCCACAGTTATAACACCGGGGGGAAAAGTTATAAAAAACAGTTTACCCCAGGAAAAGTTATAACACAGTTATTACCACGAGAAGAAAAGTTTTAACCTTTATAACTCAGGAAAAGTCTAAAACTGTTATAACACGGTAAAAGTTATACACAGTTGTAACCACAGAGAAACGTTATAACACAGTAAACCCCAGGAAAAGATATACCGCAGTTATACCCAGGGAAAAACAATAACAGTAATACACCGGGGAAAAGTATAAAACAGTTATAACCCAGGGAAAGTTATAACACAGTTATGCATGGGGAAAAAGTATAAACACGTTATAACCTCCAGGGAAAGTTATACACAGTATAACCCAGGGAAAAGGCATAACAGTATAACACTGGGAAAAAGTGTTATTTAAACCACTGTTTTTAACACCAGGGAAACGTTATAACACAGTTATAAACCCCAGGAAAAAGATAAACACAGTAAACACCAGGAAAAATAAACACAGTAATACACCAGGGAAAAGTTAGTAAAACATTATAACCCAGGGAAATTTTATAACACAGTTATAACCACAGAGAAAGTTTAACCCAGTTATAATCTCATGGAAAAAGTTATTAACACCGGGTAAAAGTTAAACACAGTTATAGACCCTGGGGGGAAATGTTATAACACAGGTATAACCACAGAGAAAAGTTGTAACACAGTTAGAACCCAGAAAAAAGAGTATAACACAGTTTTATCACACCAGGGAAAAAAATCTAACCCAGTAATAACCCCGGGAGGGAGAACTTATGAACAGACAGTTTAACCACAGAGAAAACGTGATAACACAGTTATTGCCATGGGGGAAAAAAAAAGTTATAACTACAGTTATAACCCCAGGGAAAGATATGCACAGTTCTAATCCCAGGGAAAGGAAAAGGAATAACACAGTCATCACCTGGAAAAAAGTTTATAACACTGTTTTAACACCAGGGAAAAACGTTATAACCCACAGGTTATAAAACCCTGGGGGGAGGAAACGTTATAACACATTTATGCCTGGTGGAGGAAAGGAAAAAAGTTATAACACAGTTCTAACCTCCGGAGGAAAAGTTATAACACAGTTCTAAACCCCAGGGAAAAGATATGACACAGTTCTAACCCCAGGGAAAAGAGCCCATAAACACAGTCTATATACACTGGGGAAAAAGTTATACACTGTTTTACCCACCAGGGAAAAGTTTAACACAGGTAATAACCCAGGGGGGGAAAAAAATATAACACTGTTATTAACACCAGGAAAAAAAGGTGATAAAACCAGGAAAAAGTTTATGACAGTTTACCCCAGGGAAAAAGGTTATAACAAGTTATAAACACCAGGGAAAAGTTATAACCAGTTAAAACACCAGGGAAAAAGTTATAACAGAGTTATAACCCCACGGAAAAGTTATAAACAGTTATGTGTATTACCGGGAAAAAGTTTTACCAGTTATAACCCGGAAAGAGTTACACAGTTATAAACCGCTGGTTTACGTGTTATAAACACAGTTACTACCCCAGGGAAAAGATATAACACAGTTAAACCCCAGGGAAAAGTAGAACATGTTATAAAACCAGGAAAATAGATACGGATGATGACGAATAAAACCTATTATCACACAAAATAAGAAAGATCGTTTATAAGGAAATAAATCTCTGTACAGTAAATAATGAAATTCGAAGCGATGTCTAGTTTTCCTGGAGATGTTTTACATAAATAATAAAGAGTATTTTTCGTTTGAATCTTTAACAGCCATTAAAAAACTTTACAGACACTGAGCAGCAGAGAAGGAAAAGAAAGAGCGCCGCCTCTGTTCCCTCTGCTGGTGTTATCATTACTGCCTATTTACATTATTAGACTGATATAA
>VCAZ01000505.1:10000-18900 GCA_005784505.1 Bagarius yarrelli | reverse complement strand
TCTGTGGATGGGACTCCTTCACTTCCTTTCTCTTTCTTGGGTCAGGGATGGAATCCTGTGATAGGAATGGACTGCGAGATGCCGTCTACGCTCAGGTACAGGACAAGAAGCCTAACGACTCTGAGGACAACGATGACGCTTTTACAGTGAAAAAAAACGCAATCGAGATGACTGACGACGTGATCCGAGTCCCTGCTGTAATCCAAGATGGTGGACTTTTTGAAGCTGCAATTCTCTGTCCCCCACTCTGCCTCAGTACCACCCCACCAGCTGTGGAGTTAATGATTTAGGGAAGGTCAGACGTGCAAAGGCCTCCTGTCTCACTGGTCAAGTGCATTGCGGTGAGGTCGCCGTGGTTAGAGACGCTGTGCAGGAGAGGGCGGGCCAGGCGGCACCTGTCTCGCCCATCAGTGTCACAGGAGCACAGCTAAGGACACGATTGTAGCAGGGCGAGACGGTGGACGTGATTACACTGAAATTAACTCCATTCCTCCTCTCCCGCTGTATGCCTTGCTCTCGGCCGACCTGGACACGTCCTACAGGAAAAATTAGCTGATGATGTGAAAAGTCAGGAGCGAGAGACGCAGAAATCTCTGAGGATCAGTACGCAGACCTTTCCAGGAACGACCGTGAACACAGATGACTTTGCAAGCTTTGCATGGGCGGACAAGGTGGAGAAGAAGGAGAAGAAGACACGTGTATTGACTATCGCAGTACGGCCCTACTGCTTTGGACCTGAACATGCTCAAGTCTTCCTCTCACCTGATGCACTCTAGTCGCCGGACTCACCCGCCTTGAGCAGATGTTTCTGGTTGCGTGCTGATACCGTGGCAACCCCAGCGCTGAGTGGGCGGAGCCACTGATAAACAGTACGAGGTGAGTTTCTCCACTCTCACTGTACCCTTTACTACTTCCCTTACCCTTCACCACTTTTCAATTCTTATACCCTTACCACCTTTATATTCTACCCCCAATACACTCACCACTTTCACTATACTCTTAGTACATCCTATACCCTTCACCAGTCTCCCTATACCTTCACCTTTCACGAAACCCTTTACTACTCTTTACTCTTTCTATACCTTTTACCACTCTCCCTATCCCTAACTATTTTCACTATACATTCACTACTTCCCTATACCCTTCGCCATCTCCCTATACCTTAACCTTTTACTATCCACTTTGCTACTATCCCTATACTATTCTTACTGCTCTCCCGTACCCTTACACGTTTTATACCCTTTATCACTTCAAAGTCTCTGACCCTTTTCTCCCCTTTCCACTAATATCCTTTACTACTACCTCTTTTACCTTAGCATTTACTATTTTTTCCCTAAAGCTTACTCTCTTCCTGTACCCTTTACCATACTCCCTCTCCTCCCTTACTTTTTTCCCTATACACTTTATGCCTCTTTCTATGTACCTTACATTATATCCTTTTTTTTATTTTTTTTTAATACAATTTAGCATGTGAGGTTTAAGGGACAGCAGTGGCAGTTTGGTGCATATGGGAGTGAACTGACAAACTATTTCTGGTTATCAGTATAACACTTAACCACTGAACGTCACTTTTGCCATCAAGAAATCATCCTTTCTTTTCTCCCCATAAAACCTTTACCAATCTCTTCTCTTCTTTCCCGTCGCTCTCCTCTCCTCTCCCTGTCTGTCTCGCTCTCTCTTCTCTCTCCCCGCCCTCTCTCTCCCTCTCCTCTCTCCTCTCCCTGTCCTGTCTCGCTTCCTCTCTCTCCCTCGGCTTTCTCTCGCTATCTCTCCTGTTGTCTCGCTCTCTCTCTCTCTCCCTGTTCTGTCTCGCTCTCTCTCTCTTCCCTCCCTCTCTCCTCTCTCTCTCTCTCCCTGTCTGTCTCGCTCTCTCTTCTCTCTCCCTCCCTCTCTCGCTCTCTCTCCTCCTGTTATGTCTCGGCCCCTTCTCTCTCTCCTCTCCTCTCTTCCCCCTCCCTCCCTCTCTCTCTCTCTCTCTCTCCCTCTCTCTCTCTCTCTCTCTTTCCCTATCTCTCTCTCCCTGTCTTTTGTCTTTCTCGCTCTCTCCCTCTTCTCTCTCCCTCCCCTCTCTCGCTCTCTCTCTCGCTCCTTCTCTCGCCCTCCCTCTATCTCTCTCTCTCTCTCTCTCCCTCCCTACTCCTCGCTCTTCTTCTCTCTCCCTCCCCTCTCTCGCTCTCTCTCTCTTCGCTCTCTCCCTGTCGGGTTCTCGCTCTCTCCCTCTCTCTCTTGCTCTCGTCTTCTCGCTCTCTCCTGTCTGGTTCGCTCTCTCTCTCCTATCTTCTCTCCTGTCTGTCTCGCTTCCTCTCTCTCTCTCTCTCCCTCCTCTCGCTCTCTCTCTCTCCCTTCGTCTTTCTCGCCCCTCTCTCTCTCTTCTCTCTCTCCCCTCCCCTCCCGTCTTCTTCTCTCTACCTCTCTCTCCCTCTCTCTATCTCTCTCTTCCTCTCTCTCTCTCCCTTGTATGTCTGTCTCGCTCTCTCACTCTCTCCCTCCTCTCCTTCGCTCTCTCTCTTTCCTTCCTCTCTCGTGCGCTCTCTCTTCTCCCTCCCTTCTATTCTCTCTCTCTCTCTCTCTCCTCTCTCCCCCCTCTCTCGCTCTATCTCTCTTTCTCCTCCCTCTCGCTCCTCTCTCTTCTCTCTCTCCTCTCTCTCTCCCTGTCTGTTTGCTCTCTCTCTCTCTCTCTCTCCCTTCTCTTCGCTCTCTTTCTCTTCTCTCTCCCTGTCTTGCGCTCTTCCTCTCTCTCCTGTCTGTCGATCTCTCTCTCTTCTCTCTCTCTCTCTCTCTCTCTCTCTCTCCTCTCTCTACTCTCCTCACCAAAATAAACATGAAGGGTGAGTAACATACTGTATCTTGTAAACGGCCTTAATATCCAACACTAGACTAATTAAACACGCGGATGATCACAATCCTCTCACACCAAACTCAGCAGATCGTAGTGTTATTAGTTTTCAGGAAGGTGAGATGTGTGATTATGGATCTGGAAATTTGCTCACGTATGACACAGAGAGTTCAGGGACATGCTGTGTGTGTGTGTGTGTGTGTGTGTCCATTCATATATTACAGAGGCCTTCATTAAAGTGTGTAAAATCTAGTGTGTTCACTGACGGTACTCCCTTGTCTTTGTTTCATTGTGTGTGTGTGTGTGTGTGTGTTTGTGTTGCAGGTGGTGAAGCTCTGGATGAATGTGGCCTCAGGTACCTTCTAGCGATGCGTTTACACACCTGTCTGCTAACATCACTTCCTCCTTTGTACCGTATGCAGCTGCTGCACCAAGGTAACACCTCATCCTGTCGCATTATACCCCTGAACACTCTTACAGGCTGTTAAATCTGTTGTGTGTGTGTGTGTGTGTTTAGGCGTCTCCACGTGTCACTTTGCCTGGGCATTTCACTCTGAGGCCGAGGAGGAGATGTTGAACATGATTCCAGCCATGCAGAGAGGAGACCTGCAGTGGTCTGAGCTTCGTGCCGTCGGCGTCGGCTGGTGGATCCGAAATATCAACACTTTGAGACGCATGGTGGAGAAGGTGACACACACACACACACACACACACACACACACACACACACACACACACACACACACACACAAACACACCTGAACTCCTTTCAAACACTATGCTTAAAACACACCACACTGGATTACAATAGATTAAAACACACTGGAAACACCACAAAATAACCTAACATTTACATCTGGAACACCAAAAACCCTGGAACTCAACTACATTCACACGTGGAACACCTCAACACACCTGGAACTCACCTCTACACCGCACATGGAAGCACCTCTAACTTCCACAGAGGGAAAAACCTGGACTGCTCTAACACCATGTATAGTGTTTCTCTCAGTTCTCAGGATAAACATTAATACATGTATGTTTCCGTCTTGTGTGTGTCTGTGTGTGTATGGTGTGTGTGTGTGTGTGTGTGTGTGTGTTTCTGTCTGTATTCCAGGTGGCCAAAGCAGCGTTCAGAGAAATAACGATCCCCTGGATGCTGCGCTTATTCTACTAGCCATGAAGAGAAGGCTTGTGCTCTGGGGTCTGTTCAGGTAACTGCATTAACACAACACACACACACACACACACATATACACACACACACACCACGATCAGGTTTTTCTACATTCATTTATTTATCAAATACAGTATTAATAACCTGACACCCCTGTGGGCGCGTGCGAGGCGTGCGGTGTGTTGTGTGTGTGTGCATGCGTGTGCATGCGTTTGGTGTTGTGTTGCGTCTGTGTGTGTGTGTGTGTGTGTGTGTGTGTGCGGGCGTGTGTGTGTGTCAGATCTCAGCACGATGAGAAGATGACACAGTTTTTCAGCCATAACTTCAGTGAGGATCGGTGGAGGAAGGCAGCACTGAAGAACGCTTTCTCTCTGCTGGGGAAACAACGGTTCGAGCAGTCCGCCGCCTTCTTCCTGCTCGCCGGATCACTGAAAGACGCCATCGAGGTACACGCGCGCGCGCACACACACACACACACACACACACACACACACACACATTACAGACTACAGAAAAGATCCGACAGTATATAAATGTCAGCATGTGACTTAGTGCAGTTTGGTGCTGGATGTTGAGTCTGGAACAGGTGTAAGAACCCCGTTTATATGTTCTATCATTCCGTCTGTATGTTCACTGTTGGGTTTTTTTGTGTGTGTGCAGGTGTGTTTGGAGAAAATGGAGGACATTCAGCTGGCCATGATCGTCGCTCGTCTGTACGAAGCCGACTTCGAGAGCTCGTCCACCTGTCAGGGAATCCTGTACGAAAAGGTTCTGGGCTGCAGGCAAGACGGGACAGGGTTCTCCTGTCCTAAAATGCACCCGGACCCGTTCCTCAGAAGCATCGCATTCTGGATCATGAAAGATTACACTCGAGCGCTGGACACACTGCTGGAACAGACACCTAAAGAGGATGACGAGAACCCGGGTGAGTCTCCGAGCAGGAGGAAGGACAAAGAGTCTCTTTGTGGAGTTTAATTTCTCTAGTTTAAAGATGGGACTTAGATTAAATCTGTATTAAATCGTAGATGAATCGTTATTTATTAGTAAGTAATAATAACAGTTAGTTTCTGGTTTTAACATAGTCGAGACGGGACAACGAAGGACTGAAAATACAATAAATTTTTAAAACAAATCAGCCTGAAGAACATTCAGTAACTAATTATATAAAGGTTTAGAGGAACATCTGCTCCCCTCCAGACGACGTCTGTTACAGTGAAGACCTTGTGTATTTCAGCAGGACAAAACCACATACTGCAGCTATTCCAACAGCATGAGTTTGTCCGGGTGCTGAATTAACCTGATTACTGAAACACACACTCAGTCACGCAAACACACACTCTCACACAAATCTTCCAATTTTTTCTTCCACCAGCCCAGTTCACTGATTAAATCTATCAATACGTAAGATGAGTAATTAATTAAATTCTTATCAGTCATCGATTAATCATGCCTTGTCTAGACTGTAGGATTATCTTCTTCTCTGCTGTGTTTCAGATGTGATGGTGAAGTCCTGCAACCCGGTGGTGTTCAGTTTCTACAACTACTTGCGCACTCATCCTCTGATCATACGCAGACACTTTGCGTCTCCAGACGGTTCAGAGCGCAACAGCAGTCCCGACCAGATCAACCTGATCGAGCGCAAGCTCTTCTTCACCACCGCTAACGCACACTTTAAAGTGGGCTGCCCCGTCCTCGCACTCGAGGTGCTGTCCAAAATACCCAAAGTGACCAAAAAGACCTCCTCACTCAGCCGGGGCGCTTCGACTGCTAACGTCAGCCATGCCCAGAACGGCACCCGGGCCTCCGATCTGGACTGGAGTCAGCCGGTGATGAAGAGCGATGATGATGAGCTGAAACTGGACTGGGGAGATGATGAGGAGGAGGAGGAGGAAGAAGAGGAGGAGAGAGGAGAGAAGGATAAGAAAGGGCTGATGATGAAAGAGGAACAGGAGGAGGAAGCCGAGGATGAGAAGGAGAAAGCTGCTGATTGGAAGGTGGATGTTATCGCTGAGCAGCTGAAGTTCCGCGCGTGTCTGAAGATCCTGATGACGGAGCTGCGCACACTCGCCACCGGATATGAGGTGGACGGAGGAAAACTGCGCTTTCAGCTCTACAACTGGCTGGAGAAAGAGATCGAGGCAGTGCACCACATCTGCAACTACAAGGTGGGTCTCCAGATCTGAATCTGTTACATCATCTCACGCGTCAAAGCTTCATTCATTAATCTGAAGAAATCTATAAAAAAAACGACAACTGTTATCCACCAATCACCATTCAGAATATGTTCCTATGTCACTAACACAATTTGTACAAAGAAAGCGTCAGAAAGTGGAAGTGGTAGAGTGAGGGTTTAAATGTTGGACTGCTGATCAGAATATTATGGGTTCTATTTCCAGCACCACCTAGCTGCCCCGGCTGGGCCCCTGAACAAGGCCCTTAACCCTCAACCCTCAACTGCTGATGTTGGGAAAGTAGTTTCTCTATGTTTTAGGTGTTTGGCTGCTGATGGCAAGATTGTGGGTTCGATTCCCTCCCCGACTGGGCCCCTGAGCAAGGCCCTCAACCTCTAACTGCTCAGTGGAATAATTAAAATGAGATAAATGTGAGTCACTCTGGATGAGGGCGTCGGCCAAATGCTAGAAATATAAATGTAGAAAATGGCAGAATAAAGTAAACACATTCTCTCAGTAAAATAGACTCCGCCCTCGCAGTCTAGGCCACACCCCCACTCACAGTCCCGGTCTGAGTGTGTGTAGCAGTGTGAGATTATATTCTACAGAAATGTCTAATCTGGCGTTTCCCGTATATAACCGAGCGCCTCTGTGACCCTCAGGTGGAGGTGCAGGGTTCGGTGGAGGAGCTGGAGAAATGGAGCGGTGGCGTGACTGGCGAAGTGGATGAGTGTGAGCGGGCGAGCGAGGTGGACGTGTACGAGCGCCATCTGCAGGACCGGCGCAGACTGCAGGCCAAACAGCTGCACGCTGAGAGACGGAAAGCCTGGCTGAGGAAGAACGAGGCGCTGCTCCGAGTCTTCCTCACCTACTGCAGCCTGCACGGTGCCAAAGGGGGCGGAGTCACATCTGTACGCATGGAGCTGCTCTTCCTGCTGCAGGAGTCACAGCAGGTGTGTGTGTGTGTGTGTGTGATGGAGTTTATTTCCGATATGTTTACCCTGCCTGGTTGTTTGTTTATATTTATATTGTTTCCTAGGAGACGACGGTGAAGCAGCTGCATTCTCCATTGCCGTTAGCAACGACGTTACCGCTTCTTTCAGCTAGCATCGCTCCGACTAAAACGGTCATCGCTAATCCGGTCATGCACCTAAACAACCACATCCAGGACATCCTGTACACTATAGTACAGACAGAAGCTCCGCCCCATCCTGACTACGCCTTGATAACCGAGTGAGATACCACACACAACACACACTTTATATATATATATATATACATATATCTATATATATATATATATATATATATATATCTATATATATATATATATATACTTAGATGTTCACATAGACACAACATTGTGCTGCGTCATTAAAACAGTTTGTCTGAAGGACAGTGCGCAGATTGTCTTACTGTCCCTGTCTCACCTTCTGTTTCACTCTCTCTTTGTCTCACCTCCTGTCTCACTCCATCTTTTTCCTATTTTCTCAGGTAAATTTGCTCCACACTTTGGCTGCTTCTCTGTCTGCCTGCATTTACCAAGCACTGTGTGACAGCCACAGCTACAGGGTACACACACCACACCACACACACACACACACACACACACACACACATAGGAACAATATGTTTAGTTTTAATGTTTTGTTATTTATTATAACTTGGCAATATATTGTTTATACTAACTCTTTTTTTCTATGTTTCACTATTTGTCTCTCTCTCTCTCTCTCTCTATCTCTCTCTCTCTCACTCACACACACACACACACACACACACACACACACACACACACTGTTCTGTGTTCAGCAGTCAGTCAGAGGCGAATCAGTTTACAGGAATGGTGTACCAGGGTCTATTGCTCAGTGAGAGGCGGAGACTTAGAACAGAAAGCATAGAAGAACAGGCCACACCCACCTCTGCCCCTGCTCACTGGCCAGGTACACACACACACACACACACACACACACACACACACACATACACACACAGATAGTTTAAGTTAACTTGTCTGAATATTTTGTGTAAAAGTGTTTATTGGTCTGATAATAAAACTGCATTAACATTATTGTGGATTGATTGACACTAAAACAGGTATTAACTGTCCAATAATAACCGACTCCTTGGAAGCCCCGCCTCCTTTTTCTCCTCTCACATTAGAGAGTTTAATGCCTTTTTGTTTACAATGTTTACACATTATCTTCCCCTGTCTCACTATCTGTTTCTGTCTTTCTGTCTCTCCCGATCTCTCTCTCCCTCTGTCTCTTTGTCTGTCTTTCTCATTTTGTCTCTCTCTCTATCTGTCTTTCTGTCTGTCTCTGTTTTTCTGTCTCTTTGTGTCTCACTCTTTCTCTCCTTTCTCTCTCCCTCTCCCTCTGTCTCTCTCTCCCTCTGTCTCTCTCTCTCTCTCTTAGGTGTGGCGTCTCTCATTAGCCTGTTAGCGTGTTCTCAGGGTGAGGATCAGCCGAGGTTGAATGTGATGCTGTGTGAGGGTGTGGTTGCAGTGTATCTGAGCTTGCTGCTGCACGGTCTTGGCACACACTCCACCAACGAGATGTTCCGCCTCGCCGCCCACCCACTCAACTCACGCATGTGGGCCGCAGTCTTTGGGGGCGGAGCCAAGATCATCGTCAAGCCCAAGCGAGCAGTCGAGCTCACGCCAGGTGAGTGATGAACACCTGAAGTGTAAGTGTGTGTATCAGTGTACTGCCCGTGT
>VCAZ01000505.1:0-5000 GCA_005784505.1 Bagarius yarrelli | reverse complement strand
TCATAATGGCCTTCGCTATTAATAAGGTACAAATATTTTATATTGTATAATTCTGATTAAATTACAGCAATCTGTAGAAGAAAGACTGCATTGTGTGTGTGTGTGTGTGTGTGTGTGTGTGTGTGTGTGTTGTGTGTGTGTAGGCTAAACCCAGTGAGATTGTCCTGGCCTCCACTCACGATGTTCAGGAAGTAGAGTTTCTACTCTGTGGCTGCGCAGCCGTACACCTGGATTGGAGAGGACTTTGACAAAGAGTCACGCAGGTGTGTGTGTGTGTGTGTGTGTGTGTGTGTGTGTGTGTGTGTGTGTGTGTGTTTGTGTGTGTGTAAGATATATGTAACGATTAATTTTTTAACTTTTTTTTTTTTTTTCAGCTCGGATGACGATTATCGCTCCTCCCACCCCAACATTGCACAGGCAAGCTCCGCCCCTTTTGCCCACCCCCAATGTCCGTCTCCGCCTCCATTGCCGTGGCTCGGCAGCGGACAAACGAGCATGGGTGCTAGCGTGGTACGTATGTAACATATATATGCTGAATCTCTGCACTATAAAACCAGTAGGTTGTAAAATATATGTTATAAAATAATAATAATAATAATAATAATAATAATAATACTCCCAAAACCTGTTTAAAGAATCTGGAATGTTACCTCACTGGGGGGGTAAGGAGCCTGGCTAGAGATATTCTGACTCACCTTTATGCACAGCTGGGGCTCTGGAACCCCCTTCCTTAGAGAGGTTGGACCCGGTGCGGCTTGCTTATAGCTCCACAACTTTGGGAGCCATGTGTTGCAGTTTTTCCAAGTTAAAAAGTCTGTAATAGGTGTCTCACTGTTGTTACCTGATCATCTAGGAGATCCTCGGCAAGGTGCTGGAAAGTGCTCCAACCGGGGACTCAAAGGTTTTGCTGAGGGAATTCAAAGCATGTGTGGGTGGTGATAGTGATACCTGGAGGGTTATTGGAGGAAACTGCCATCTGAATCTAAACCTGACTGGTGTTCTGTTGTTGGATTTCTGTGCTAGTCACAGTTTGTTCATAACAAACAGCAGTTATAGGCATAAGGGTGCCAATCATTACACGTGGTAGTACTACATGTCTGGCATCTGACCTTTGGCCAAATATCTTGAAGACTCGAGTAAAGAGAAGGTCTAAACTGTCACCTGATGGTGGTGAGTTGGATCCACTTATGGAGGAGAATGCCAGACAGACCTGGCAGACCCAAATGACAGATCCAAACGTAGGATTTGCTGGGAACATCTAGCTGAACCCTTTGTTAGGGGGGTCTTCAACTCGCACCTCAAAAAGTATTTTGACCAAATCCCAAAAAAGGCTGGAGACATTAAGTCTGAGTGGACCATGTTCTCCTCCTTCATTGTTGATGTAGTTATTCAGAGCTGTGGCTGTAAGGTCTCTGGTGCCTGTCATGGCAGCAATCCCCGAACCTAGTGGTGGACACCGTGCAAAGGGATGCTCATCAAGCGTGTTTGGCTCCTGGGACCCTGAAGGCAGCTAATGTGTACCAGCAGGCCAAGTGAGCTACAGCCCTGGCGGTTGCGGAAACGAAAACTCGGGTCTTAGAGAAGTTTGGTTCGGTTGACCTTGAAGAACGACTGTCCGGCGTCTAAATATGGCCATTGCTTTGCTAATACTGTTTACAGCGGAGGTGGACAGTTGCTGACCTCAGCTGGGAATAATGTGGGAGAGTGGACAAAATACTTACAGGATCTCCTTAATCCCACTGACACGCCTTCCATAGAGGAAGCAGAAGTCAAGGACTCAGAAGGAGAGAGACGGAGGGAGGGAGGGGAGGGGGGGGGGGGGGGATGAGATTGAGAGAGAGAGATTGAGAGAAAGAGAGATAGAGAGAGTTGGGAGAGATGAGTGAGATTGAGAGAGAGAGAGAGACAGACAGATTAAGGGAGAGAGAGTTAAGAGAAGAGAGAGATGAAGAAGAGGGATTGAGGTAGAGAGAGAGATTGAGGTGAGAGAGAGAGAGATTGAGGTAGATAGAGAGAGATTGAGGTGTAGAGAGAGAGAGAGAGAGATTGAGGTGTAGAGGAGAGAGATTGAGGTAGAGAGAGAGAGATTGAGGTGATAGAGAGGAGTGTAGAGAGAGAGAGAGAGAGAGAGAGCAGGAGGTAGAGAGAGAGGGAGATTGACGGTAGAGACGAGAGGGAGATTGAGGTTGAGAGAGAGAGAGAGAGCGATTGAGGTAGAGAGAGAGAGATTGAGGTCGAGAGGAGAGGGTAGCGGAGAGAGAGATTAAGGTAGAAAAGAGAGAGTAGAGAGACGAGAGAGAGAGAGAGAGAGATTGAGAGAGAGAGAGAGAGATTGAGTAGGGGAGAGAGAGAGAGAGAGAGAGACGAGAGAGATTATGAGGTAGAGAGGTAGAGAGAGAGAGGAGAGAGAGAGAGAGAGATGAGAGTTAGAGAGAGAGGAGAGATTGAGAGATGAGCGTAGAGAGGTAGAGAGAGAGATTTGAGTTAGAGAGGTAGAGAGAGAGAGAGAGAGATTAGAGAGAGAGAGATTGAGGTAGAGAGAGAGAGAGATAAATCTGCTGATTTACACATAATAAGATATTGAAACTACACACCATCACACACACCCTCACACACTACACCCTCACACCCTCACACGCACTAAACACCACTCCACCTCACACACCTCACTCCATCACACGCACTACACACCTCACACACTCCATCACACGCACACTACTACACACCTCACACACTCCATCACACACGCACTACACACCTCACACACTCCATCACAAACACCTATCCATCACACGCGCTACACACCTCACACACTCCATCACACGCGCTACACACCTCACACACTCCATCTCACGCACTACACACCTCACACACAGGACCACACAACACATCACACACACACTCACACCTCACACACTCACACACACGCACTACACACCTCACACACTTCACACTCCACTCTCACTCACACACTCCATCACAACTACACACACACACTTACACACTCCATCACACACACTATATATTATAGAAGAGCCCTTGGCCACGCCCCTATTGTGTGACCTGATGTCTTGTAATAAACCTCACATTAAGGAGCTGTGTGTGTGTGTGTGTGTTGTGTGTGTTGTGTGTGTGTGTGTGTGTGTGTGTGTGTACTCAGATTGTGAAAAGAAACCTGAACAATGTGAAGAGAATGACGTCTCACCCCATTTATCAGTACTGTGAGTACTTACACTTTATACACACACACACAACACACTCATGCTGGGATCTGGATACGGACATGCAAATGAAGACACACCCCTTTATCCGAGTCTTCATTGAAATATAATGTTAATGATTCATATCTTATTGTGTATATATATTGATGTGTGTGTGTGTGTGTGTGTGTGTGTGTGTGTGTAGATATGACGGGAGCTCAGGATGGCAGTGTGAGGATGTTTGAATGGAATCGTCCACAGCAGCTTATCTGCTTCCGCCAAGCAGGAAACGCCCGAGTCACACGAATATATTTCAACTCACAGGGCAATAAGGTATACACACACACACACACACACACACACACACACACATATACACTGCTCAGAAAAATAAAGGGAACACTTAAAGAACACAATGTAACTCCAAGTCAATCTCACGTCTGTGAAATCAAACTGCCCACTTAGGAAGCAGCACTGACTGACAATCAGTTCTCACATGCTGTTGGAAATGGACCAGACAACAGGTGGAAATTATAGGCAATTAAACAAGACACCCCAATAAAGGAGTGTGTTTCTGCAGGTGGTGACCACAGACCACTTCTGAGTTCCTCTGCTTTCTGGCTGATGTTTTGGTCACTTTTGAATGGTACTTTCACTCTAGTGGTAGCATGAGACGGAGTCTACAACCCACACAAGTGGCTCAGGTAGTGCAGCTCATCCAGGATGGCACATCAATGCGAGCTGTGGCGAGAAGGTTTGCTGTGTATGTCAGCGTAGTGTCCAGAGCATGGAGGCGCTACTAGGAGACAGGCCGGTAAATCAGGAGACGTGGAGGATGGCCGTAGGAGGCAACAACCCAGCAGCAGGACCGCTACCTCCGCCTTTGTGCAAGGAGCCCTGCATAATGACCTCCAGCAGGCCACAAATGTGCATGTGTCTGCTCAAACGGTCAGAAAACAGACTCCATGAGGGGTGGTAAGCACAATCTCCGCCCGGCGTCCACAGGTGGGGGTTGTGCTTACAGCCCAACACCGTGCAGGACGTTTGCCATTTGCCAGAGAACACCAAGATTGGCAAATTCGCCACTGGCGCCCTGTGCTCTTCACAGATGAAAGCAGGTTCACATAAGTCTGGAGACGCCGTGGAGAACGTTCTCTGCCTGCAACATCCTCCAGCATGACCGGTTTGGCAGTGGGTCAGAAAGTAATGGTGTGGGTGGCATTTCTTTGGAGGGCCGCACAGCCCTCGTGTGCTCGCCAGAGGTAGCCTGACTGCCATTGGTACTGAGATGAGATCCTCAGATCCCTTGTGAGACCATATGCCGGTGCGGTTGCCCTGGGCTCCTCCTAATTGCAAGACAATGCTAGACCTCATGTGGCTGGAGTGTTGTCAGCAGTTCCTGCAAGACGAAGGCATTGATGCTATGGACTGGCCTGACCGTTCCCCAAACCTGAATCCAATTGAGCACATCTGGGACATCATGTCTCACTCCATCCACCACCCACGTTGCACCACAGTTGTCCAGGAGTGCACCACAGACTGTCCGCCACCCCATCAGGAGCATGCCCAGGCATTGTAGGAGGTCATACAGGCACGTGGAGGACACACACACTACTGAGCCTCATTTTGACTTGTTTAAGGACGTTACAGGTGCAGTTGGATCAGCCTGTAGTGTGTTTCCACTGACCTCCAGGGGTTCATAAATTAGATTTCCATTAATAATTTTGTTGTGGTTTTGTTGTCAGCACATTCCAACTATGTAAAGAACATGTATATATATTACACACACACACACACACC
>VCAZ01000504.1:5000-19033 GCA_005784505.1 Bagarius yarrelli | reverse complement strand
GAGAGAGAGAGAGAGAGAGAGATGGAGAGAGAGATAAGGAGGGATGTAAAATATCCGGGAAGCAGTTGATTAAAAGCTTCAGAGTGAAAGTAATTCACTGAGTCTGAACTCGGAGTGCACTCGTTCCATAACTTCTGCATGTCTGTCTTTCTGTCTGTCTGTCTGTCTCTCTCTCTGTCTCACGCTCTCCTTTTTCTGTCTGGCAACCTTTTATCTTTTTCATTGTCTCTCTATGTTTTTGTCTCTTTGGCTCTTGAAGATTTGGACTGCGGCATGCAGCAGTTGGAGGTGCAGCAATGAAAACGGTGAACTGTTCCAGATTACACACACTCAACTCACACACACACACACACACACGCACACACACACACACACACACGCACACACACACACACACTGATGGAGCTGCAGACAGATTACATGATTAGGAGACAATCAAACACTCAGAGGCTCATGGGAAATGTAGTTGAAATGAAGGGCCGAGTGTAGAAAGAGCTGGATGAGCAGAACAACGTAAAGAAGAACCTGAGCTATGAGAGCTGAGAGTGGAGATAAACTGAGAGAAGTGTCTGTGTGTCTGTGTGTGTGTGAGAGAGAGAGTGTGAGAAAGACACCCCCCACCCCCACCCCTGATCTGCTGCCCGAGGGTGAAGTGTGGGGTCGAGGGTGATGCGGTGACGTCTATTGTGACTGAACTGGTGATTTGCTGCTCTTAGTGTTCCCTCATGATAATTTGAAGGTTACTGCAGGTCAGAGGTTCACCTGGAGAACCGCACAGGGACGGAACCTTTCCAGAGACGGAACCTTTCACCATCACGAATTTAGAATGCATTTAAGTCGAGTTTTTTTCTGTAAATGTGATTAACACAGCGAATATAAATACAACTAAATAATGATTCAGTTTGTTATACTTCAACTCGAATCTTTTGAAGCTCCTATTAAGAAGATTAGTTCATGATGTGACCCTGTGACCTCACCAAGTATGGAGACGCCACTACCGTAGGACGAGTTGACCTATTGACCGCTTCCTGTGCTTTATTACTTCCATTTACAGTAAAAGCCAATTAGTCTTATTAAATTCTGAGCTGAACCAACTTTGAACCGACTCTGAAGCGACTCTGAACCGAGTCCGGAGAGATTCGAATGATTCCGGACAGAATTTTCTTCTCTTTACACTGATTTCCTGGAGAGGGTGAAAGTGAGGGAATGAACAGAAGGTTATCTTTTTTCTGTCTGTTTTAACATGATGCTATCTCGCACCGCGCGTCTGTTCCAGGGCGTTTTATAGCGAGCAGAAAGATCACACAGATTAAAAAACACAGAACAGATATTGCACTCACATACTCTTTTAGCCAGAGTGGAGTTGTTCTGTGTGTGTGTGTGTGTGTGTGTGTGTGTGTGTGAGAGACAGGGTCTGATCATGACTTATTCATCACCTGTCCTCCGGCGGCTGGAGATCTTTCAGTCGGTTGTTTATGTGGGTGGAAAACAGGAGAAATATTCAGTCTGTGGGTGTGAATCAATCCAGAAACACGATTATTTATAGTTTTTCTTCAGAGTTTTTTATTCTTGTTAATTAAAGCGAACAGAAAAGAATGAGGTCGAATCCCATGACAGTCAGATAACTTTTAACCTTTAACCCTGAATCTGAACCGAAATTTCGAAAGTAAAGTTCTTTTTTTAGTTTTTTTTTTTTTTTTTTTTTTTACTGTGTGTGTTTGTGTGTGTGTGTTTGTGTGTGTGTGTGTGTGTGTGTGTGTGTGTGTGTGTGTGTAGCCAGAGATTGAAGCTGAAAGACACACACACACACACACACACACGCACCAAATAGACAGAGAAAGAGAGACAGACACTAGATCGAGAGAGAGACAGACACTAGATTGAGAGAGAAACAGACACTAGATCGAGAGAGACAGACACTAGACTGAGAGAGAGAGACAGACACTAGAGAGAGAGAGACAGACACTAGATAGAGAGAGAGAGAGACAGACACTAGATAGAGAGAGAGACAGACACTAGATCGACAGACATCGGAGACGAGACTAGACACTAGATAGAGAGAGAGACAGACACTAGATCGAGAGAGAGAGAGAGAGAGAGAGAGAGAGAGAGAGAGCAACAGACACTAGATCGAGGAGAGGAGAGAGAGAGAGAGAGAGAGACCTCCAGTTCTGTCAGGTGACCAGTAATGACCTCTGGTGACCTCTAATGACAATAAGTGATGTAAGTGATTATTTCCCTTAATTAACAATAAATGAGCTGAACTGAATCTAATATTACAGTCAGTCACCGTTTCTAACCCATTATTAATTCCTCCTCACCTCGAACATCTGTAACGGAACATCTGTAAGAGAACATCAGTAACGGAACATCTGCTGACCTTTCATCCCTAATCAGCTTTAATCAGCTCAGGAGTTAATGGGTTCTGCTGTAAGTACTGGCTGTGTTGGGTGGGAAGTGTCTGTCTCATGTCCCGACAGTGACACTGTGCAGACGTCTGGACTTCTTGTCTCTGTCACTGAGTCACTCGTCTCGATCTTGTTTTTCCTCAGAACTTTGGACAGGCCACGCCCACAAACACCGGCTGTAGCGGTTGGCGGTTATGTGTGTGTGTGTGTATTTGATTGACAGATACTGCATATTAAAATAAAGCTGCAGTGCATCCCGGACGCTGATTTAGAGAATTAATCAACACCTGGTGACCAATCAGGACTCGGAACTCAGCAGCGCTGTGGTGTTACAGTCGTACAACTCTACGATATGTGTGTGTGTGTGTGTGTGTGTGTGTGTTTGACTCTGTGTGCGGATCTGACTATTGATCTGTTTTTCAAATCCAACAGCATGAGTCCCGGACATCCTTTCACCTCCCTCTAAAACCTGCCAATACTCCACACACACTCAGACACGTACTCAGATCTTGGCAATCAGCGGCCTATCTGTTTGCCCGTGTGTGTGTGTGACACGACGTGGCAGTGAGAAGCTCTTCACACCTTTCTACTTCCACGTCGTTTTGATGTTCTTGCGCGTCTTGTTTTGTCATTTCGCCTCATGTCACAGCTTCATACTTAAAAAATGACATTATTTTCTGATGCTTTCCTAATCGGGGAGAGGAGAGGGTGTGTAATGTGTGTGTAACCTGTGTGACTGTGTGTGTGTATGTGTGTGTGTGTGTGTGTAATGTGACCTTTATTGCAAATCCTCAGAGCTTCAGTTCACACTGTGTAACTTCCGCTCTCTTTGTCCAGAACCGACGGCGTTCATCGGCTTTAACTCGCTGGCCAACATCTGGTCACACCGACGGTCCAGCTGTGACAGCAAATCGATACCAAAAGATGAGATTTTTCAGTGAGTAGAAATTTAAAGAAGATTTTCAGCTCTTGTACTTTTTGCTTTGTGTTATCAGGCCTGTGTTTTTAGCTCTCGAACCCTGGATCGCGTCCCTTCTCATCTCGATCAGTTCACCATCGTCCTCCGTCTCCGTCTCACAGTCGGTGTTTCCAAGCTACAGATTTCACAGGAAGTTCAGTCATGGGATGTTTTTCCCTGGACATTCTTTAATTTAATTACGCCTCATAAATATTCCGCTCTCATTAGCATAGCGTTAGCATTTTGGCCTCCTTACCTTTTAGAAATCATGAATCTTTCATCACTCGTTAGTCGGCGAGTAAACTGCGTCTCCGAGCGTCCGTACGGGACTAAAATTACTCTCCCGATGTTATTCATGTAAATATTCGCCGGAAGCGTCGAAGGCACTGCTTTAGAATGCTGAATAACGAAGATCGTTATTCGTTGTGTGTTTGTTTGTTCACACACAATGTCTCTGAAGTGGGATTGATTTCCTGTTAATGAAGTGTGTTTGGAGGAGAGAGAGAGAGAGAGAGACAGAGGACTTTCTGAAAATCTTACACTGAGCTGATGAGGGTTCTTTCAGTCGAGTAGAAAAAAAATAAAAAAAAAATAAACACATTTCATTTGGAAATTTGGTTTCTTGCTGAAGCCTTGATGATACTGAGCTTGAGTGGATCTTCAATCAGTTACAGGTTCTTCACTTGTCCTTCTGGAAAAACCCTAATGCCTTTCCATATTAGATAAAACTCCATTTGCCTCCCAAGGATCCTTAAAACAAATTCCAAAATTATATTATTTTTTTGACTAAGCATCAAAAATCTGGGAGGTTCTAAGCGTTTTAAGATTTTGCTAAAGTTTGGTTGTATAACTTTAACAACCACAATCTTCTGGTTGGCAGTCCAACACCGTAAACCACTGTGCTACCACATCCCATACCACGTATCAGCACTGATTCAACGTTTTCTAGAGACCATTTTCACACAAGTTCAGGCTCCCTTTAAAAACAGGACAACTTACATTCCGATTAAAATGAATTCGGCCATCTTGGATTTCTGAAGGTCTCCTGATTCAGCAGAAGAGGATTTCAAGCTACACACAAAAACCCATTTTAAGTTGATCAGTTATCAGAAACTCTTTAAAGTTTAGCGCTTTCTCTTTAAAAAACATTTATTTTAGTGGTAATAAACGGTTAGACGGTGTCTGGTGTCTCTGTGGATAGGCGAGTCGTTTATTAAAGCGCATTTCCTCGGAAATCTCCGGGGAAAACAATCCGGGCGGCCCGGATTCTGGAACAATCTCTCTCCTGTGGATTGTCTCTCTCTCGCTCAGGGAAAGTGACCATCGTATTCATTTTCCTCCAGAACGACCCGATGACACCGCTGATTATTCAGAGTCGACTGCATAGAGTCTCGGGATGAGAGAGGAGAAAACAGCTCCACGGTTGTGTTTGTGACCTTTGACCTTACAGATTTGGTTTTTATTCAGCCGCTGATGAGGAGGACGGGGAAATGAGTCGCGCCAGGAGACAGAAAGAGGAAATAAATTGGCGAGTGAGGTTTGGACACCGTTTAGACTCCACAGCCTTTTTCAGTCTGAACTTAATGATTCTTAAACAGTAACCAGGTCAAAATGTGACTCAGGAAATTATTTTTAAGCATAAAATGAAGATTATCTTTCTCTCCTGGGGAAAGTGGTAGACTGGTGGTTGAGGTGCTGGACTGTTGATCTGAAAATTAGGGGTTTCATTCCCATCACTGCCAATCCCACATGTATCAAAAACGCAAATAAAATAAAAGGGGTCTACTAAATGTCAGAAATTAGGAAATTCTTAAGAAATTCAAATTTTTTCTATTTTCTACACGAAACCTTGTGCGTCTTCTGTCTTTTTAAGTTCTCCGCTGTCAGAAGATGGAATACAATCCTGTAAATCAGGAAAGAGGAGGATGAAGTGCTGCTGAAGATCACATGCTGTTTCAGGTTAATAAAACTTTCCCAGTGATGAATTAAATCATTCTAACAGAGACTAGTGAGATGTTAGAACCTCTCCTGGACTCCTATACGCTGAGACTCGTCTCATTTCCATTCTTCTCTCTTTCATCGTTCCGGACCGTATCGCTCGTCTCTCATCTTTTCTTTATTCCTTTCTCCATTTGAAGAGTTTCCTCCTGACCTGCTGCAGGTGGACGTGAGCACAGATCTTCTCACCTGCTCACATAAAAGTTTCCTTTGATCAGAGGCCAGAGGGCCGGCGCGGCAGCGGCGGCGGCGGCGGTGGAGAATTTGTTTGTTCACAAACCAGTTGAGAGCAAGGACGCGTGGAACACCGAGGCTCCCGAGGGCCCGCTGTCTGATCTGTTGGAGAAAGGCCATGCCGGACATGATCTGAACTTTCTTTTAGTTTAGAGAGCGATAATGATATGATGTCCTGTGTGGAGCATCATTTAACATTAGATCTTTGATAACACAGAGGAGAATAATTTATTAATGAACAGATTGGTACAGAAGCACACCCCCTTTTAAGCCAGTAAAGAAGCCACCCCCTTTATTAATGCTTTACAGTACAGATTGGAGATGCCCACACCCCCTTTATTAATGCTTACAAGTACAGAAGCCACACCCCCTTTATTAATGCTTACAGGTACACCCCCTTTAGTAAGCCCACCCCCCTTTATACAGGTACAGAAAGCACACCCCTTTTTACTGTACAGGTACAGAAGCCACACCCCCTTTATTAATGCTTACAGGTACTAAAGCCACAACCCCTTTATTACTATTTATAGGTTATATGTGATATATAAACACCTGACAGGGTCGTTTGCAGTTTGCAAAGCCACGCCCTCTTTATTCTTTATTTGAATGGTGGTGGTGTGATTATAGAGGAGTGTCTGTACCCAACACGTGATTACAGGCATGTGATTCTGAGAATGAATGTAACACACACACACACACACACACACACACACACACACACATTTTCCTGCTCATGGATTATTAATAAATCCGAGTCATTATCACTTGGATATTTTCTCCGCGCTCGCGCTCGCGGGATTATTCTAACAGCAGAGATGATTGCAGTCTCCGCGAGCCGGATGAATTCCCGCGTCTGGCGCGCGTGACAGCTGAAGCGCAGCTAAAGAGTGACGAGTGAAAGCTTAATTACACAGCAGTGTGTGTGTGTGTGTGTGTTTGTGTGTGTGTGTGTGAGTATGTGTGTGAATATGTGTGTGAGTGTGTGTTAGTTTGCGTAAGTGTGTGTGTGTGTGTGAAAGAGAGAGAGAGACATTAAGAGAGAAAGGTGTTCTCTCTCTCTCACACACACACACACACAGTGAGTGAGTGCGTGTTAGTGTGAGTGTGTTTTATTCTGCGTGTTAGTGTGTGTAAGTGTGTTTGAGTGTGTTAGTGTGTGTTAGTGTGTGAGTGTGTGTGTGTGTGTGTGTTAGCGTGAGTAAATGTGTGATTGTGCGTTAGTGTGCGCGTTAGTGTGTGAGTGTCAGGGTGTGTTAGTGTGTGTGTTCAGTTAGTGTGTGTGAGTGTGTGTGAGTGTGTATGTGTGAGTGCGTTAGTGTGTGCGTGTTAGTGTGTGTAAGTGTGTTTGAGTGTGCTAGTGTGTGTGTGTGTGTGTGTGTGTTAGCGTGAGTAAATGTGTGATTGTGCGTTAGTGTGCGCGTTAGTGTGTGAGTGTCAGGGTGTGTTAGTGTGTGTGTTCATGTTAGTGTGATTGTGTGTTAGTGTGTATGTGTGAGTGCGTTAGTGTGTGAGTGTATGTGTGGGTGTATGTGTGTGTGAGTGTGTGTGAGTGTGTGTGAGTGTGTATGTGTGTGTGGTGTGTGTGAGTGTGTGTGAATGTGTGATTTTCTACTTTTAGATGAATTTTCCATCACATTCCTCTTTAACGGTTAGAGAATCGAGCCAAGAGGCCAAGGTGGGTTGTGTGGTGTGTGGTGTGTCTGGTGTGGTGTCTGTGTCGTGTGTCTGTGTCTGTGTGTGTGTGTGTGTGTGTGTGTGTGTGTGTCTTTTGCGGTGTTTAAAGAGCTAAGATAGAAAAGTTGTGTAAAGCAGTCGAGCATGAGATTGTATAACAGTAATAACTATCACAGACCTGTCTCACTCTCTCTGTCTCACTCTCTCATTCTCTGTTTTACTCTCATTCTTTGTCTCACACTATCCGTCTCACTCTCTTACTTTGTCTCACTTTGTCTCACTCCCTGACTTACTCGTACACTCTGTCTCACTCTCTGTTTCATTCTCACTCCCTGTCTCACTCTTGTTGTTTTACTCTCACTCTCTGTCTCACTCTCTGTCTCACTCTCACTCATCTCAAAGTTTAACTTGTAATTTTTGTTTTTCATTTGAAATTATGAATTTTTTTTTATAAATATTTAATGAAAAACACCAAACAGCGGAAATGTTTTTATCATTTATTTTAATTGATTGTATAATTTTACTCTTTACAGGTGAATAAAAGTAGCTTTAAATCTTTTGTAAATTTGAATCTCATTAATTGATATTAGATTTTTTAAAACTAATTATTCATTTGTTTATTTATTTTATTATTTGTTTGTTTATTCATTAATTATGGAATAATCGTACTCTTATCTGATTGGCTGTTCCTTCCCTGCCAATCTAGCATGTAAGTCCCGCCCCCGAGCTACCAAATATGGCGCGGGTGCCTTTTCCTGTCACTCCAGTCCCGGAAGGCTCTCTCTCTCCTCCTGTAGTTGCACCGGTTTGTGGGTGTGAGAGTGTGTGTATAGGAGTGTGTGTGTGTGTGTGTGTGTGCCTGCGCGCGTGTGAGACAGTAGAGTGCGTTTGGATTCTGAGCATGTGAGCGTGTGCCGGTGTGAAAGTGCGCGGTAAACGCGCGCGGCAGCGACATGACCAGAGGCTCGCGAGCGCGTTCGGTTAATCATGGAGGTTTTTAAAGCGCTCTTCTGGATTTTATTGCTGGAGCGCGTGACAGAAGGTGAATCAGAGGAAGGTAGGAGCTCGAGCGCTCTGTGTGTGTGTGTGTGTGTGTGTGTGAGAGTGAAGTTTGTCTCGGTGCCGGTGGAGGTGCGTGCGCGTTCATTGCAATGCGCGCGCTTTATACTGAATGCTTTGGAGGGTTTTTGTCCCTTTGTAAACGCGCGTGTCTGTAACGCTATTTAATGTTGTGGCTCGTGACGCTGTTCTTATCTAACTTCTCTAAATGGTTTCATTTTTAATTAGAAATAAAACTCACGAGCTCCGGAGTTTGTTTATTAATGTGGCTTCCTTTTCCTTTCTGTTTCCTGGTCCTGCACGCGCGAGTCACAGGTGAATGTTTAAAAGAACTCAAAGAATGTGGGTGTGTGAAGTGTGTAGTGTGTGTATGTGTGAGTGAGTGTGTGTGTGAGTGAGTGTGTGGTGTGAGCGTGTGTGTGTGAGCGTGTGTGTGAGTGAGTGTGTGTGTGAGTAGTGTGTGTGAGTGAGTGTGTGTGAGAGTGAGTGTGTGTGAGTGAGTGTGTGTGAGTGTGAATGTGTGAGTGTGAATGTGTGTGCGAGTGTGTGTGTGCGAGTGTTGTGAGCGAGTGTGTGTGCGAGTGTGTGTGTGACTGTGATTGTGTGTGTGAGTGTGTGTGAGTGAGTGTGTGTGGTGAGTGAGTGTGAGTGAGTGTGAGTGATTGTGAGTGTGAGTGTGTGTGCGTGACTGTGTGTGCTGTTGTGTGTGTGTGTGCGTGAATGTGTGTGAGTGTGTGTGCGTGAATGTGTGTGTGTGCGTGAATGTGTGTGTTGTGTGCGTGACTTGTGTGTGCGTGAATTGTGTGTGTGTGAGTGTGGTGAGTGTGGGAATGTGTGTGCGGGTGTGTGTGAGGGTGTGTGAGTGAGTGAAGTGCGTGCGTGAATTTGTGTTGCGTGTGTGCGTGAATGTGTGTGCGTGAGGTGTGTGATGTGGTGTGTGTGTGTGTGTGTGTGTGTGTGGTGTATGTGTGTGTATGTGTGGTGTATGGTGTGGTGTATGTGTGTGGTATGTGTGTGTGTTTGTGTGTGTGTGTGTGTGTGTGTGTGTGTGTGTGTGTGTGTGTATGTGTGGTGTGTATGTGTGTGTGTGTGTGTGTATGTGTGTGTTTTTTTGTGGGTGGTGTGGGTGTGTGTGTGTGTGTGTGTGTATTGTGTGTGTGTATGTGTGTGTGTATGTGTGTGTGTATGTGTGTGTGTGTGTGTGTGTGTGTGTGTGTGTGTGTGTGTGTGTGTGTGTGTGTGTGTGTGTGTGTGTGTGTGTGTGTGGTTGTGTGTGTGTGGTAAGGATTCTCTCTCGCTGTCAGGGTTCAGCCTCATGATCAGGTTGAATAGAAAAGAAACTCGAGCCAGACACACTGCCAAGAGGGCCATAGAGCTGTGGGGCCAGTGACGCACACTCACACACACACACACACACTCACACACACTCACACACACACACACACACACACACACACACACACACACACAAACTTTGGGTAATTAGCTGACTGAAAGTTCTCCCTGTCTCTATTTCTGTCTGTCTCTCTCTCTCTCTGTCTGTCTGTGTGTTTCCGTAGTAACGGTCAGTGTGTTTTCGTAGTAACGTCAGTGTTTCCATAGTAAGGTCAACGTAACCGTCAGTTGTGTTTCCGTAGTAACCGTCAGTTGTGTTCCCCTAGTAACCGTCAGTGTGTTTCCGTAGTAACCGTCAGTGTTTCCATAGTAACCGTCAGTTGTGTTTCCCCTAGTAAACCGTCAGTTGTGTTTATCTAGTAACGCCAGTGTGTTTCCGTAGTAACGGTCAGTGTGTTTCCGCAGTATCGGTCAGTGTGTTTCCGTAGTAAGTCAGTGTTTCCGTAGTAACGGTCAGTGTGTTTCCGCCAGTAACGGTCAGTGTGTTTAGTAACAGTTCAGTGGTTTCCGCAGTATCGGTCAGTGTGTTTCCGTAGTAACCGTCAGTCCGCAACGGTGTGTTTCCGCAGTAACGGTCAGTGTGTTTCCGCAGTAACGGTCGGTCCGCAGTGTGTTTCCGTAGTAACGGTCAGTGTGTTTCCGCAGTATTCGGTCGGTCAGTGTGTTTCTGCAGTAACGGTCAGTGTGTTCCGTAGTAACGGTCAGTGTGTGTTCCCGCAGTTAACCGTCAGTAACGGTCAGTGTGTTTCCGCAGTAACGGTCAGTGTGTTTCTGTAGTATCGGTCAGTGTGTTTCCGTAGTAACAGGTAGTAACGGTCAGTGTGTTTTTAGTCCCGTCAGTAACGGTCAGTGTGTGTTTCCGTCGGTCAGTGTGTTTCCGTAGTAACGGTCAGTGTGTTCCGTAGTAAACGGTCCGTCGTGTGTTTCCGCAGTAGTAACGGTCAGTGTGTTTCCGTAGTAACGGTCAGTGTGTTTCCGTAGTAACGGTCAGTGTGTTTCGTTAACGGTCAGTTGGTTCCGCAGTAACCGTCAGTGTGTTTCCGTAGTAACGGTCAGTGTGTTCCAGTAGTAACGGTCAGTGTGTTTCGTAGTAACGGTCAGTGTGTTTCCGTCATTTAGTAACCGTCAGTGTGTTTCCGCAGTAAACGGTCAGTGTGTTTCCGTAGTAAACCGTCAGTGTGTTTCCGTCGTAGTAGTACCGTCAGTGTGTTTCCGTAGTAACCGTCAGTGTGTTTTAACGGTCGTTCGCAGTAACGGTCAGTGTGTTTCCGTTAGTAGTAACCGTCAGTGTGTTTCCGTAGTAACGGTCAGTGTGTTTCCGTAGTAACGGTCAGTGTGTTTCCGTAGTAACCGTCAGTGTGTTTCCGTAGTAACGGTCGGTCAGTGTGTTTCCGTAGTAACCGTCAGTGTGTTTCCGTAGTACGGTCAGTGTGTTTCCGTAGTAATCGTCAGTGTGTTTCCTTGTCAGTGTGTAGTTCCGTAGTAACGGTCAGTGTGTTTCCGTAGTGTTTCGTAACAGTGTGTCCAGTCATGTGTTTCCGTAGTAACGGTCAGTGTGTTTCCGTAGTAACCGTCAGTGTGTTTCCGTAGTAACGGTCAGTGTGTTTCCGTAGTAACGGTCAGTGTGTTTCCGTAGTAAACGTCAGTGTGTCCGTAGTAACCGTCAGGTGTTTCCGTAGTACCGTCAGTGTGTTCCGGTAGTAACGTCCAGTGTGTTTCCGTTAACCGGCATGTGTGTTAGTACCGTAGTTGTTAACGGTCAGTGTGTGGCCTAATATCCAAACCTGATGTTCATTTATCTGAGTGGGCGTGGCCTAATATCCACACCTGATAGACCTGTTGGACTCGATCCCTCACCAGTCTGTACACAGTCTGTTAAACACTGCGCTCGTGTGTGTTTCTTCAGGGGTTCTCATGTGGGTTCCCACAATTCATCAGTGTTCAGTGGTTCGGCTCTATCCCTCCCCCCCCCCCGCTGCCGTCTTAAACCCCATTAATATTCTGGGATGTCTGACCTTTTGGAATCATTAAAACGGTGAACCTCTCGTGTGCCGACTGCATGATATCAAATCCCGCTGACACGCTGCGTTTACCGCAGACACGTTATCGCCGTGACAACAGGAGGAAATGCTCGTCTGACTGAACCGCCCACCGCCGCTGACCCGGAAAAAATAAGAATAAATACAATAGTACAAAATTAACGTTTCAGCATGATCAGTTTACTGTGTGTGTGTGTGTGTGTGTGCTTTATGCTAGTAGCCTAAATTAAATGATAGCATCTTGGCTAATAAGACTGTTACTAAAATAGACACTACAATAAAAGACTAAATATACAATTATAAAATAATATAAAATAAAAGTCCCACTGAACCCTAATGAAATCCTTAATCCTAAAGTTTTATTCAGTTTCAGTTCATAAATAAAAACATCATAAATATGTAAGAAATAAATTCTATTCAATAACGTGTGTGTGTGTGTGTGTAACCTCAGGGTCTGTGGAGCAACAGATGTTCCTTTATACTTTATACTGCTGTAATATAGTAGGAAAATAATTACAGAAAAGCCTGTGTGTGTGTGTGTGTGTGTGTGTGTGTGTGTGTTCATCTTGGGTGCTGCTAGTAATTTTGGGCCCTATGAAAGAATATGATGTTGGGCCCCAAACCACACCCATTTTTCACTGTTACTATTAATAAAACCAACCTCTGGGGCCCTAAAGTTTGTGGGCCCTTAGAATTGTCCTAACCTCCTCCGTCCCACCCCCCTTAGTGCAGCCCCTGTGTGAGGGTGTACGAGTGTATTTTTTTAACTGTAACTGTGAATGTGAAAGGTTCTATGAAGGCTGGTGAAGATCCCCAAATTTTGGTGAAACATCTGTGGTTAACATTCATATGTGTTCTGTGATTGGCAGATTGTTGTGTTCCTCCGCGGAGCTGTAGTCCTGCCTCCTTCCCCAATCATGAAGTTCCATACTGTTTGTCTCCGTTTGTTTGTTGTTCCTCAATGGGATGATAATGGATCACTGGGGTGATAATGGATCAGTGTTAAACTCTTAAAAGCCTCGTTTAATAAGAACCTCTGAAGACTCTGACCGGAGGCTGGACTTCTGTTATGTAGCAGCTTGTTAAAGCGGTGCTGTCCATAGCTCCCATGGTGCTGTCCATGGCTCTCATGGTGCTGTCCATGGTTCTGACGGTGCTGTCCATGGTTTATCATGGTGCTGTCTATGGTGTCTCCTGGTGCTGTCTGTCCATGGTGTTTCGTGGTGCTGTCCGTCCATGATGTTTCGTGGTGCTGTCTATGGTTCTCAAAATGCTGTCCATGGTGCTGTCCATGGTAGAGTCTTGACAAGAATGTAGCATTTTCTCCAGGGTGTAAACACAGGTCATGTCACACCACCACATCTTCTCATTCGATCCTTTACCCTCTGTTTCCTGAATCAATATCCTCGATTCCTCACCACTGGAGCAAAGTATCCTGACCTTGTCTCCTGCCCAAGGGTGATCTTTATCTTTTACCTAAACACCATTTTTTTAGGGAGTGCAATCGATTTCATCCTTTATGCTGAGGTAAAAGGTCATAAAAGGTCACATGGAGGTGCTCCTTTCAATCAGAAGGTCTGAGAAGTTCACCTCGGGGGAAATACACACAGTCAGATACACTTCTATTACAGCGTCTTGATTTGTTGTCTGGGTGATGGATTCAGAGTTTCGGGTTTGAAGCACACAATGAACGAATCTCCACTTGAGCTACTGAACTTCAGCCATGTTCTGATTGAGTTCCGAGCTAGGCTTCTTCTCAATTCTTTACTGATCTTCATTTTCTAAAAACCAAACGCTTTGGGTCGATAAGTGAACTTTAGTTCGACCATCAGGACCGATCAGCAGGTCAGAAAATGAGAACAAGGCTTTTTCTTCTGTTTCCGCCTGCCAGTCATCCAAAGAGAGAGAGAGAAAGAGAGAGATACAGACAGAGAGACAGACAGACAGACAGACAGACAGAGAGAGACAGAGAGACAGAGAGAGAGAGAGAGAGACAGACAGAGAGAGAGAGACAGGTGTCTGTGTGTCAGAGAGACTGTAAGTCTGTATGTCTATATGACAATAATATGAACTGGATTTGGAGACGGACACAAAACGTCTGCATGTTTACAAAGGATCAGCTTAAAAATATCGCCATACACATGCGCACACGCATACACACACACACACACACACACACACACACACACACATCCACACACACACACACACACCTTCACACAGGTGATTGAATGTGAATTAAAATGCAAATGCGGTTCGGCTCGTCTC
>VCAZ01000503.1:0-19947 GCA_005784505.1 Bagarius yarrelli | reverse complement strand
TGAAAAATATGATTTGATCGGAGAAAGATCAAATCCAAATCGATATATTCAAAAGGAATTTGACTCTGAATCAACTATGGGGGAAATTAATCAATGAATCCTTTCCAGGAAAATGTGGTAACAGTGATTTGACTGAAAGAGTCAAATTGTTTTCGTTTTTTTGAAGGTCACAGAGAAGCACCTCAGCCTGCTTGAAGACCCGAAACAAAGCACATCCTCAACGAAGCGTATATGAAGGTTTTTTAGCAATTTAGACACAACACACACACACACACACCTGTGATTTGGCACCCGTAGAGCTCGAAGCGCAGTGCGATGCGTTCTTCCAGGTCTGGGGCGTGATACGGACGAACGGGCCATTGGTGGGCTGAGGAATGCGGTTCAGTACCACTTCTGACGGGTCGTGTGGCGTGGAAACTCTGGTTCCACCAAATAATAAAAAAATCAGTTTACGAATAAAAGTACAAACAGTAGTAGGATTCAGTATTATGGTGCTGAATTACGGTTAAGTGTATTTTTGTTGCTGAATGTGTGTGTGTGTGTGTGTGTCTGTGTGTGTGTGTAATGTGAAATCAAGAGACTTAAAGTAAATCTGATTCGATGGTTCAAATGATTTCGATTATTTTCTCAAGGGTTTTTACGGACGGCAGAAATTCAGTGAGAAATACAGTTGTGCTTTTGTAGGTGAATTTTCCACAACATCAATTTTCTTTATCTCAAACGTTCAGTATGAGAAACACCAAGAACGAGATAAGACTCCAGAGTGTGTGTGGGGGTCGGGAAGGGGGGGGGGGGGAACAAGCTCTGATAAGGGGAAAGTTCCCATGCTGTTCACTCTAACAGGTATTACAGTATAGTATAAACTCTACAGGAGGAGGAAGAGGAGTGAAGGGTCACATGATCCACAGAATAAAATAAATAAAATTTAAATCTTGGGGAAAAAGAAAACAGAAGACAAGATTAATAATAGAGGGAATCAGAAGAATGTGTTAAATAATTTGGATAAATATTTGTTTTAAAAAATAGTAATAAAATAAAAATCATCTAAAAAGATATAAAACAAGGAAAAATAAAATCAGAAATCGTGTTTTCTTTACGTTTGTTACAGTTCTTAAAGAAGAGCCGGTGTCTCACTGGTGATGCCGAGGAACTGAAACTGAAACTCAATACAGCTCAAACACACGGGACTCCGGTTACTAATCTCTATTGTGCTCTTCATTACTTCCCCTGAAGCTCGCAGATTCCAGCGGTCTCTCCATCCTGGGTTTTGACCTGCATCAGTAGACCTAATTACTGAGGTCAAAGGTTAATCAGGTACAAAAACCGAGAGCTGAGAAAGCTCGGGAGTCGGGTTTCAGACAGAGTTTATACTGAAATGAGAAATTACGTATTTTTTTATAGAATTATTTAAAATGCTTAAAAAGTGTTAAAAAATATACAAAAACACACTAATGAAATGTTTTTTCAAAGAAAAGTGAGTTTTCCTCTTTTCTGCCCTTTTTTCTTAATGATATTTGGGGCATTTTGCCTCTATTTATAGGGCAGTCAGAGGGATAAAATGGGGGAGATAGAGAGAGGGGTGTGATCAGAAAGGATCCGAGCCGGAATCCGGAATTTATGCTAAGGGACAGCACGATGTTTAGTGTTTAGCACTGTTGCCTCACAGTAAGAAGGTCCTGGGTTCCATTCCCCTGCAGGGGTCTTTCTGTGTGGAGCTTGTATGTTCTCCCTGTGCTTGTGTGGTTTTACTCCGGGTTCTCCGGTTTCCTCCCACAGTCAAAAACGTATGTTAGACTGATTGGTGATTCTATATTGCCCAAAGTAATGAGTGTGAGTGTGTGAGTGTGGCCCTGTGATGGACTGGCGCCCTGGACGAACACGGGGGGGGCCGAAGGGTCAGACCAGGTTAAAGTTTCACTCACAAGTAACGACCTCCAAAATTAAACTCTGAAACTTGAGATAAAACTTGAGATTATAAAAAAGGTATTGAATTATTGTCTAAGACTGAAAGTAGAGGAAAACAAATAAAGGTGCAGATGTTCTGGGATTTTGCTCCCTCTTTCTCCAGACTCCTGCAGTACAGCCCCACAGGGACCCCTGAACCGGTCTGGTCAGGAATTTTTTTTGGAGTAAGACTCTTTTCATTCCCTTTCTATGTTCCTTTCTTTCCTCCCTCTTCCCATCTCCGCTCGGATGAAGATGTCGAGCTGGTTTCAGTTGGCCGCTTGCCAAAGTCATGCAGATGAGAAATTGGGTTTGTGCATGTGTGTTATAGCACGAGCACACACACACACACACACACACACACACACACACACACATAGCTTGAATGCTTGTATTTCAGAGTTGATTTCGTTCCAGCTTGGTGTTGTTTCAGAGTGTAAAAAACGAGGATTAACCTCTCTCTCTCTCTCTCTCTCTCTCTCTCTCTCTCTCTCTCTATTACTCTGCCTTCAAACTTTCTCTCTCCGGCACAGCAACAGAGGGCAGTGAGAAAAATTGCGTGTATGTTGTTTCTTTCTGCAGCCTCGCGCATGTGAGATGAATTGCGCTGCTGGTAAGATGGATGAGAGAATTGCGATAGTGATCAGTATGTAAGCGCTTGTAATGCGAACAATTCCTTACTGACATCCGTGTGGCTATAACCGGAGTCCACACTTGCTTCCACATTGTGCGTCTGTCGGGAGAATTTCCTATTGAATCCTTCAGATGGGCGAGTAAATTCAGGAACAAGAGAGGACACATGTGCACACTTATGTACTCGTTCACGATTTGAAAAAGATGTGCTGCAGCCAAAATGCAAAACTGTTAAACACACAAAGATGGTGTATTCGGTAAAGACACCCAAATCGATTCGAGCAGTCTTTTCCGGTCCCACCTCTTCTGTCTCTCTCTTCCCCATTATCTCTACTAAAGGCAAATGCCTAATCTACTTAAAAAAGATCACTTAATATCACTTTGTCCTCTTGCATCTAAAAGTCGTTGGAGATGCTTTTAAGTGTAATAAGGTACACAATTTGTGTACATTTAAAAAGCACTTCTCCTCAAGGGTCCACTATTGGCAGCTGCATAGAAACCCACAATCCATTAGCAGTCAACAACTAACAATGACCCGTTGTTTTTCATGAATTTTTAACATGAAAATATTAATATCATCTGTTTTAAAATTGATTACTTGTAATGTTTTCCAGTAAAGCCGTTGTGAAGTGTCATTCCGTAGCTATCAGTATCATTCCTCTGGTAGACGACAAGCTGGTCTATTTGCTTGTGCAAAATTAACTTTTTAAAAACATTTATTCTAACATCTCTCTAATCCAAGCCTTTATTCGGTGTGTGGCTAGCTTCCATGCAGTGATACTGTGCTTAACCAAACACAAGCCAAAACCACCTTTCAATGAGTGGGTCCCTGAAACCAGGTGCACGTGTGACGGTTGTCAGGTGTTTTAGCGCGTTAGTGCACAGGCATGAGAACGGCCTTAGAGATAGCAGCCTACAAAAGATCTATGTCCCAGGTTTTAGATAACCGACAAACCTTCCCATGTACTTTCTCTGTCGCAGATCAAAAAGGAGGATGATGTCATGCCCCCAGCGGTCGTTAAGCTTAGTCCTCGTGTCTTATTTGATGAGACCTTACGTTCCATCATTGGTGACAATTTGGACAAACATTAACTGGAAAATTTTGTTTTTCTTGACTTTAAAAGGAAGAGCAAAAATCCACATGTCGATGTTCTCCATCTGTTTCTCGTTGTAATAACAGCTTTTTCTTACACACCCAAAGGTTTCTAAGCAGATGAAAAGAACTTAGTTTCTACCTTGTGATTTTGCATGTCGAAATCCGGCTTCGCCAGTCGTGGACTCAGCTTGAAGGTGACGTATACGACTCTGTGTTTCTGTGAGATGGCACCTGGGGGCGATCCCAGTGCGAACCTTCAGAAGTGCATCACCTAAGAGACAGACAGCACACATAGTTCCTTCTTTTGACATTTCTGATTTTTTCTTACACTATAGCGCAAGGACATGTGATCCCCAAAACATATGAGGATTCCACAATTGCTCTGCCACGGACGGTCTCAAAAATTCCAAGCACAAGAATGCAGGAGTCTTAATTGATGCTGAATGAGAAAACGCTAAGGTGTCTGTTTAAAGAAAGTCCTCATTCCATCCACAGACTAATAAATGCGGTCTGGAAGTCTCAAGAAAAAAACAAGACCTTCTTGAAAGCAATTCCCAAAATGCAGCAGTGCAACAGATGAAGTCGTAGGGGATGAAAATGAAACCTCTAGGTCACAAATTACAATCAGTAGTTTTCATGAGAATGGAATTGAATACAATAAAAAAAGCTTCAACTCCCAGGCTAAAACACAAAGGACCAGTGAAGGTCGTTGCTAGTGGCCCAAAATCAATAGTATCATGAATTTTGCTAACAAGTCAAGTAGGCTTTTTGTCATCGCTCTCATCGCAGGCAGATGTAATGTTACGAATGAAATATTGAATCACTGCTACGCTCATAAAAAACATCAGATGAAAGGATAAGTAAAATCGTGACAGATGGTGCAAATATCAATAACTGAAATAAAACAACAATACAATAATCTATATTATATATAGTACACCACACCGTACAGTAAACTTAAAACACACAAAAATAAATCCCAATTTACATTTACAGCATTTGGCAAACGCCCTTATCCAGAGTGACTTACATTTATCTCTTTTATACAACTGAGCAACTGAGGATTATGGGGTCTTGCTCAGGGGCTCAACAGTGGTAAGTTGGTGGTGCTGGGAAGCAAACCCAGAATGATCAGTTGGAAAATATTATACCTCTTATGCAAAATGTCTCCTATGTGCTAGGTAGGCTAGCATTAAGAAAGCAGAATAAGAGGTTATGAAACAAATAGAAAAATTCTAAGCTTCTGTGCAAGTTATTTATAAACCTTTTTTTAAACGTCAATCAGTGGAGATATTTTAGTCCCACACCACTTAGCCACTGCCAAATTCAGACTCAAATAACCGCATCTGCTTCTAATTGCTGCCTTAGCCTTTGGAATCGATCCATATTGCAAATCTATGATTGGATTTTAAGAATTCAGTCTTTATATGCAAGCCTATGAACAAAATGTGACCTTAGCAGCTCTAGCACTATGACATTATAGCAAGATACATATTCTGGAATAATTCCCAGAGCAGACTTTAGGGTCAGGGTTTTTATAAATGTTAAATATAATTTGTAACACTGTGTTAGTGTAAAAAAGAAATCCCTCTTAAACATCAAGCCTTCGAGCCACTGACATCCCCAAACTGTTAAATTCTTAGTTTTTAAATGATTTACCTGTAACAATCCGCTGACAGGCGAGTAGTTTTAAACCCAAATGCAGTTTTTATTTAAAATAGAAATGTGTTAAAACAACTAAGAAACCTGACTCGGTGCTAACAGACTTGACGCTATCGAAGTTGAAACTAACAAAGTTGACTTGACGTAACAAGCTTGACTCACAACAGTGGTACAACCATAATCCAAGATAAAAGACAAAAGCAAACACGAGGGCTAAAAATATTAACAAGGAGGAAACATGACCAAAACAAACCAATCACAAGACAGAACTACCAAGCAACAGAAACATGACACATGGACAGGGGAATCACATGAAATAAAATCACATGACTAGATAGAACATAAATAATTGGCATAAACAAGAAACAAAAACATGAAACTCAAAACATTAACATAACATTAACTTAAAACATGAGACAGAGACACTAACTCTTACATTACCAATCTTGTGCCATAGCTTTTTGTAAGAGGTAAAATGCTGCACACTTATGGTCTGCTGACTGTTTTTTTCCCCCAGAAGGAGTGCTTTGTTGTGCGACAGGCTGATTTGGATCATTGACTTTCTGCATGATAAAGTTTCTCCCAAATACATTGGAAGGATTTCTCTGTAAATAGAAAGCAGAAAGTTTTGGAGACTGAATTTCTCTTGCTGCCACCATCATGAGTTACATCATCAATAAAGATTAATGAGCCAGCTCCGAAGGCATCCATGCAACCCAAGCAATGACACTACCTTCAATGCGCTTGACTGATTAGCTCATATGTTTTGGATCATAAGCAGATCCTTTCTTTCTCCATTGCACTGTTTTCCATCACTTTGGTGGATTGGTTAGTCTTGGTTTCAGAACTTTTGTGGCTCATCTTGTGTATTTTGCTGGAAATTCTAGTCTGGCTTTCTGCTGCTATCACCTTTCTGTGTAAAATGCATTTCAAAGATTCCAACCCTTTGCGTGTTAGTATACTGCATTGTAAAAAAAACAATAGCGCACACTGGCCTGCAAAATAAAAGCCCATAGTGGCTTTTAAGCTAATATGAAGCAGCATGGTCAAAGGCTAATCACAGTCAGAGTACATCAATGCTCATGCAACAACTGCTCTCTGGACGGGTTAATTTATAGAGCTGAATGGAAGAGCTCCCCGCAGGAGTGCCCATGTAGCCATTTTGTTATGACCTTTCAAACAATAGAAGGGTAATGACTTCCCCAGGCCTTTCTATTTAGCCTGATTAAGTGGCACACATAAGACAAACTTGGAGATGTGCAACATCTAGGACAATCCATTGTTTTGCTTTATGTGGAGACCGGCCAAAGGAGAGAAAAGTCATAGAGCATAACAGGCAGGTCTGTGTCCGTCAATACATTCTTGGCGAAAAGAATCAATTGATCTGTGGTTAGTCTTGCCACACATGGTCTGCTGAACAAAAAAAAACCTAAATATGTCAGTCTAACATTTAAGAATTTTAAATATTAATTAGTGGAATCTACATACTGGTGGTACTCATGGAGTCCCAACATAACTGAGTGCTTTTATTTTCTTTTTTTTATGTTTATTTTATTTTAAAAATTTAATGAAAAATTTACATTAGTAACATGCAGTTGCTTCTGAACATAATGAATAAAAAAAATAATTTTTATGTAATAAATTCACTTAATCAATGTTCAGTTATTTTGATTTGTATTTAAATCATTTGTTATTCTGAAATCTACTCATACTTAACAAAAAAATTTAAAAACTGGACGGAGTGCCCAAGATGACCCTTGTCTACCGCCAAAAGCACCTACAATGGGTTTATGAGCACCATACTGCAGCATGGAGCGATTGAGGTGGTCTGGTCTGATGATTGTGTGGTACATTCATGAAGGCAGTGTAGTCTTCTAAAGGTTCTGAATTTTTTTTTTTTTTTTTCCAAAAATGAATCAGAGATTTAAAGTTTAATCCATGATGTTATGATGTCAGTTTAATACTTTTCTAGCAATACTGGAGCCACATATTAAAACAAAAGACCATTTCCATGAACCAATTACAGTATGAATCGGCGTGGACACACACAACACACACACACAGTCACACCAAACAGTGGGATCGAAAAGGTGTGTGTCCGGTCGTATTTAAATGAGGTTTATTTTTTTTAACATGCAAAAATTTTTGATGAAAATGTTGAATTTGATGTGCAGTAGTGGACCTTAAGAAGATTGGATTTTTTTTGATGGTGTTGATTTGGTCGCAAAAAATTCCTGTTTTAAGTTGATCTCAATCCAATCAAGCATCTGTGGAATATGCTGTACAAACAAAAGCAGTCCATGGAAACTACAGCTACCAGACATCAAAGTATCTGCTGTTAATGTCCTGGTGCCAAATACCACAGCACACCTTCAGAAATCTTCTAGAGGCCATGGTGTAATTTGTCATAGGTGTTTCGCAGTCCAAGAGGGACACGATATAAATCTGGTTGGTTTAAATGCTATATCTGATTTACCAATTATGGCCAATTGGTTTACATATTTAAAAAGCCAAAAAATGTAATAAAGTAAATGGATCAAATAAAAAAACAAATAGAAACAAACTAAAGACATTTTCACACATGGAATGTGCTTGGGGCTAAGGGTGTATATTCGAAATGGGATACCGTGAGGGGAAAAATAAATAAATAAACCAGACAAAAGCAAGCTTTACTTTTATTTAGGAAAAATCACAGGTATTTATTCACCTTTATACACTGCTGGATCAGAGTTTTGGGTAGTTTAAATAAGTATATTTAAATCAGGTGTCTATCTATCTATCTATCTATCTATCTATCTATCTATCTATCTATCTATCTATCTATCTATCTATAAAATATGCTGCTGGACAGTAGGGCTGATCGATTAATCTATATGCAATTGCGGTTAGCTTATTGCAAAAAGCTGCAATGTGAATGCGATATAAAAAGTCCCAGAGCAAATGCATGACTGCCCTCTTTGAGTTACATACCAGTCAATTGAGTGGCCATGTGCGTGTAACCATTAAAAAAAACAACAAAGAGAAGTGTGTAATGGAGTGAGATTTATGCCTTTTTTTCAAGTCAGAGGGATAATTTTTAGCAATAAAAAACAAAAAAAAAAACCCAGCAGCACATTTATAAAATGGGATTATTTTGGCTTTGAAGTGATAGACAACAACACCGAACAAAAGAAGTAATTTGCAAGCGAAGGTCCACAGGAGGCTGTTTGAGGAATAGTGTGTGTTGCCAAAAAATCATCTGAATGTACTGCCGACACTCTATCAAGTAGCAAGCAACTTTCAGAATTGTTTGCGGCTGTTACAGCATATAAAAGAGGAGAACAGAAGATAACTAACGCCATAACCCGCTAGCTCACTAAATACACAGTGCTTTTTAATGCAGTGACAAAAGAGGCATTTTAAAAAACCTTATCTGAGCGCTGGATAGGAGATATAAAATTATAATTTTAGCCACGATGCAATCCAACATCTTTACACTGACTACAGGAATAAAATTGAGGCAGAATATTACGCTATAATAACAGACCTGTGGTTTAGCTGGACGACCGAACCGTATCTTAGTTTCATCACTGTGCATTATTAGAGCTGACTTCCAGCTAAAGTCTCATGCAGAACTTTCTAAAAGCTAGAATACCTACCGTATTTCTTGTTCTCGTAGAGCTTGTTGGCAGAAGAAAATGTCATTGTTTTTATTAGAAGTGATCTGCACTTGAAAAAAATATTTTGTGTAATGAATATATTTTGAAAAATTAATAAACGCTGAAATAATACAATATCTTTTTCAGTTTTGTTTGTTTTTCGCTAAAATGCATTAAGGAAGCACTGACAGCATAATAGCAGCAAAAAGCTATCTATTTGGTAGAAACGCATACTGCATCTGCTGGATTAAGGAATCTATAAAATGTGTGCTGCACACTATTAAGAAGACAAAATCGCAATCCCAAATTGCAATTTCTGTCAGATAAATCGCCACAGCTCCCAGTAGGATCAGACATAGACAAACTCCTCCCCAGCTCCACATCTCTATCTATCTCTATCTATCTATCTATCTCTATCTATCTATCTATCTATCTATCTATCTGTAGAATCTATCTAATCCAATATGCAGCTGGACAGTTCCCAATAGGATCAGACATTGACGTCACTTTCCCCGCTCTGAGCCAACTCCCCAGCTCCACATCCTGCTGCCACACTATGCCTCAGGCATCGTCTATACTTGGCAAACATTGTCACTACCTGCAATGTCAGAACACTTTCATCTCATTCATTACAGACTTCCACTTCTGGGGTGATTTGTGTCTGTATATATAAAACCTTTTTTTAGAAATATTTTTTTGGTTACATAGTTAGTCGATGAAGCTCCTGAAGTGTATAGATTTCAAAGCAACAGGAGTCGCTCTCCCGATCAATAATGACTTATTACCAGACCTCTTCTGAAAACTCCCTGGAGTAAACTGAAAAAAACATTTTGAAATTTTTTATAGCAAGCTTAAATGTGATATTTCCGATGAAGAAGCCCAAGACGCCTAGAAAAAATGAATTATCCTCCTTGCTCACTGACTGCATGCATAAATCCTTCTTTTCTGGTCTCCTGAACCAAACAGATACCTCCAGTAGAAAGTCCTATAAGAAGAGAATCTCTTCTTGTTTGTGCTGCTGTGCAAGATGCCAAGACTGACACCCCTTAATGGATTTTACAAAAAAAACCCTCCCTTAAAGCATTAATATACAATTTAATCTTTTTGTCTAGCAGTTACCGAGGGATCCTTTTCATCAGTGACGTACAATTGAATTGTGGTAAAGGCACCTGTGCCCTTGTTAAAAAATAAAAAGCTAAACTCACAGTACATCATGAACAACAAATTGGGAGTGTGAGGCAGGAGGCAAGCAGAGGGAAAGAGAAAACTGCAGGAGTTATTTGTGTGATGTTATGCAACACAGGGTTTATTGCAATCCCGGTTTATTTTTTGCATCTGTGGAGAAAAAAAAAAAAAATGAGAGACTGGCGTATCTGAACAGCCCGGACGCCTTTTGTTACTCAACGGAAAATGCTTACAAGTTATGACTTCCTGTGGCTTTGCATGGCCGCTTTTTAGCTCTGACTTTTAATTTACTGTGGTTTCTCATTTTCCTTTACTTTATGTGACATTTGGAAATGGGGGAGAAAAAAGCTGCTAACTTTTCTATCCATTAAATCACATTTTGTTTTGTTTTTTATCATCAGCGGAAAACAGCAGGACTGCTAATGCATCATATAAGAATCCGGGGAAAAAAAGAAAAGTAATATGAAAAAATAGATAAGGATTCTTTCTGTGTAAACATTCATACACCAATCAAATAAAGGCATTTTTATAAAAATAAGAAATGTTCCTAAGCATTTTTAAGCCAGAGCTTCATGAATTCCATTCATTTCTCGCTTCTTGATTGAGTAACCTTTCTAGATGGCCTTTAATAAGTGCTGCAACATCAAGAGAACAATAGCAGCTCTGACACGCAGAAGAAAGCATGGCAAGACAATTCCTGAGGAGTCTTTCAATAAGTTAATATTAGAGCTGGAGCCAAGGACTCATTGTCATTCCAGACACACCCTGAGCCTCTACTCTGCTCAAAACCTGCTCTAAAAGGAATCTCCCTCCCACCAATAGACAGCAATTTCAGAGAAACACAAAGAGAGGGGATGCATGACGAGTTGACAAGAAACACACAGAGGGGACAGAGGAGGAGGAAAGAAAGTGAGAGAGAGAGACTTTTGACTGACACAATTGAAAAACGAGCCACAGCACTGAACCTTAAAGAAATCTAGCAGGCTCTGAAATCTCAATCTACACACACATCCCTGTACATGCACTGAGTCCACAAAGCCGATAGGGCAACATAGTGGGCCACTTTCAATAGCTTATGCCATGCTAGACACATGAGAAATTATTACCATCCTTTAAAATATTCAATGTTCAGCTCAAACTATTTGAGCAATAACAGACATTTTCATTTACAAATATTTGTGAAAAGAGAGTTTGGACCAAAATTGACACCACAGTATTTAATCTGTCATCTTTTAAAAATATTTAAAAACTGTTCTTGGCATTTAAATAGCTTGGTTCCACGTTACATAATAAGGTTTTACTAAATACAAATCATGTCTTGTCAATCAATAAATAAAATATGCTGGGTTTTGTATAACTTTTTATGGATGTAGTTTATTAATACAGGCCAAATATTTTAAAATGTTGTAGATATTCATTCAGTCATTCCATCTTCTATACCCGCTTTTTTTCCCTAATTCGTGGTGACGGAAATCTGCTGGAGTCTATCATCCCAGCCGAATATGAAAGGGCAAAAGGCAGGAGGGGTACAACCTGGTCACCAGTCCATCACAGGGACACACACACACACTCCTATGGGCAATTTAGAATCACCAATCAAACAACCTAAGATACATGTTTCTGGGCTGTGGGAGGAAACCGGAGTACCCGGAGTACCCAGAAAGGCCCCTGCCCTTAACATATTTTAGTATTATTCGTCTACTTGTTAGACAATTTTGTTTAATTGGCCAAGAGGAATGACCGAAGTAGATTTCCTCCACACTGATCCACTCACTATAGTCCCCTGATTGGTTTACCTACCTTAGGCTGACTCAAGCCTTTGGTTATCTACAACCTTCTCTTGAAAACATTTGTGTAGCAGTACCGTATGTGTAGCTAATAAGCTATAAATAAAACAATTCAATGTGGTGGATTTGCTTTAAAATGACGACACACTGATGTTTAACCCATAAGTCCCTTATTTTTAAATACAAATCAACCACAAGCTCCATTGTCTTATTATTGTTACATGAACAATTCTTCTAAACCAGAGTCATTACACAACTACAGGTTGACATTTATCAAATTTCTTTATCTAAAAAAAAAAAAAAATATTTTTTTTAGCTTTTAGTGATTTTTTTTATTTAGTTAAGGGTTAAAGGTCTTGCTCAAAGCCCCTGCAGTGGTGGTGCTGATGATATTCTGATCAGCAGTCTAACTACCCTACATGTGCCCTAAAAGGAATTTACATTTAAAGCATTTGGCAGACGTCCTTATCCAGAGCAACTCAGGTTTATCTCAATTGGTGGTTAAAGGATTTGCTCAGAGGTGGTGGAGCTGGGAATTGAACCCACAATTTCCAGGTTGGTATTCCAAAAGCTTAACCATGAGCCACCACTTTCCCCTACATTTATGGCTTTTGGCAGATGATATTGCCAAAGGAGACTTGCATTTTTATCCAATTAAACAGTTAAGGGGTCTTGCTCAAGGGGGGCCAGCTGTGGCAGATTGGTGGAAGCTATGATCTTCCAATCAGGCAGGCCAACTGACCTATTGGTACCCAAATAAACTGTCAAATAAACCGCAGGTAGATTTTATAGTAAGTCAATTCAAAGACGCAAATGAAGACGGATGATGCGAATGATGCAAAACAATATTTGCCTCCCAAAAATTTCAACTTCCCTGTCATGCGATGTCACGGACGCCAATCAGCGAAGATCTTATTGACATGTTTATTGTACTAGATAAACAGCATTATTGCAGCCTAAGTCAAATCCGCATGACATGTTGTCGTGGAAGCCGATCAGCGAAGATCTTATTGGCATGTCCGTTGTATTAGACTTTAAATGGCAGCATTATTGTACGCCGTATATGTAATGATGCGCATATTCTTTTCGCAAAGTTAAATAAATCAAGCCTCCTAAATTAAAACATCACTGGGTAGCAGGTCTAAAGGTAATTCTTCGTATAGTGGATTATTTTCTTCTCCCCTTTCTTTCTTTCTTTTTTTTCTTCGCTTTTACACTCCTCTCCTATTCAGTACACTCTCTCACTATCCAATTTTCTTCTTCTTTTCCCTCCAACCCCCTGCCCCCTCCACCTTCTCTCGCTTTTTTCTCTGCCTCTGTTCAATCCCGATACTGTCAGTTTGCGGCCTGCTCCTCTCCCTCTCAACCATTGATCAAGGTGGCAGCGGCGTGTGTATGCACGCGGTAGTGTGTGTGTGTGTGTCTGTGGTGAGGAAGACAGATCAAACACTTTAATTACACACAAGCTTGTAGGTGGCACGGGGTGCAAGCGGCAGTCGTGTTTCAGGGACAGCGGCGGCGGAGGTGAAGGTAAAGGCGAAACGCGCTTTACGGATTTGGCACAAACACAAAGAGACATAAATAGCGGTGTCTAAACACACACACCGTCCACACACAAGCTGATCAATATCTGTGTGGGTTTATCAACACGCCTATACACACACGTCCTACTAAAGCAAGCGCTTTCATCTAGTGCACACAGGAGTGCATTACCTACGCATACACAGAGCTGAACAATACGCGTGTGCCCTCTTGTATACGAATGCAACACAGTCACACGTTCACGAAACAATCGTTCGTTCACGGATCCCACGCTAGCATCCGTCTCGAGTTATTCGGGTGCGTCAACGTAATCAATTTAAGTCCAGCCTCAATTTTGAAATGACTTTCTTAAAATATTATATATATATATATATATATCCATTTAAATATCTGCTAGCTTTCCTGTAATAATGGAAAACCAATCGTAAAAATGTGCAGGATATTTAATATGGTTGCGATACAGTCGTGCAGTCAAAACACCATTCCACCTCAAACACTCCACTCAGGGATGCGTTTTTTGGCAGTATGACCTTTTATTTTTTATTTTATTGATAATATTTTTAATAATCTAATAAGATAAGTAGAAATGCCTCCAAGGCAATCAAAAACTGCTCGAGGCTTCAGTTTACAACATATACAGTACATTTCTGTTTAATAACATACACAACGAATAAAATATTAAATGTGTAACAAATACAAACAATGAAACTAAAAATCTCGTAGATTGCGTGCTGCAAGAAAGTGAAATAATCGTTGAATCTTTCTCATAATCTTCCATAGGCTTATTTACGTCTGGTCACTTCATGCGGCGCTATCTGATTTGTCGAAACGGTTCCATTTACACTTGGCCACTAAGCAAAACCAATATGAATCTGATCTTCTATTTTCCATCCGCATTCCTGCACAAAATTCAAATACATATTTCCGCTGACCTGAAATCTGATTCCAAAAAACCCCACAAAGTGACCAGGTGTAAACAGGCCCGACCTTCAAAATAAAAATTCGTACTACCATATCGAACAAAGCCAAAAATAACAAATGCAACTCAATTATTTTTAGAAAATAATAAGAAATCATGCAAACAATATAATGACAATAATTATTAATCATAACACTAAAACAGCTGTCAGGTGAAGCACATAAAGTAACAAGTGGGACAAAAATTACCCATCAAGCCAGCAGTCAATAAGAAAGCATGAAAATCTGAGTAACTTCACTGACTGAACTGTAATAGTTAGACTACTGGAAGCATTAGAGTAGCAGGTCTTTTGAGGTGTTTGTGGTACGCAGGGGTCAGCACATTATATAAGAGGACAGAGGAAGGACAACTGTTTGGCCTAGAAAAGTTTCACTGAGGTGTTTTAAGTGAAGGTTAGAGTGTCTGTTTGAATTCCACAGAAAAGCTTCTGTAGCACAAATTGCTAAACGACGAGTGGATTCTTCCTGAGATAGAAATGTATTAGAACTTACAAAGCATCACAGCTTGCTGTTTATGGGATCGAAGTAAAAATAGACCAGTCAGAGTGACCCTGTCTGACACAAGGGTGCATTATGGGAAGAGGGTGGGTAGATGGAGTGTGATGCTTTGCTTATTTAAATGTTATTTTGACACGTAGCATGTACCAGAATGTTACCCCAGTCCAACTCCATTTACATTTCTGGCATTTTACTTACCTACTTGCCATTTCGGTGGTGTGGTAGCACAGTAATTAAGGTTATTGTTAATTACTATAATAATTAACAATAACCTTAATGACTGTTAGATTGGAAGATCAAGGTTCAAGTTGCCACTGTTGGGCCCCTGTGCAAGGGACTTAACCCCCCCAATTACTTTAAGTTGTATAAAATAGTCGCTTAGTGATGTAAATGTAAATGTAAATTTGACAGATGTTGAGGGTCTTCATCAGGGTCCAAGTAAGTGGCAGCTTGCTGGTAGTGGGACCTTCCTCCACCCTCCGTGGCAATTCAAAGGATAATGCACTCGTAACAAAGAGTTTAAGATGTTGATTTTAAATCCAATTCAGAATCTAGACATGAACTTAGATGTTGTGCTGGACAAACAGGTTTATGTCTGGACAGGGAGCTTCAGAGCTGTTTTAGTGACAGGAGGAGGCGAAAACTAAACAATATCAAATAGGTGGTTTTAATATTACGGCTGATTGATTTGTTTAAAATTTTTTAATCTTTTGTGGGAATTTAGTTTTCCCCTAAGGTAAAAAAACGGCTAGCATGAAAGAAGCTTAGAATCATTTTGTCTCACGCTTCGGCTGATCAATAAAGCTTAACCCAAGCTGTTGTTATCAGCATTGTAGCTTTGTCTCCTCAGGGACTCAGGAAATCATCTTTTTTTATTATCAGCACTTCAAATTAAACGAAGTACATGACCACGATTTATATATATTAAAAAATGGAATTGTCTACAAATTGTCTTTCTTCTGGTAGTTAATAAAATTGTGGAAGCCCAGATGTCTGTTATGAACAATAAAACGTTATGGATGCCTCAGGTAAGCTAAGAGTCTAATAATAAACAGTGATCTAATAACAAAAGATATAATCAATTCTACAGTACCAAGAAAACTTTTTGCTTCTGGACGTTTAAAATAAAACCTTTGCCTGCCTTTAGATTCAATTCTCACCCAAGCCGTTTCCGAAATTAGGTCAATGTTATGAATTTCATTATTTTGTACTGACATGGCAAGATAGCTAGCTAGATGTTGTTACGGATGTTAAGTTAAAGAGACAGTTTTATCAAACAAGCTAATATACAAGCAACCAGACGAGAACGAGCGAACATTTTATGAAACAAACATCTAAACAAGTAAACAAACAAAAGTAACAGAAAGTAACCTCACCTAACTTCCGTCCGTCACGCCTTCGTAACTTCCTTGTGGTTTATGACAAACAAAATGCAGAGTACAAAAATACGAAATATAAAGACTGATTGTCGCAGTATAGCTAGCAAGGTATCAAACTAAGCCACTGACATCCTGATATAAAATTTAAGGTACACACTATCTAAGCTATACATTATAAGTAAACAAAACAAAATGGAATCACGCCATATTCCTAAGTGTCCAAACAAGAAATACTGTAACCATGACATCATCGTCCCCAGATCCTTAGACTCCTGTAGTTGACTACTGGACTACTGGTTTTCGAGTGGAAGTGCTTGCATACACCATAACCATGATATCATCAGACGGTTCGGATTAAACCTTCTGATTTGGCAAACATTTGGTTTCCAACAGTTTTTTGTCCGAGACCCCCGCTAGCACTGGTACCCGAAATTTTAGGTCAAACAAGGGATCCTGGACAAATTTAGCTATCGCAATATGATCGTTCTCCTTAATGCTTACTGCTCAACACTATGCAAAATATGACGCGACCTCCCACAGAGCTCTCTGAGTAAATACATACAAATACGTTGAGAACACTTAATGATTATCGGTATATGAAGAGACATTAAAGTCAATTACTTATTATATCATTAACTGATACCATGTTGCTGACATTTGCGTCATCATGGAACTCGAGTTGTTGTAATATACAAAGATTTTTATAAATAATAATTTACCGTTGTGTCTCTAAGAGGAACATTAACATTCTGGAGACTAAACTACCTTGTTACTAATGTTGCTGCATCCTAAACAATCTGCCCAATCAATAGTTACACTTGTTACCCAGTTTGTTCTCATTGTCTACATCATTCAGCTGTGATCTCAGAATTGCACCTCATGTATCTGTCGTTATACATTACGCCAAAACTGTACAGTGATCCAGAACAACACAATGTCCCGAGTCTGCATTTCCATAATCTGTGTTACGTCATTCTGTCATTCTGCGATGGACTCGACCAGCCCCGGGAACAGACGAATCGGCCATGATTGATGTCTTCTTCTCACTTTACCAGCCGGCTTAGCGAGCGCTGGCAGCATGGGCTGCACTTGACTGAATCCACACATACACACTTTCACTCATCCACACAGCCACACCAGGGAGAACATCACTGTCATTCAAACTAAGCGCTCAGCTGAGTGTATGTGTGTGTGCCTTTGATGCTTCGCACGAAAATGGTCCCTCCAGGCATGAGCTCCCTTAGACAATCGTACAGTAAAAACAAAGGGAACTCGGATCGGTTACAAAACACAGAACGTGGGCGTGAAGATAAAGCATGTATTAAAGATGAAGGTACATTACAGCGCCATCGGAAAGCGTGAAAATTCCAACGCCTCATAAACTCGGCTTATGGGCTGTGAAAACATGCTTTTAAGGAACCTTGAAAGAGTCGTTGGTTTTAGAAGTCAAAATTTTTTACAATTTGCGCCTGGTTCCGAATGCCGTCTGGGTTTTTAGTGCTGATTGTGGTGTGTAGCTAACCGTTAGCACATGGGAGTGTAAAAAACACTTGTTTCTGATGAGTTTCTTCAAAATGCGCATTAACACATGGTAATGGAAATGTAGCAATTGACACCACGTCATAACAACTAAATACAAAATTTAAATACACTTGGAGGCTGTGTAGTCGTATTAATCACCTGTAACCAACGATAGCTGCTAAAATGACCAAGTGCCTCAAGCTAAACGCTTGAACTTTCAAACAGTCTATACCATGAATCTCACCTGCTTTTAAGAATCCAGCATTTAATCCATCTTAATTAATGCTAATAAATGCAACAGCTTAAATCTTTGATCAGGCGGCTTTGGGTTGTTTAACAACGTTCAGCAATGCGAGATACGAGTCTTCCAGAATTTCTGTACGCTTCAACCAATCAGAGGACGACTTCGAAAATCCTAAAATGTTTCCAGCTAAGCGGTTCGTTCAGCTAGCGGTCTGTGCCTATTGGAGAAATAATGACTTACTCACTATCTGTACTGTTGGAACCGATGGTTAAAACTTTTTACACCATTTCTTTGCCCTTACCTCGAATACCAGGACAAACCCCGGAAGAAAACGTCCCCACGTCGTACTCAGACTACATAAAAAGTTTAAGACAAAGGTGAAATATATTGTACAGCCTGTCTCTGGTTTTATTGGTCCGTTGCTTAATGCTGGCCATCCTCTTAGGTCAGCCAAAAGCACAGACCATCCAACAGTCAGTACAATGAACCAAAGTCTCTTTAATGCCAAGGTCCCTGATGTTTTACGGATCAATTTTTTTATGTGACTGTATTTCATACAGTGGATTTAAAAATTTATTATAATTTTTTTTTTTTAATTGAGTCAATGCAAAAGCACAGTGTTTCCTATAGGACTAAATGCATGACTCTGGTGGTTACAGAACATTTAAGAAAACCATAACCAATTAGATCATCAAATGTTGTCCTTAGTTCAAATTCTCAAAAGGGGGTGTCAAAAAAAGTTTTATGAAAAATATTACGAGTATTGTATATTGTATAAAAGTATTCTATACTATAGAGAAATGCATGCACAGTGGAAGAACGTATGTATTTTTTTCGTCACCAAAAATAGAATGACAGAGGTTACAAAGGATTAAAGTTCAGGTCAGGAAGCCCTGTGGGGGGAAGTGGTACCACATAGCGATGGAAAGTTTGGCTCATTTTACCGACTCGGACCTTTAAGTCCTGTTCATTAAAATGAATGAATCTTTTTTTTGAGTCATTTGTGAACAAAATATAATTAAAATGTTACGTGTTACTTCCCTCACGCGTTTACAACTTAGCTTAAATCTTAATTACACTACAAACAATACGAAAATATAACGAACTATAAGAAACGGTCTATGATTAGCTATGATTAGCTCACATTTACATTACTTACATTTATCTCATTCATACAACTAAGCAATAAGGGGTTAAGGGCCTTGCTCAGGGGCCCAACAGTGGTAGCGTAGTAAAGCTGGAAATCGAAACCAACAACATCTTCAGGTTGGTAGTCCAACACCTTGAAGCATAAGCCACCGCTTCATCACCTCACCTCTTATCTAAAAAAAAAGTGGTTCATGCATTAGGTGACAACCAATGCAGCCTGAGCTGGAAAGAGAACCGCATGCCTGACTGAATCTGAATACCATTCATCAACAATGGCTTAAAAAAAAAAGACTATTATGTGCCGTAATATTATCTGTTTAATATTAGAGCAGTTTAATAAATATGTATTTTATCCAACAGGTTTAATTATAAGTCTCAGTCTAAATTACGAGTTGGCTTTGGGAATAATTATTGTATATATAATTTGATGAAGTGATTATATTGAAGGAAATAAAAATAAAATCAAATGAAATTGTTTATTAGGATAGGACCTCATAACACAACGGACACAATTTCAATTGAAATATTTGTGGAAAGAAAATTCAACTTTAATTGTGTTTGGTAAAACGTTATTATAATATACTAGCAATTTTGCTAGCTATTTATTTAAACATGATGGTGGTAGCATGACATTTAGTTCCATTTTAATAAATTGGTATATACATTTTTTTTTTTTTTTTTTTTCGTTAAA
>VCAZ01000051.1:2865000-3080854 GCA_005784505.1 Bagarius yarrelli | reverse complement strand
AATCACTACACAACACTCCAGTTAATAACTGATTTTATTTGATAGGGTTTTTTGTTATAAAGTATGATGTAGAAACACTATAAAGACAACTGTCACACTTCCAACATTCCCAATCGGAGTTAAATATCATTAAAAACTCCTTTAGTCATTAATAAACAATTATCTATAATGTAGAAAAGAAAGCAATCGACTCCGCCAGCCTGACGTGCAGAATGTTAGTGAGACAATAGTGTTAATCACTGCTGTGTGTTACTGAAGTAATGATCAGGAGGGCAACACTAACTTTACAGTGTGGTGCAGTTGTTTCTCTTGTTTTTCTGCATCAGGGGGCATAATTGCACATGGAAAAACAATTACTCTGAAAAATAAAAGCCCCAATTATTAAAAAGTAGAAATCTTTATTCTTGTGATTGCTGTGCAAAAGTAAAAAGCAGCCCAGTTAAAGCTAGCTGGAGTTTTGTAAGTTTGCACTATAATGATTTTAGTAACCAGTTTTCAATCATTATGGCACAAACATTTGGGTTTAAAAATCACAATAAAATGTGCGAGATTCACCCTGCGGGCGAATTTCGCAAAACGCTGCTGAAGGAAGAGAGATTTTATTTTACGCATTCATTTTTCCCTTTAAACCCATTGGATCTGAAGCCTCAGTGGATAAAAGCTTGAACTGAATCGGGGTCAATTGTGCTAAAAAAATAACGACGTACGGATAAGATCTCTTTGGTAGATTACCGTTTCTCTTGGCTAATGAGTTTACAAACCCCCAGGAAGCCCTAAAATACAACATTTTCTACAAAATAAAAGTAAAAGTGTAGGAATGCGTGAGAAGGTAGTGTTGAGTAATATGCGATTCTTCCCCTCACAGCACAGTGATCCTTACGGATCGTACAGTAGTGTGTGCAGAGCCACCGAGTCCGATCTCCCCTCTCCACTGCTGAAGTGTTTCTCTACTAGTGCTCTTCTGGAAACGTTAGTATTCTGTAAAAGAGAACACAGGATTAGGATTGTTACTACAAAAGAAAAGAAAACAATAATTAAAGGGTGAAAACGCAGCATCTAATCAAGGAATGTTAATCGAGACGAAACCTTTCAGTAATGGCGTTTACCCAATACAGTATCAAGACCCTTTCCTTCCTTTATATCTTCTAGACACAACACAGTATATACAGAGGGTTCACTTTCAATTAAAGTTACATTTAAGCACTTTTAACAAATTTTTTTCCAGTATATACTTTCAAAGAAAAATTGGGTAGTCATTTAAGGCCTAATTTTCACTTTCAATTAATTTTTTGAAAACAATTTTAAGCACTTTCTTTTTAATTTTTTCCAATTGCACTTTTTAATTTTTCCAATGTTGTTACCATTCAAGGGTGTTAATCAATCTAGGGTGCTCAGTCCGAACAGAGAGAAGAAGCGAGTCCATGGAAAACAATGGAGACAGACAGAACACATGGTGTTCATCAGCGAGTCCCATTTTTTAAACTAACACATGAAGTGTTCAATACGAACTAAAAAAAAAAAGTACGAACAGTACATCCAGGATGCGATGCTTTCTATGTACCAAAAAAAAAAAATCTAAAAAAAAAATCAGAAACCTGAGCTTTCTAGTAACTAAAAAAAAAAAAATGAAAGAAATTCCAGCTACTGTTTCATGATAATCACCACTTTAGAGTGATTTTGTAACTATGGACAATTTACTGCAAGTCATTATAAAATCTTACACACCGACCGATTTTTTGTCTTTTTTTTTTTAAAACATATTTTATGTTGTTGTGATTCTAACTATTGTTTCTGGTTTTTTTTTCCCTTTTATTTAATCGGATCCAAAGTAACTAATAACTCACCACTCGAGTAATCTCATCATTCCATACTTTATTACTCTCTTACTCAAGGAACATTATTTTTATAAGTAAAACTATTAATTACTTAAAATACAAAGTTAAAGTACAACTACTTCGGTTTTTGTCTGCTCTACCCAGGTCAGGTATATAAAAATCATTTTTTAAAAATACCTATTAAATGTGTGAGTAATTAAAACAAGCACGCTAAACTTTATGGCCAAACGTTTGCGAACACCTTTCAGCACACCATAAACTTGTCTCCAAACTGTACTGCAACAAAAGTGGAAGCACACAGATGTCATTACATGTTTTAGCATTACATCATTCTGTTACTGCACCCAAGCAGCCCAAACACTCTTCCAGCATGGCAATGACCCTGTGCACAAAGTCCCTGAGCTCCAGGAAGACGTGCTTTCTGGAAGTCCTAATTCTGACTCAACCCCACTGCACGCCTTTGGGATGAACCGAAACACGGCCTGAACCCAAGACCTCCTCAGCTCAACATTAGTGTCTGATCTCAATAATACTATTGTAACTAAATAAACATATATCTTCTAGTAAGATTTTCCACTGCAATTCGGCTCTTGATTAGAAGATTAGGACGTTAATCGCACAGCAAAATTTAAAGTAACTCTGGAATAAGATGTTTGTGAGAGTCAGGAGTCCTCAAACGTTTGGCAATATTGTGTATAATCTGTTTATCGGATAAGAATTATACTAGTTTTTTCCCCCCTGCTGGTGTAGCTCAAGTCGATTTTTTTCCTGTAAATTAATTCACAAAAAGCCACAAAGCACAACCGTAACACAGACATAGCAATGTTTTTGAAGATCTAGAAACTTCTCTCTTTTCTCAAATCTTTTATGGGGAAAAAATCTTTGACATCCCAGTTTTTATGTTGTATGTTATGACTGAAACTGCAGTGCTGAGCGAGTCTGTACAGGAATAATATGTCAGAATTATTACTCTTCGAACTTGTGTAACAACCTGTTAGCAAGCCTCAGTGTAGCCTCTGCCCATTGTGTCATAGCCTTGTGGGTAATCATCAGGCATGTCAAGATCATATCCATACCCGGCACTGACAAAGCGAGGCTCAGTATCTGTAAAACATACACATTTCAGCGCATGTACAGATCCTTATTGGTTATTAGTATTAGTGCAGTTGTACGTAGTGATTGATGAGGCACAATTAATCGGCGCTTATTAGATATGCATCAATAACGTCATGCCATGAGGTTATTACAAGCTATAGGTTAAGTGCACTTATTAAAAAAAAACAACAACAACAAGTCCTTACCCTCTGGCATAAAGCCAGGATCCATCATTGTACTTTGAGCCTGAAAAGAGACACAGAAAACACACACACACCATGTCTTTTAGTAAGGGGAAAATCTCCAGTGGGGCCTCGTATTACACTTTGGTGCCTGGAACACCAAAACACACCACTTACCGCTTCCCACGCTGCTGGGTCATGTTTGAACAGAGTGTGTGTGAGCTCCACCGACATGCGCTTCCTGTACTCAGCGTTTTTGTCCTCAGAGATGCGGAAGAGCACGGCAGCTGAATACGTAGCTGATTGAAAGAGGATATGAAAAAATCATTAACGTTAGTGCCGTTAACCCCTGCGTAAACCGATACCGCCAGCCTGACCATGGACTTATAGCTGTTTTATTGAAAGCTGGACTAACTAATCACATGATCACATTTCAGAGAAACTGAAAAAGAACCTTAAGTGAAAAGCAGTTACCACCATCTCACAAGGTTTTGTATTTCCTTTTCCATATTTTAACTCATTTTACTGTTATAATAAAACTAGTTAGTTCCTGTTATTATAGCAGCAAAAGAAAACTAGTGACCTGGCATAACTTTTAATAAAGTTTAAATACTCAAAACTCTAGTAGACGTTAAATACCTCCAACTAATGTGCACGGCATTAGTGATGTGTTCTTTATTAGTTGCATTTCTTTGTAGGTTTGGATTTTGCGCAGCTTCTATCATGCTGGTATTACAAGACAAACCGTCACAATTAAACTTCTGAATGAAAGGACACTAAGCACAGTTACTCGAGAAAATAATCACATTCTGACCAAATCTGTCTAAAGAATACGAGACCTTGTGTATCACAATTCTTGTCAGTCAACTAAATTTAGCATTAATAAAGTATTTCAATTTAAAACTGTGTCTAAAGAAAGATTTATAATTATTTTAAAGAAAAAATTCTGCTTCCTTATACATATTATTTATTCATTAATTTATCCTACATACCAATGCCCTCATTGTTGGAGTGCAGCAGTTCCATGAGTGGGGAAGCAGCGCCCTCGTTATCAATTATCATGGCTGCATTTTTATCCAAAGCCAGCTCACAGAGCACTCCAGCAGCCACCCGCTTAATGTTATCCCCTGGGGAATAAAGCAACTGGAGAGAGAGCATTAACATTAGATCAGCTTCACACACCTCAGAGTATTCCGCTTAACACACAGAATGAAGGCGAGTGTGATGTTTACCTGCACAAACAGTGGGATGGTATTCAAGTCGGTAATCATGGCTCTGTTCATGGGATCTCTAGCCAGGATATGCAGCGCTCCTGTGCAACCCTCCACAATCTCCTCCATTCTCACGCCGTCCTAAACCAAGACGAGATATAAAAGGTTGTGAAAGAAGATCTGGTAAATTGAACCCCCTGCGTTTGTGAGCAAATAAATAAATGATTAGGCTATACAGAGAATGGGTATGTTAATAAGTAATGTTCCTAGGGTTTTTTGTGAGCTTATGGTCACATGCATGCTAGCAGATCCAGAGTGGTTTTAAGGTGTCATTTACTGGGAGAGTAACCCTGTAAGTCATAGCTGACCTGGTAAGTTTGCTGGCTGGCTGAGCCGTGCTTCTGAGCATCCTGGTGGGCACTTTTCAGCAGATTGACCAGTTTGGGAATCACATCAGCATCACGGAGATGTGGCTGGTTCGCTGGGCACAGTGCCAGGTTACGGATCAGTCCAACCACAGCCTGAAAACAGAGGACGAATGCAGCTCACATTTAGCATTGCAACTTATACTGCCCGTCTTGTTATTCCACTTTAATATCTTAATTAAAACTAATTGTCACCTCTGGTCATAGTAAGTAGGAAATATATTTTTACCTTAGCTAACACATAACCAGATTTTTTAAATTGAAACATTTGTATTATTTTCACCTTAACAACAGGCCAGTAGTGCGGCTTGTTGAGCAGTTTGACTATGGGGGGGATGCCATAGTGTACGCGCACTGCGTTCTGTGCTAGTTCTGCATCCTGGTGGCGGCTGGTGAGGTGGCGCAGAGCGCAGGTGACTGGCTCGGCCACGTCCTCCTTATCCCCAGCACGCAGCAGCGCGTGGATCAGAGCCTCCACACCGTTGTTTTGGCTTACAAACGTCTTGTTGCGAGCATTATTGCAAGTCAGATTTGACAGGGTGCCAGAGACGCAAGCCAGAACGTTCTTATCTTCGTTGGCGAGAAGCCCGATCAAGATCTGCAACAGTCCTTCCAGGCCATCCTGCATGCAAAGGCAGACAGCGAAAAACTTTTAGAGATGGCGTGTACTAAGTAAGACGTGTACATACATAATGTCCTAAGACCCACCCAATTTTTTTTTTCTTTTCTACTCATTTCAGTTAATTTTATTGTGCTTTTTAATTTTACAGCATATTCACTGTGGTAACCCAGAGGACCATTTTAGTATCAGAACGTCCTTTTCACAAAATGTGCCTGTTTCTATAAAAGCCATTTTGGCTTACGTGTAAGAACTAGTTCCTAGCATCCCAGTCAATCAAATGACATTGCACTAGAAAGTAGGGATGCACCGATACCATCAAGTTTGCAGTCTGCCATGTGTGGGTTGTCATCATTAATTAACAATCATGATTAATGTATAAAAAATAATTCGTTTGTTAATTACTACATTAATTGTACATCATTAAAATGTTGATACAGTTGAGCCTGACATTCCATCGTTCAGTTTAGTCAATGACATAAGAGGTATCAGTCTTTGGGTAGTACGAGTAGATGAGCTCAATATCAGGCTTAAATTGGTGCAAGTACAGATATTAATGCATCCCCTCTAGAAAGACCAGGATATTCTCTGTAAATTACAGTAGAAATTGATGACAGTAATTAAAAAAAAATAACTTATTAAAACAAGGGTTCACTACAGAGGACACAATTTAACGGAGGGGGGTCTCAGGAGGTTCAAAAATATATTAAGTCATTAAAATGATTAAATAAATAAATAAAATAAACCCAACTCTGCACTCTACTTTATTTTAGTAGGATATTATAAACTGAAATGGAACCCTACAGTTTTGTAATAAACTTTTAAAGCTTTTAACATTGTTTTCCAGTCTGGAGCAAATAGTGCCAAAAGTGTATGTGTACGTGACCTCGCTAGCTGTAAAAGAATATAGTAAGATGTTAAAAAATAAAATGAAAAACATTAGACGAATGTCTTGCCCTGAAGAGTGTTGGCGACAATTTGTTTTTGTTATCCAGCCTCTGCATTAGGTTAGCCCTGCCCCCTTCTGCTACGTAAACAACAGATACAGAAAGTGTACAACATTCTACACTTAATGTTAGCAGGTGAATACGTGAATTATCGCGGTACATGAAGTTCACAACTCTCATAGGAATTTTTAGTTAAAAACTTTAAAAATCACTGAACCTTTAAAGAGATAGGAAAACTTATTCAGTATTATTATTCATTAAACTCCTACAGCAGCATGTAAGTGTGTGTGTGTGTGCGCGTGTGTGTGTTTGAGGAACGCGGACCTGTTTGGTGGCAGCGTCAGAGAGGTTTCTCAGAGTCCAGAGACAGTTTTGTGACACTCGCTGGCTGGAACCAGTCACATGCTTCCCCAGAGCATTCATTCCACCTGTGTATGTGTGTGTGGGGGAAGGTGGGGGTAAAGTGCGGGGTAAGAAGTACAAATAAAAGGAAAAGCAGAAAGGGAAAAAAGGCAGACACATTTAATTACACATACCATATAAACCACCACACAGCATAAAAATTAATCTTTTGTACTTCTTCTAACAAGGAGTTTGCTTTAAGTGTAGGTCAGTATGAAACAGTAGATCCATGCAATGTTTAGTTGCTGTGTACCAGAAACAGACAAAACTTTCAGTTCTACTTTCTGAAAGTGCCATAAAAAGTGAAAAGAAAGTGAACAATACAGCAATAATGGCAGGCTGAAAGAAAGATCCAGCGCTCTCACAGAACATGTGACTCCCCCCCGAGACTGATTGCCTTAAAAGAGCAGCGGGTACCTCGGCTCTCACTTACCAGCCTCTACGATAACCGGCTTGTTGCTAGGACACACTGACAGCACTTTCAGTACGCGGCCGGTGGTCCACAACAGCTTCTCATAGTTGACCATATTCATGATCCGCACCAGGGCTTCGGGGCCTCCGTTAGCCAGGATTATCAACTGCAAAACAAACCACAGAAAAGAACGGTTTAGACAGAAAATTAGACCAGCCTGCTGCCCTAATCTGCCAAATGTACATCATTACTATATATAGACACACACAAACACATACATATATGAGGTTAGACAATCAACCTGACACACTATTTCACTTAATACTGTTAAATGTGACTCACACATACACTTAATCGTGTCTTTTCCAAACTGTTGCCAAAAAGTCTCACAGTTTTCTTAAATGTCTTAGTAGCATTAATTATTAACTAAAAGCAAGAGAATCAAACACTGTTCCAGCATGACAATGCCCCTGTGTTCTGGTCAGGGTGGAGGAACTCGAGTGTCCTGCAGAAACCTGACTCTGACTCAACCCCACTGAACACCTTTGGGATGAACTGGAACGCTGACTGAACCTCAGACTTCCACACCTTAAAATTAGTGTTTGATCTCATTAATACTAATATGGCTGAATCAAGAAAATCCACTTTCATGCAGCAAAATCTAGTAAAAAAATCTTTCCAGAAGTGTGGACGTTATTATAGGAGTGAGAGAAAAAACTAGGGATGTGCAGGTCTAGTCAACACTGAAAACAACAGCCGATCACATGAGAGAAAAGAAAAACAAAACATTCATTTACATCATTTTAAATAAGCTAAAATAAAATGTAAAAAAAAAATTTAAAAAAAAAAATTGTTTAATGTGCAGAAACTACATTTTTACCCTGCATGTGTCAGTTATTGCAAGCTTAAAAACAACCACGCAAAAGACGAGCAAAGTGTGGGGTGAGTTTAAATCCGAAGAAAACAGAAATGATTTGTGTAAACTGTGTGATGTCAAACTGGCTTACAATAACTCTACTGGAGCGATGCGTAAACATATTCAGATCCGGCACGTAGGCGTTCGCTTAGAGGCTAGCCAAAGCCAGCAAACGTCAATCACGTCATTTACTGCAAAAATAACTGAGCTGATCTCTAAGATTCTATTAACAGAACTGTTGCCACTCATTTTTGGACTTTGTAGAGCCTAAACACCGCCTAACAGGAAGGAAAGTGATTATGTTTAGAGTTTAGAGCTGGTGCAACAGAACATGCTTGCGAGTATGAAAAAAAAAAAAAAAAAGACCATAAGGAAGACAGATTATGTAGCAATAATGATGGATGCATTAAAAACAGACGCTAACATGATCTAAACAATAAAAATATAAAGATGTACAAAACCCAATAAGATTTTACACACACTATTCTACTGACAGGAAAACACACACATACCTTACTCTCCTGGTTGCCATAAGAGAGAAGTTGAAGACAATCTGTAGTAATAGCCAAAAACTTTTGATTGCCCTTCTTTAGTAGCGGCACCATCCTCTGCAGGCCATCGGCCAAACGCACGGCCATCTTGGCTCCTTCTTGGTGAAGAAGCAGGTTGTGGAGTGTGGTGATGGCATAGAACAGCACTGGCTCCAAAGGGGAGCTGCAACAAACACAACACATCACATCATCAAGATTATGTTAAATATTTTAAAGGATCCAGGAGTCAGGCTAATACATTTTATCTCCACTTCTATCTTTTTAAGTAGAATAAAAAAAAGAATCATTTTAATAAAATCTTTGCATAGAATTCTTCTGAAATAAATATTTTTTTGTAATATTTTGCATCTGTTTAAATATCAGTCATGCTATTTAAATATGTACAATAGTATTTTTGATATTCAATTGTTCAATATAAAGCTTTTTTAATCTCAGAATCCACATAGAGCACAATTTTATGAAAATAATCATTAACTTGCAGTTGATAGTTTAAAAAAAAATTAAAGGAATATAAAGTTACAAAACCCAATAGTTAGTACACTGAGTTACTAGCTACAAATAGTAACCAAGTTAGTTACTATTTGTAAGAAGTAACTGAGTTACATTATAACAGTAACTAATTACCAGGAAAAGTAACTAATGTTATTTTAAAATGTGTTAACTAACTTGGATGCCCCTATATGAAATAGGTCACATAATGAAATGGACACTAATAATCAATAATCAATGATTATGCGAATATTATAATGATATTATAAGCCACCATACTTTGTATTTCAGTCCCGATTTTCAGAATCACAGGATACACATAAATAAGATACTTGGAATATTTAAAAAGTAGGAAGTTCGAGAGAACTTTGCATGTCCTGAGTTGTTACCTGAGCATGCGCACCAATGCAGGAATGCCTCCCGATTTGAAGATGGCCAGTAAGCCCTCACGCTGGTGTGACAGGTTGTGCAGGATGCTGGTGGTGGCACGGGCTGTGTCCATATCGCTCGTGTTCTGCATGACCCTCACCACAGCCGCCACCATCTGGGGCGACTGCATCAAAGCACGCCGGGACGCTTCCTTTTGCGTCAGCTGGTTTACAATCTGAGCCGCCTTGCTCACCACCACCTGGACACACAAACACAAAGTTCTGCTCAGTTTTTTTAATTAATAGAAGAAAAAAAAATCCCAAAACACATTATAATTTTGTGTGTGTGTATGTATGTATGTATGTATGTATGTGTGTGTGTGTGTGTGTGTGTATATATATATATATATTTTTTTTTTTTTTTTTTTTTTTTTTTCTAATAACTACAGGAAGGCTTCATTGGCACCTGGTCATCATCGTTAAGCAGTTTGGTGAGCTCGGGAACGGCGCGGGTTGCTAGCTCAGCGTCATCCTGGTAGTTAATCAGGTGGACAATGGCTGACTTGAGCATTTGCGAAGGCTCAGCCAGCTTCTGCACGTTGGTCTGCTGGGATGAATCCATCTGCGTGGACAAAATGGTCGTCCCCTCCACCATGGTCTCAGGAAACATGGCTTGTCTCACACGCTGGGCTCGGGTCATGGTGTACTGTGCCTCCAGATCTAAAGGAGATCGTTGGTATAAGTGTATATATGATAAGGATAAGAGAAGGGGAAATGTGATGTGCTTTACACCGAGTTACTGATGATCAAAACTGGAAACAAAAGCTTAAAATACGGTAACAACAATCTGTCTTAACTGTGCAGGCATGTATGCAAATGTTATGGAAATTACAACTAGCTCTCTATTTATTTATTTTAAATTAGAGCTGGACGATATGGCTAAATTCTTTTATCACGAAATAGATCGTAATTAGGGTTGATATGATGTAATTACGATATCTATATAAATAATAAAAAAGGTTTAGAAAAACTACTTAAATACTTCAGAAATAAAAACTTTTTATTTAGCCTCGATCTTAATCTAAGTGCCATTATTTAGTGGCACTGTCATTGAGCCAAATCTACTACTCCCATAAAACAGAGACTAATTTGTTAAGTGTGTCATGTGTACATTTCATTTCCTTGGTAAAACACGCACACACAGCCACACTCTGAGAGCATGCGCTGTTTTAAAGCTATGGATAAAAAGGCGGCATTAAAATGATCTTTATTACCGATTGACGCCGTCGGCTCTCATCACAGATGTTAACATTACCATCTTGACGCTATGATGTCCTAGAATGATGGCTAGACAATCTGATTGTTGTAAACATTTGAACTTTAGATGGATTCTGTTAAAAAGCGGTCTATGCATTCCCATGGCTATATTAACCATCTTAAAAAAGATGATTTGTTTTTTTTCTTTTATCAACAAAGTTGTGTTCAGGATAAACAGGCTTTAAATGAAAAACATCAAAACTTCTGATTATTATAACAATTATAAGAAAAAATTAAATAATGCTGTAAATACAAACTGTACCTTTGGCTCAAGCACCTAGTAATTTGCTTTACCTTTTTTTTAGAATCCAGTGAAAGTGTTGCCACACAGTCGATGTTGACTGTCCATTTTTGTTCATATTAAGCAAATTCATCAGCATACGTACGTGCGTCAGTCAGTGCTTATGTAACAGATTTAAACTGTTTATTAAGTTTACACGTGGTAATTTTGTGTCAGCGCTCAGTCTGTGTGTGTGGGTAAATGCATTTTTCCTCTCGGGGCTTGCCGTAGTTTGGTGAAAGTGCATGAGCACAGGGGTGTGAGACAGAAGTTGTTGTCTGTATCTAATAAACCAGTTCAGTACATTTTGGACTGCTTTCCTTCTTTATTCTTTACTACGAACCTGCGTCAAACACTCAGTTACGCTTATAATTTTTCTGTCTTTTTCTGCCGCTTATAGCTGCATGCTAATATTACTTAGCGGCCATGTTGAATAGAGCTCGAGAAAGTAATAGGGGCAGGTGAGAGGGGGTTACACGAGTAGCCAATTGTGTTCTGCTCTTTCCAACGACTGTACCATGAATGTCAATATTGAATTATTGTCCAGCACTAACAAATAAATATATATATTTAAAAATGAAGTTAAAACCAAATTTCATAATCTTGCAACAAAATGAGTCCAGTATAAATGAAAGCTGAATGTGTGTGTTCCTCACCTGCAGGGACCTCAGTGGTGGTATAGGTGTAGTGCTTGCTGTACGCCGTCCCATCATCACCTGTACGCACTGTGGTGGCCCCTGACTGGATGCCTGAATCTGTTGTATAGTATGTCTTCTGCCATTCTGTAACCTTCCTCACACCATCATGTTCACCCACTACAGACATAAACACACACACACCAAACAATTAACCAAATACAGCCAACGTCAAAACACTTCATCAGCCTATTAAACAAACAACATGTTATCGACTACAGGGAAAAACTATATCTAAAACACACAAGATAGCATGTACACTGCAGATTTTAGGTTTTCAAGTTCGGATTGCTGTTGAAATATTTCTTGGACTTGCCACAAGGTGTGTTGAGGGAAAGTAGGTCAGTGACATTCAATGAAGGGACAGGAGGTTTTTTAAAAATTGATTTATTGGCTGAATGAATTCTGTTCTACTAAAAGTACCCCAGGCATGTTGAGGCTATACACCATTTAAATTTCCACATGCCTGCTGTCAGGGCAAATAGACTACAGTTTTTACCTAATTAAAAAGTCCAGGTGAAGTCCATTCGTTGTTTAATGACACATTTTGCTTTCTCAATTAGGTCAAAATCATTTTGCAATATCATCCAAAATGATCACTCATTTATTAATATTTATTTGTATATTTACAATTCTAACATCTTGCAATATTTATAAATACAATTAGATCTAAATGAAAAGCATTATTCCTGTTCAGGACTTACGTTGCAGTGCCATGATCACTCCCTTGGCTCAAACCAAGCCAAATTTTAAAACCTGTTTAAAAAAAAAAAAAAAAAAAGTTAGTCAAAAGTTAGACTTTTACGGTGTCCACTTTTAATGTTTAAATAATAAGCTGAACTCTGTCCGGTTCAGCTTAAGCAAAAGTTCCTGAGATGATTGTGTGTACAGACATTGGGCATGGCAAGTGTGGGCGTGTGTTGTGAGAAGACAGGGAGGGGCACATTGTGTGAAAAGAATATTTGGCTGGTGTCACCACCCACCAAGTCTGTGTAAGATTGAAATGATCTGCAAGAACAACAACGACTCGTCGAACCGGCTCGACATGATTCACCCTTTACACACCCCAAACACCTAATGCTGCACTGACAATCATTAACTCGGTCCAACTTTCACCTTTCAGTGTCTAAGCATTGTGTCATTTCTACACCTTTTTATTCCTTATAGATCTCTTTTCCAACATTACAAATTGAGAATATATATACAAACAAATCATGAAAGTTTATATATCAACATATAGGCAAAGACGGTTTTTTTTACCGGTTCTTTGGACTCTCTATTTTAAACCACTACTTATATTATTAATCTGACTGAAAGCCTTATGCCTTATGAAATTCAGCCGCCATTTTTTTTTTAATCTATGTTAATCTGGATTGTCTTCAGGAAAGGTTGCATGGGTTTCACATGTCAAATGTTCTGGTACCTGATTATTCATCCATTTATAAGTCTGCTTAAAACGAGTCGCTGGCACAGACGTCACGCCCAAAATGTTGGCTGAATGTCTGATGATGATGACACACAAAACTGGAAACGGGAAGACTCTAAAAGGTCATTCTGGTTGGATTCCAAAGAATGCTGAACAATATGATCTTTCATCAGTTACTTCACATTTTAGACACTGCCAAAAAAATTCTCCTAAATTTTGAGGTCCTGCTACAAGAGACATACGCCTGATGGTGAAAATCAAAGGCTTAACTAGGAGAGACTTTATACACACACAAAGCTATTTATATTATAGCTGCAAGTTTATGGAGAAAAATGCAATTTGCAATACATGATGCGACATTCAATTTTTTTTTTTTTTTATTATTATATAACCAACATGTTTTTCCCAAACACATTTAGCTGTAATTGAAGACTCTTCTGCCAATTTCTAGTAGTATTTCCCCCTTTGTGTTGACAGTCGAGATTTACATGTGCTACATAGAACTTAAGTCGAAATACAGCTATATTTTTTGAGGTGCTTCTTCGTTTTGGCACTGTTGCATTAGCGATTATTATCAGGGAATATTAGCTTTCCACGAAAGCATCACAGCTTTCTGATTGTCCTGGGTCAAAATATGCACACGTGTAGCGCAACCAACATCCGCGTGCCAGATATTTTACTATCCGCACTGACCTAAAACTTTGAGCATACATAATAAAACAATTATTTAAAGTATTAAATTGTTCATTTAGTACCACAAAACCACGATATGAACAATGTGGTATTTCAATAAATTCTGATATATTGTGCAGCCATTATTTATATAGTAACACAAGTATACAAAACGTGGGCTATATTAACACACCAGTGCTGAAATGTTATTCATATAAATAAGAATAATAAACACACTGTATTAATATTTAATTAGGAAAGGATATTCAGTAAATGCATTAAAAAACCCATTAACTCCTTATTTAATAAACGATATTGTCAATAGTAATCAGGTTAAAGACCCTTTCACGGCACACAGTTCCCAGTTCCAGCTGCTCCATATTTACTAATGGCGGCGTTTCACATTGAAACTTTTGTATTGATGAAATCTTATTGTGTTCTGTTCACAATTACTACCAAAACTCTGGTGAAGGTAGAATGAACACCAGGCAGAATAGAGTGCGATGACTAATTAACTAATTAGAAAAAAAATACTGATTTAGAGTCTTATATCCATCATCTGTCTCATATTTACACATTAAATAAAAAAAAAATTAAATGCTGCTCCCACTTAAACAGATGTGTGTCAACCAGCTGTGATTGTTTCTTATTAACTGAATACTTTAAATAATGAGATATTTAAAGCACTCCTAAACACTTTGTACATTTCACTTAATGCCACTTAAGAAGAAAATCAGCTTTTATATAGAGCAGATAATATATAATTAAATATAATATACCGATGTATTGAATTTTACTTTGTTATTACGATCTGGACAAGTTTATATGATTCTATTATCAATTTCATTTGATTTAAAAGCTAAAAGTACTCATCATAACAGCCAAAGAGCACTAAGCTCGAAGGTTAAAAGTTTATCTCATGCAGCTTAAATGGATAACATCCTTTTAAGAGGTTATATGATCTTACTAGATCATGCACATCTCTGGAAAGTGATCACGCCTGCCAAATAAGAACCACAACATTTCAAAGGCTTTGGACTTTATAAGGTATTGCACAGATTCTGGAAATCCGCTTACGACAACATGGCAGAGATAATTAAATATTATACAATGTTAAGCAATTACTGTTGCCTGAAATCTTCTCATTAAACCTTTTAGTCTTCACACAAGCACATCAAAAGTGCTCCAGTGCTGGGCGCCCACACAGAAACAAACAATCCTCCAGGCAGCAGGAATTTGACACTTGGCAACTCCTCAATTTAAAAGACATAAGTGGTGGCAAGTAAGTGGAGACATGTATGCTTGAATCCAAAGCACATAAGATGGAGAGAAAGAGAGAGAGAGAGACATTTTCAGGACTGTGGAAATTGACGTCTTGGGTTCCACAGAAACCAACTCATCATTTTGTTGATTTCTTTTCAACATTAACTTCATTTTTGATTCACATGCGGTCATCAATCTGGACTGGCGTGTAACTTGACATATATAATCGATTTCTTTTGAAGGAGTTCACATCACGTTTCCACCACCCCTGCCTCTGGCTGTGAATCCACACATACACCTCCATACTGATGAAGCAGCCACTGCTAAAAGTCTCTTTCTTCTTAATTTGCTGTAGTCAGGTGCACATCATTTCATAAATGATGCCTTCAGTCTCTTCTGGTTTTATTTTTTCTCATGACAGGACACTGCATGAGACGATCATGCCACACTGGGAATCTGATATCGGCCACATTTAGAACAATGTAAACAGCTATATGATCAAGCAAAAAATGGAATTAAGCACTAAGCCAATACAGTGTGAACGTAGCATTAAAAAAAAAAATCCTACTCAACACTCCCGGACAGCAGAAATTAACACAGTAAATAGGATTTGTGCTTTGTTACATTCTTTCTGAACTAGTTCAGTCAAATCAGCAGTCTACCCAAAACAATTCTTTACAACACCTGCCACAGCACTCTACACACAGCCGCATAACTAAACCAGAATAGCACTTGTGTTTTTGCCAAGAATCAGACTGCACCTAAGTGAAACCGGTATTTACTGTTGCCAGGGGGGAATGATGAGAACATGCACAATCACGTAACAGGTATTACTGGTGTCCTCCGCCCATAACGCAACTCATGCTGTCTCAGGCTTTCAGGGGAAAGCTGAGGTGTGACTACTTTCCCAAGAACCCCGTGGTCTGACTAAGGGGACAAATTACCCAGTAAATACATTTTTCTATTTGAAATGATTAATGTACTGATCAAGCTGCCAGTTTCTATGATAACAGAATGATTTCACTGTGGTTCTCTGTAACCCAAAACACTGTTCCAGCCTGATAATGCCCCTGTGAACAAAAGCCCCTGAGCTGCATGCAAGACATGAACAACTAAAACACCAACTGCACCCTAACCTGCTTACTCTTACAACTTCAGTGTCCGATCTCACACCATGCTTGTCTACCTCGGTGTTTCCCAAACTGGGAGGCGGGTCCTGGGCTGGCTGTGATAGACAGTGTTGACAGTGACAGTGTTAAATCGCAACACTAGTTATGTAACTTGAGCACCACCCCAACCATCGCTTTGATTATGTATTAGTTTTTTATTAAGCACAATTTAAAGTAAGCTAAATGACTGCGTAAGGTATTATATCATCCCGGGACTATTGTTTCTTTCAGTCGAGCTATGAAAATGCAGGGAGGGAAATTAGTTAATGCTTTTGCATACTCTTGTAAATATAGTTGGGTAATGATGTTGAATATAAATTTTCATGCATTGGAAAGCGACTATCAATCTGTAACATATTAAAATCACTTTTTAAAAGAGCGTTTGCATCTTTACTATTCGCAAGCGTAAAGCGTAGCACTGATTTTACTGATATTTGTCAGCAATTCTCCGGATCTGTTGCCTCACCAATTCCTCCAACATCATCCTGTCAAGTCATTATCAACAATAACCGAAGCGTGTCTTCCGAAAGGTCTACCAGGAATTTAAAAGTTTGCGAGCCGTGAACATGCTGCACATCAGGGGTAAGCTGGGAGTTTGTCAAAAACATGTAGAACGAAAAACAAACAGATGAGGAATTTCCATATTTAAGATTTCCCCCTGTTATGTACGTGGTATTTATTTTTAATACCTGTGAAAAGAGATGCTAATTGAGGGAAATTTATAATTAGTTTTGTCTCCATAACTGTAAATTTTGACATTCAGTGGAATTTATTGTTATACTAAAGTTAATCCAAGCTAATATTTCATTTAGAACCAAATAAAAGGAAATGAATAATAAAATAAGGTGCAAGTAATTTTCATTTCAGAACTATTTAGGTTTATTTATTATATGAAGACCCATTTTTTCTTCCTGAACTGCTAGCTGTTTAAATAACTATATCATAAAGTATATTTTTACTGTGGGGGAAAAAAAAAAAAAACTTACACCGTGAAACAGAATTGTGTTCATTCCGCCCAGCCCAACCTGAAGAATCCAGACTTCCCCAATGTGACCCTCCCACTCGTTCAGACTAGTTGCTAATGGTCATCATATCTTTTTTTATAAATCTGTTCACAACAGTAAACAGTTTCAGCCTAAACTAAACAAAACCAATGAGATTAGTTTTGCGATAAGAGTAAAATCGACTTCAGGCTTTTTTTATTATAGCTCTACATGCCAAAGCACCTATTTTCGGTCTGAGAGCAGAAACTGACTACATATGTTCGGTTTTACAGTACAATAAAAGATATACAGCTCAAACAGATAAGAAGTCACTGTAGACTTTGGACCTCTATATAACTTTGACACACTGTACTTTCACAGAGTACTTTTTCATATTTTACTACACTCTGCCATGAAACCTCCAGCTTTTAGTGTGTTGTTCTAGATTAGACAAAGTTCAAATTCAGGCTACAACCATACCGGACTCGGCCAAGCCCTCCGTCCCTCTAATCCTGGTGTGACATTCCTCACTCTAAGCGTTCCCTCACACGTTCTCCCTCTTTCACTCACTCTCCACTCCCTCTCTCTACTCATCCCTCATTAGCACTGACTGTTTCTGGTTGTCAGCCACTCTCATCTCTCTCAGACTTTCTAGCTCAAAGCCACACCCAAAAGAAGAAAAATGATCAGATGGTTGACAAAGCTGCGATTTTAATAAACACTTGTTTCTGTGACACTCCTCCTTTGCCTCAGGGCTGACGTGAGCCATTGCATTTAGGTGTGGCCTGGGTGTGTTTGCCTTTTTTTTTATTAAACTTATCTTGATAGGATGGTGCAATAGATCGACAGAGCTGGTACAACTGTTATACAGTTATCATTTTAATTATTTATTTTAAAAAACAGAGCTTTACTCATCTTAATAAAGCCCTCACAAGGATCCCCCCACCCCCCACGACATGGTACTATTACGGAAATTACTACACAAAGAGCCGTCTGCAATTCAAGTAGTTGTGTTTGCTTGTGGTAAATACAGACAGAAAATTTTTCTTTTCTAAAACGCGGGGAGATGAAAAGCACAAGGGCGCACACACACACACACACACTGTAGAGTTAATGGTTCTGGAAGTGGACAAAGCAACCAGCTGAATCCATATTGTTAAGAGCCTGTGGTCAAATGCGGGTTCCCCAGACACAGGACGTTTCCGCTGCAAACGGAGCGATATGTCAGTGAGCAGGTGGCGGCTGCTAGACTGGTGAATCCTCAGGAATTTTTGCAATACATTCATTAGCCAGCTAATATTATGCCAGGTTAAAAATAAATAAGGCTTTTACTTTAATTAAATGTACGCTTATTAAAAAAACCCTTTTTTTTTTTTACTTTTCACAAAAAGTCCCAATGGAAATCTGCTACAGTGCTACTTTCATTTATTACAGATAATAATGATGCTCAGCATCTTATCCACCTCTATTAAGCTACAACTTTGAATGTAACTGCACCGACATAAATGATAGATCTTGAGAAACACCCATACTTTGTTCAGGTACTTCAACTGAAATAGTGCTAAGACAAATCTTATTTCATTAGCACAGCCTTCTCCAAACCCAAGAGGGAACTGAAATAAATTATGAAGCTTTATAAGGCAGTCGGAGGAAACGCAGTTTGGAGATGAGTGATACTGCCAGAAGTTTCTATCATTATGGTTCTTCTAAGACAACAATTTTCTGCATGCTTTGACAAGCGAATCATTCATTCCGATAATGGACAATTATTTGACTGGAAAAAAAAACAGACTCACGGGAAAACAAGACCATGGATCTGTAAGAGCATGTAGGCATATTCCGGGTTTGTTAGAAACTCGTTGGACCAGTCACAGACCAAAAAAATGGGGTTGAGAAATTGATAAATCCAAAAACAATATTATTGTGAAAAGAACACCCGAATCTCCTTAACTTATTTTATCAAAATCCCTAAAGAACTCGCCAAAATGTACAGTTTTCAGCTGGAAGTTGAAGCATTTTTCATGTAAAGTTTTAAACCATAAAAACATGTTTTCCCTGCATTCCTGACTGGAGACATGGGGGAGGCAGAGAAAGAAAGAAAGAGAGAGAGAGAGAGCAAGAAACAGGAAAAAAAGGGGAGCTGTGGTGAGAGGGCAAGAAAAGTGCCTTGACAGACAACAGAGTGAATCAAGAGCCTGTTCTGGATGATGAATTCACTTCACAGAAGCATGAAAAGTGAGAGATGTGAGAACAAGGCCAAGTTCAGTTTACCAAGACCGAGTGCTCAACAACTGCAGATTATATCCACCACCCCCTAAACAGGAAAACAACAGGATGCCCCATTTAGCTTTAGATGGTGCAGATTTCTATAAATATTAATCAGGATTCCAAAATTGGTCAGGAAAAAATTCCAGCAGGAAGCCTCTGTTTTTTTCACTATGACACGTCTATACATACGAGGGGTCGACCGATAAATGTTTCTTCAGGGCTAGTGCCGATACCCATTATTACAGATCAGGTACATGCCTGGTGTAAAAGTAAAAATGAACATCAAAGTTAAGAATAACAAGGGCTCTGAATAAAGTTTCGATAAAAGTTTTTTAGAACTGTTAATAGTAAAAAAGGGCTGCACAATATGGGAAAAAATTGACACTGCATTATTCATTTTTTTTTCTTTAGATTGGGGTGTTTACGTGAGGAAGTTCATCTTTGTAAAATATAATACACTGGCCTGGATAAATACAATAGATTGAATGAAATAAACCGTGTTTTATGTTTTTCTGGAGATTTGGATAAAGAAATTGACTAATTAAATGTAAAATCACACTGCATCGTCCTCACCGTATACATTAAGTCTAATTAATCTCTGTTAAAGCAAGAAAAGTGATTGTTTCTTGTGCCCGAATGCTTTAAGCTTACTTAAAATGTTTACACAATAACAGAACTTAAAACAATTAATTTTATTCACTTATCATTATCATTATTATTATTAGCATAAAAAGTTGAGGTAGCACGCAGCAGCATGCTGTAAACATTTACAATTTTTTTTAATAAAAAAATATTGTAAGTTATCTAACTGTTATAAGGTAATAAAATAGATAATTAGTACTCCCACTCCAGCAGCACCAGGTTGTGGCATGTTCTCCAGTGAGCTCGCTTCTTCTTACCTTATAAATTGTAAAGGCTTCACTGAAGCCACGCTTATTAGCGACTGACGGATTCTCATCAGAGCCAAATAGCCTGTATCAAAATTTAATTACTGGCAAAAATAATAATTAAAATAAATGATTATTATTGAAAAAAATCTAATATCGTTCAATCCTTAATACATACAGCTTAAAGCCATAAAACAACCTTTTAAAGTAGCGGTGTAAAGGTTCTCAGCGTTTTATTAAGCCTGAGATTCAGGCATATTCGAGGGTAGCACAGAAAGGTTTGTGTCACAGGTGAGGCGAAGTGACAGCTGGTGAATATTTCATTGGCTGAAGGGGAAACTGTGCAGCCAGAGCTGCTGAGACAAAAAAAAGTATTAAAAAAAAAAAAAAGCACCATCGCAGAGAAAAAAAGAAATAAAACTTTTGTTTCAATAGTATAAATAATGTATTTATATAAAGGCAATAAAATATTGAAAAGTGATGAGGAATCCACACCTTCTTGGGTGTGATCAAGTTGTAGCGCCATGTGCCATTTCTGATCTGTTCCCTGAGGATTTCATTGACTTTGTTCTCATTAGGGAGAAAGCGTGGCCCGGCCTGTCGGATGTGTGTATTGATGTGCAGTGGACGAGTGCTCTGCACTGTCCTCTCAGTACAAGGACACGGTCATCTGCACTGCAAGGGTTAAATCCTGTCAGCTCACTTGGTCGATATGGGCATGTTATACCATTCAGAAGCGGCTGATTTTAATGTATGCATTCGGGCATCCAAATAAGAAGCAAATGTATCCGGACATGACTCTGTGACGACAAGATAAAAGATAAAGAGCTTTCGTTGGAATGCTTAATCACTGCTGTGACACAAGTCTCCCGCGAAGGAACATTCACAGAATGGCATTATTTGTTTCCACACCCTCGTCTGCTTCCTGGATGACACACGCCTAACTGCTTTTCCATCAATGGCTGAATAAGAGAAACAATATGGAGGACTCAAGTGTTTGGACAGTTTTCTTTGTAAGATGCCTTCCTGTATCACTCACAAAAAGATATAATGCTTTTTTTTTTATTTGGAAAGACACGTCGTGGAAAATGGCACTCCACATCCAAAATGTACTTTTATTAAATTATTCATCATAGGGTGTCAAAACAAGATGGTTATCAAGGCTTGGGCAGCCAACCTCAGCTTTAAGAAAATAAATAAATTAAAAAAATAGCACATGGGAAATGATAAACCATGCACAAGATAACAGAAGCACAAAACCATGCACAAGATAACTAGATAACAGAAGCACAAAACCATGCACAAGATGACTATTAAGGTTGACAATGGATGTTTTTAATTATATAATAAAGCACTAATGTTGAAAAGTGTTCTAAATTAATTAACCATCATTAAGCATCAAAGATTAAGTAATTAAAACCGCTTTACATTAGATAAAGTTGATTTCCCCAAGCTAGCATGGCCCAATGGCAAAAGATAGAGACATCGAATCTTTAGTACAGACATGTGATTCATGTGAAACGTCTGTAAGGCCACAAAAAGCCCAAATCTTAATAGCAATCTAAACATACAATACAAATCTTTAATGCCCGTTTTCCCCTTTCTGGATTCTTTACAAACAAGGATATTTTTTTCTTGCTTAAAGTAAGACAGGATCAGGGATTTAACTTGGCACAGAGTTTTGAGGAGGCAATTCGGTATCTGTGTGCCCAGATACAGTAAATCTCATCTCATAATGTACAGCTAGACAGCGTGTGTCCTGACTGCACTGCTAAACACCACGACACAAAAGCAAAGACCGTCAATGCCTAACACACCCACACACACCACTTATAAACCATTTACGCCGTTTCAATGTGCAGGACTCATTTAACCGAGAACAGGATTTTTTTGTGGCAAATAAAACCCTCTCAGGAAAAAAAGTGTCAGAGTGAATGTTAAGGATTGTAAGTGCCACTGAGGGGTATTAATAAAAACACTTCACCGGCCGCTCGGGTAAACGGAAAGTGCACTGGATGAGAACATTATCGACGCTGTAAAAGGGTGTTACTGGTGAACGTGGCAGGTGTTTGGTCTTGCACAATTAATTACTGTGAGAATTTGAAAAAAAAACCCAAAAACAACGCTCCGCCCTGGTGCTAACAGAAAACGCGCGCGCACACACACACACACACACACACACTTTACTATCATTCAAACCTGCCATTGATAAGATTGCTGAGACAAGAAAATAATTTTAAGCCTATGACTTTATAAAATAGCCTCGAATTTAAAGTCTAAATGGATAAAAACACAGAACATTCTATGTTATATAAAAGCTAAAACAACAGTTAATGGTTAAAACTTCCAGACAAAGCTTTAAAAAAACAAAAACAAAAAAACAACAACAACACAAATACACTTACTAAAACGGTTGAAGTTGAAAGAAAATGATAGAAGTGACATGTTTCGTACTTGCTAATTTTGATTAAAGCTTTAAAATCGACTCTTTGAATGACTTTTAGTGTAACACACGTATTAATGTACATTATCCGGAAACAAAATACCTTTTAACCTCACTGTATTACATTACAATAACATCTCTTTGAAAAAAAAGCAATTGGAGGCTAAGGGCCTTCCTCAGGGGCCCAAAAGTGGCAACTTGGTGGTGCTGGGAATCAAACCCACAATCTTCCAACAGTACAATTCTTATATCTTTTAAGTTAATAAAAATGATATGTAACTGACTTGCTATGTTCATTGATAAAAAAAGAAATCTATAGGAGGTTCACTAGCAACCTTTTACAGATGTTGTAAATCCCACAATGCATTGCGCAAGCCTTTCCTTGGTAAAGGTGGTTCCCAAGGTGTGGCTTCAGGGAATTAACCTTGCGTCTAATAAAAAAAAGGGAGAAAAAAAATAAACGCCTATCGTGGACAGCTTATTATTTCAAACTAACCGATCCAGTTCATGCAGAGACAAAACTCCTAGAGGTGTCCAATAAATCTAGTCGCACTTTAAATATCACAAATAATGCCACAGGTCTCAAGTTATTACACAACGCAGGATTTCACCTTTGGAAAATAAAGCTGGCATTTACTTTAGACAATGCATCATCAAAAGAACTGAAAAAAATACTTCCCTTTCTGTTTCTAAATCACGTGCCAACCCATAGCGACATATTTAATAACAAAACACTATCTGTGTGTTTGTGTGTGTGTGTGCGTGAGAGAGAGAGAGAGAGAGAGAAAGGGAGAGAGAAAGGGAGAGAGAGGTAAACCGCTAGCGAAAAAAAGTTGGCAAAATAAGAAGAAAATAGGCGAAACCCGACACGGAAGTAGGCGCGAATTTCAGCCTCAGGTGTGTGAACCTTTACAGGAAGCCCAAATTTGGACAAAACCCACCAAACTGACTATTTCTTAAACGCTTTATTTTTTTTTAAAGAATAAAGGAAATACAAACGTTGCCGTGTACACAGTCATACCCGGAGTGAAGTCTCGAACGGAAAACCCCCCAAAAAACGTATCTTTTGCTAATAGTTTTAGTGTTTTGCTTACCTCTCTGTCGACGTCTTTAAAAAACCAAAATGCGGACTTCTACCCGAAACTTCCGCCTAATGAGCCGTTCGTGTCCGCGCGCGCGCTCTCTGTCTCTCTCTCTCTCTCTCCCCAGATCCAAAAGCCCCGCCCACCGAGAGTAAAAAAGCGCCCGCGCCACACCCAACACCCCACCACACATACACTGTTAGTAGAGCGAATAAAAATGAATCGATTCCTTAAAAAATAATGTCTTGTTCGTTTAAAAATACTGCATCTAATACAATGTTTTCATTTTATTTATTCATTATTACTAAATCAAATGCCACTTGCTTTTTATTATCAGCTACAGATTCACTGGATTATTTGGTATGTGAGGACATGTCACTACTAGCAGCCACACCTGTAATGGCGTCATACGTGAGCATGGCTCATATTCATGAGTCATGGACAAGCTAGACATCAGGGTTATTTATGTTTGACTCCTGAACAACAGGGACAGTGTTTTGTTTCAGTTGCCACACTGTAGCTCAATTTGATGTGGAATTTATTGAGTAGATATAAATGGGGGGGGGGGGGATTTGTAGCTTAGTGGTTAAGGTGTTGGACTCCTATCCAGAAGATTGTGGGCTCGAATCCCAGCACCACTAAATTACCACACTGGGTCCTTAAGCAAGGCCCTTAACCCCTAATTGCTCATGTGTATAAAATGAGGGTGTCTGACAAATAATGTAAATGTAAATATAAATCTATACACATCACCATCAAAATTGAAGTTGTTTATAATATGACAAATTGCTTACAACATTGGCTGTATGACCATGAACCCTTTCAACTAATACTTAGTTAAAGCAGCTTTAAACAAGACACCATGTTATTCCGAGGAAAATATAGACCAAATACCATATAAACTCTTTCTTACAATAATATTTTCCAACGTCTATTAATATTCTTTTAGCATTTCGTTTTTCCTTTTATCCAAAGGAAAGATTGGCATAGTGATTAAGGTGTCGGACTGCTAATTAAGATTAGATCAAGATTGGGCACCTAAACAAGGCCCTTAACCCCCAATTGCTTTGCTATATAAAAGAGAAAAATGTAAGTCACTCTGGATTTGGGCATCTGCCAAATGCTGTAAACGTAAATTTAAGCAATCTTTTTTCTTTTCACTTAAATTTGTGCTTTCAATTTTCTTGACCAGATATACAGAAACACAATACTGCCAGTTTGGGGTGATGTACACAATAAAAAAAAAATTTAAAAATGTAAATTTTACCTAAAATTATCAAGTTTTTAGCGAAGTATGCTTTCAATGCTTAAAACATTTAAACATTTTTATAATTACTTATGGACATAATCAGTGTACATTATTATACAATTTGATCTACAATAGTACATATTATGAAGTTTTGGTACTGACAGGATGTTTAACTATAATATTAAGTTAACACAATCGATTTATAGGCTTTAGAGGAGTACGGCAGTAATATAGCCTTTACATGAAGCCAGTATAGCCGTCTGGTTGCATGTAAGTTGCTCTAGATGGCACCAGTATTTCTTATAGAAAAAAGCTAACTGTGAAATCTTGGGTCCAGGCATTATTGTGAATGTCACAGACAAATAATAAAAGCTACTCTGGCTTAAATTGGGCCGATTTCAAAGAAACCAGTGTGACGTTTTAAACAGTTTATCTGGATACAAAGCCAGGAAACTGTTGTGTTTACAGACAGGCAGGGGTGCCTCTAGCCATTTTGGGCCTTAGACATAATTTTAATAACACTGCTACTAGTACAGTTACTACTAATTAAACAGATCTCCGGAATCATCCAAACTTTCAGGGCTTTTGCACACAGGATCAGCTAAATGCTGGATTTTCCATATAATGCAAAGTCTGTCTAATACACTGATCTGAATTTGTAGGGACATGGACTTTACATTTTTATAGAATTGAAAATGATGCAGAACAAAACCAGCTGTGATTGGTTGCTTTATACGTCAGTCAAATGTGTTGGTCCGCTAGCCAAGAAAAGCTTTTGTGGAGTCCAGATATTCTGCTGAGGGTCTGGCAATGTGAGACCATATCATAACAAACACACCAAGAAATGGAATACACCAGGCTAATAAAAAGAAAGGAAGGATGGCGGAGAGTTTTTTTTTAAAAGCATTTGCATACACTATGGCAATACACAGTTCTCAACAAGGTGTTTGAATTCCATGGTAGAAGTGCTAGAGATTGCATGATTATGTGTGCAGCTTGTTTGATCTCTCTTTTAGCTTCTGTCGGGTTGCACTAAATTCTAACATATAGATGTATCTTGATATTGAATGCAGGCTGAAACACGTAAAAAAAAAAAGAGCATTTAAGATTATGTTAAACTTAACAATATAATGATGGTCATTATAATATTAGTTCTCCAGGGTTGGCTATAGAAGCCAAAATAGCACACCATGTGCTGCAGCTGGGTCATTTTAGCATCTGCGAGGCTACATTTAGCTGCACAGACACTTCACAGCCTGACATCCCACTCGAAAGGAAACCAGCTACAGAAAGTCAATTGTTCCCTGGAATGGACATTGTTTATTCTACCTAATGACTTTGACAAAGGAATTTGGTTACATTTGTGTCACTGATACTTATAAATGAATCTTAGTTTTTAATAAAGAGAAGTCAAAGCATATGTTAAACGTGAACTATTCCACTGGAAAAATGTAGAGGAAGACAAAATAGGCAGGTATAAAAAGTACTCATTTGTCACACAACAAGAAATACAACTTACTAAATGGGTTAAGTTATTGTAATCTACTACATTACTTTACTAAGGTGAGGTGGTGGCACAGATGTTAAGGGGTTGGACTGTTAATTAAAAGACTTGACCACCACCAAGTTTACATTTACATCATTTTGGCAGATACCCTTATCCAGAGCGACTTACATTTAACTTTATTTTACGAAAAATAAAGCAATTGAGGGTTAAAGTCCATGCTCAGGTCCCCAGCACTGGCAACTTGGTGGTGGTGGGAATAAAACCCTGATCTTCCAATTAGCAGTCTAACGCGAGGGAAATGTTCACACATTAATTAGACTACACATACATGTTATATGTAATTGTTTAGTGCAGCATGTAATGTATTATCTATGCCATTTTAATATTTCATGTTTTTATTAAATAAATACATTTATAATATTACATTTTGGTTTACAAGTGGGAAAAGATTCAAGAATGGATCAAGGCGGTTTGTTTGGCACACACTGATGACATCTGATGTTTATGATTAGTTGATTAAAATTGGCAAAATTACATCCATTATTATGCTAGACACAAAAAAAATATGCCGACCATTAACATATTAACAAGAAAAGTGAGTGGCCCTGTAATTTCGTCTTGTCTTTATATTTATCATCCATTTTTACGTTAAAAAATAAAAATAAAAATAAAAATGAAATAGCTATCTATTAACTCAAATGTATTTCACATAAGTCAAGTTTAATATAAATTTCTAGCAACTTTAATTTGAATCAAAAATGCAAAAAAATAATCAAAAATATGAAATAATTGAGTTGAAACACACAATCACAGGATTATTATTCCAGGATGAGTATCATGTCTCAGTGAGATGACGCCCTCTATCGGATCACGTGGCTCATAGTTCCTGGTTTAAACCAGCATACTACCGTACTACCTAGTATTTATTTTAAACGTAGCATAAATAACACACTGGGTAATAACGAGTACATACTAGTTAGAATGGTAGTATACAGTGAAGAATCCAAACATTTGACAGCCCGAGGAGCGGTGGAAAAAGATTTTCAAAGGAAAAAAGCGTCGGGTGACACCACAAAACGGGTTTAAAGTAAGTTCCGGCTATTTTAAAACATAATCTAAACAAATCAACATGATTTAATAGGTTCTTATATTTGTTTTAAGTAAGTTTAACTGCTGGTGTTGTCGGGTTAGATTGGGAGGGTGGGACGGTATGGGGTCGGTGACTTTCCTTGTAACCGGACACATCAAGTGATCACAGCCCAGTGAGTTAATATAACACATGTTGTTTTCAAAATAATCTAATGTTAAACTAATGACAATTATTGAGTCTTAGAATTTTTTAATTGTTGTTTTTAAGTATAAAGTGTTTCGATGTTCTGTGTTTTTATTAAAGTTGCATTGTAACCCACACTAACATTCCTAGACCGAAGAAATAAACTTTAATTTTTTTTTAGAATGGTGCCATATAACCTCAGAACATGATTTGAACCTAAGTAGCTCAGTTGTATGACTGCTCATCAGAAGGGTTTCGGTTCAATTCCCGGTCTTACCAATCTGCCACTTGAACAGTGAAGCCCTTAACTGCTCAGATGGATAAAAGCACTTTGGCGTCTGCTAAATGCCAGAAATGTAAATGTAGAGATGTAGAAATCTATATGTTATCTACAATTAGAAAAAAAAAATTAACCCAAAAAGCATCAGTATATAAAACTAAACATTTAACAGTAGTTTATGAGGTCCATTATGTGTCTTTTATCAATAAAGATACAGGGCACAAAAGTTAAAGCTTTGTCTTAAGAATGTAGCCGCATGCAGTAGTTTATAATGCCTTCATTTCTATGCATAGTGTCAAGACAAAAGAATTAAACTTTAAAATGATTTTTATTAATATTTTAAGTAAAAGTAATTTCACGTATTTTATAGATTACAGTACATTTCCAGAAATTGTTCCTTAGTCTTGTAATGCTTATCAGCCCAGTGGAAAAAGACAGATTTTATTTAATATAGGACAGAATTTATTTTATAGGATCAATCATTGTCTGAGCTCCACTTTGTGCGATCTCGTTCCATTTTGGTGATGTAGCCTGGTTTACTCCGTGAAGTGATGTAGCCTGGTTTACTCAGGGTGAAGGATTCAACCGTCTTCCAGAGTCAAAGACAAGCCGGTAAAATTGGTAGTCCAGTGGTTAAGGTGTTGGACTGCTAGTTGGAAGACGGGGGTTTGACTCCTAGCACCACCAAGTTGCCACTCCTAAGCAAGGCCCTTAACCCCTAATTGCTTAGTTATATAAAAAAGAGATAAACGTAAGTTTCTATGGATAAGAGCATTTGCCAAATGCTGTAAATGTAAACGCAGTGTTTCTCTAAATAGCAAGAACCCACAAAAATAGTGGGTTAGGATACAGTAGTTTGGGCATCATACAAGGATACCCAGCGGCTGACTCCTGCTAAAGCTGTATCAAATACATCCAACTAAAGAAAAACCTCTAACAGTGTGGGAACATCTAGGAATCGTTTAAGAGAAGCTAGAAGATTTGCTATTCTTAGCCTGCTGCTTAACCCATTGCCAGAAAAACACCTAAAGAAAAAAATTACTTGCTAAAACATTCAAGTATCTGTCCATTTTAATCTGAGCTGATTTTCCTTTAAGAAGCATTATTACAAAATGCATATAATTAATATGTTTTTATATATTGAAGTGTAAAAAGCATCAATGTATGACTGAAATTCTCTAAGTTCCATTTAATATCAGCTACAGAACCGCAGGCTATGCGAAACAATTGAATTTAATCAAGGAATGTTTTGTTATTAATGGCTTTTAAACTTATCGATTTACACCAGAAGCATGTTTTACAGCCACATACAGCATTGAATTTCTTTCTCATGTTACACTCCACAGTGTGTCGTTTTTATAAGTATTTCTGCCCACTAGTGGTAATACGTTCATAACATAAGCTAAAAAAACACTCCTTGAAATAGCTGCATTTTTAATCTAATAGTTAAAACTTTATAAACCCATTTCTGCATTTTTAAATTGTTTCCCAGCACCACCAAGCTGACACTGCTGGGTCCCCAAGCATGGCCCTTATCCCTTAACTGCTCAATTAGATGAAACATTCATAAACGTAAGGATGCTGGATAAGCGTGTATGCCGAATGCTAAAAATATAACTGTTGGAATTGAAATTAAAATAAATCTTTAGCTACTAAAATTCTGTCCAGATTCTATTTATATTAGAATAGAAGGCAAAACAAATAATTCATTTAATTCCACTAAAGCTTTGCGTACACATGGTTGGCCACTGGGTGCACAAGTGCAGTCCGACATGTTCAGTGACATGACAAGTCTTATGTGTGACTGTACCGCAGTCTTTGATCCAGTAACCTTTAACTGTATTTTCAGTTCTTGCTAAATGTAATTGGATGGATGGCATGAGAAAATCTCTGCTTCCTGTATTGCAATAAAGTGTGTTTTAATTTTAATGTGATTTGGTTGTTCGTGCGTGTGTGTGTATGTGTGAATTGAGCTTCTGCCTTTCTAATGCAAAGCACATTCCTCTGTCCTTTGCATGTCTGTCCTGTCGTGGTTTGCTGGAATTTCCTTCAGAAATAAACTGACACCGAGTCGATATGCATCTTGGTTGATTAGTTCGTTAAAGAACATCTAATCTAAGTAAATCATAGAATGACAGTCCATGATTTGATTATCATATTTATTTTGGATACACAGTCTTTCTGATGAATGAAATAAAGAGAGGGATTTAAGAGTGGAGGAAATCCGAGGCAGCAGCTGCTCATGCTGGCTTACATTCTCGCAGTCTCTCTATCCATATCCCTCTACGTTTGCTTCGGTTTTTAGGTTTATTCATATCCGCCTGTCTCGCCCACCCCCACCCCCCTCTCTCGGCTTTGCCATTCTATTCACTGCTTGCCTTACTCCTCCTCTTCTACACCCCATTCCCTCCCCCAGTTTTTCTATGCTCCACCTATTTCCCCCAGCTGCTGTTATCGATGTCGCTTTCTCCTCCTCCTTCCTCGTACTTCACTCCTCCTCCTTCTCCACCTCTTCACTCTGTTCCACTAAAGAGGAGGCACTTTCACTGACTGGGATATGAGAAACAGAATGTAGCACAGCGAAAGTGTCAAAGACACCGGGTCCTAAGGAAGCTTTCGTACTGGTCCTTCAGGCTGTCCTTTAGCCTTTTTGGTGCACGGATCACTTAGCAACTTCAGTAAGTCAACCTAGAGTATTCTAGTACATCAACTGAATGTGTGTATGGTTCTGTTGGTGCAGTTGGTTCATTAGCTAATTGCTGTCTGAGTAATAATCTGATGCTGTACTAAATGTTTACTTCCTACAGGTGATGTGTTATTTGCTTCGTTCTTTTTTGAAAAAAAACCCCACCCAGTTTTCCTTTCTGTTGCTTTATTAGGATACCTCGACAATACTTGAATTAGCTTTGGGAATAATACCATCTTCAGCTCGGGATAGGTGGTGTATTTATCATCCCATCAACACAATCTGGCCAAGGCACAGAGTAAACATAAAAAAAACTGCCTGACACAAAATAGTCCCAGTCTACTGGTATACACAGTAATAATAAAAGCTGGCGTATATCATATAAAAAAAAAAATTGAATAGATTGTTCCCTTTATTAACTTCCTCTAACTGTGTACAGTGAGTAAATGGTAAAAAAAATGTCCAATCAGGGTTTACCCTGTCTGGCTGGAAGAGAAATAGCGGCTCAGAATTCCCTCTAAGCGAATATCCAACAAATCTATAGGTTTTCAGTTTTAGTCTCACTCTTACTTCTATGATAAATTCCTATAATCATCTCATCCAGCAGCAATGATTTTAAGGATGTTATTATAATGTTGAAGTGAGGAGGTCTGGGGTGCAGTCAGTGTTTCAGTTCATCCCAAAAATGTTCTGGGCCAAAGATCTGTTCAAGTTCTTCTACTCAAACCATAACACGCCATATTTTTTATGAAGCTCAGTGGCTTTATGCACAAGGATATTGTCATGCTGAAAAAGTGTTTGGGTCTCTAAAGGTTGGGTCTCAATATATTAAAGGATGGTTCATTTTTTGGTAAGGTAGCCGCAAACGTAATTGACATAAGCGTCAGTCAGCGCAAGTGTGTTTGTAGGTGAAGTCCTGACAAAATAGTGATGGGATCTTCTGTATTGATCTGTATTGTTTCCTACTTCTATCATTATATCCACCGTGTGACAAACTACAATTGAATTAGCATTTTTCCTATTTTGTTATCTCAAGATAAACAGCTAAGCAGACTTAAAGGTACAGTAGGACATCTTGGAACACGCTAACTGTAGCCTGATACCACTGAAAGTCTACGTTCCACCGTTATTGCAAATCAAATTCACACCTCCAGAGCGAATGAAAGTGCACAGACTAGACCACCAGAGACATGTGTCATTCACCAGTGAGTAAAAGTACTAAAATGGCAAACCTAAAAATAGAATCCGATTACACGCTGCTGCTGTAGTGTAGCTAATTCTAATTCTCAAAACACACCAAAATCGATGTTTTTCACAGATGGCGAATCCTGAGTGCGCAGAAGTATAAATTTAAATATGTTGGCAGGCAGGTAGGAAAACCTATCCTAATGTTCAGACTGAAAATTTTGATTGGACGAAGATTACTTGGTCCTACGCCTTTCACAGAATATATAAATACATATAAATACATTTAAACCACTTAAATTAATGATTGCTAACGGGATGTGAAGAGATTTTCAACCAGTAGAACACAAAATGTTTCTGAAGACAATCACTTATTGTAACTTTAAAGGCAAAGTCAATCAGTCCCTCCAGGATTGTGCATTAGTTTTTTTTTATCGTTGTGGCCAAAAGCTGCAGTTTTTAAGTTCTTGTTTTGCGGAAAATGTTCTAATTTGGTTAAAAACCGTAAGAACGTGATTTATCGAAGGAATTTCATATTTGGAATTATAGTCTATAAGAGCCGTACTGATGTTTACCGTGTGGGATTTAAATTGAGCTTTAACTGAATGTGAGTTGTAATGAAGTCAAACGACACGACTTGGTTCAGAATATCAGTGTGAAATTTATTAGAACTCCAGAAAATATGATAGCGTTTGCGATCACAAAATAATAAAATGCTGATTAAGTTTTCCAAAACATTGCAATACCATCACCGTTCTTGTTTTTTGTTTTAAACTACAGATTTGTCACACACACTCACTGACCCGGCTCATCTTAAATTATTTTCTTATCGTTACATGACTTTTTTTTTTAATACACACGAGACAAATATTAACTAAAGCCATTAAAAGTCTTTTAAAACGTCTTAATGTCTTAATGCAGCAAAATATGTTTATTTCTGGAAGTTTTATATCTCCTACTAAGATGTAACTTTTCCAGCCACCTTGTTACTCTTTTTTTTAGTAACTTGTCATTGGAACTGCAGTAACAGGTGAAATGGAAAGCTGGAATGGTTTATGGGAGAGGCGCTGTAGGTTAATGTGTAACTACCACTCCGAATCTGCTCTGTAGTGCATTTGTTTGATTTGGAGACGCTGATGTGATGATGTCACATCCTGGGTTTGTTAAACACCAGGCTGTGCGCCAGGTATAAAGGTGCATGTACTACTAGCGCACGAATAAAGCTTCCTCTTTTATGTAATCCTCTTGGGATCCTGTACATTCTTTTCTTTGACTCTGGTGCAGATTTGCACACAGGTTTATTGTTAGTTAACCCTAAAGGGATAAATAAGGCACTCAAGCTCACTCGTTTTTTTTTTTTTTTTTTTTTTTACCTCTTTAACTGTGATTCTTTTAACATCTTGAACAAGTGCACTGTTGCCGTACCTTTAATCCCAAACAGAAATTACTTAATGTAAGATCTTTTTACAGCCCTTAAAGATGGAATTTGATTTTTTTGTTAACTTAAATAAGATTAAAACGGGGTAATGCAATCATGCACTGTTTCCTAAATATAAACCGAATGTGTGGCCGAGCTTAAATGCATTGAAATCTACAAATCCCAAACCTGTTAACAATACAAGCATCATTCATTTTGCATGATATGTGTGTCATTTTATCCGGGCTTGTTGAACAAAACACAAGGCTTAAGCAATTTTAAAATCTTACTTACTTGTATTAGTGTATATAAAAACTTATAAAAAAGTTGTTAGTGGTCTGCTTTTGGAGATTAGATAGTAAGAACAAAATGGTGTATGTGTAATAATACATAAGGCATTAATAATTTATTGCTTATATTTGTAGCATAGCACAGTGGTTAAAGTGTTGGACTGCTAATTGGAAGCTCGGGGTTCGGTTTCCAGTGTGCAACAAAAGTGGCCATTTTTGGGCCCCTGAGCAAGGCCCTTAACCGCCATTTACTCAGTTGTATACATGAGATAAATGTAAGTCTCTCTGGATAAGGCCCGTCTGCCAAATGTTGTAAATGTAAATGTATTTGTATGATCATAAACAATTAAGGGTTGTAGGTGAGGTGGTTTGTTCCTAGTTCCTGGTAACCCTTTGAGTAGAAACTCTTCAGATTTTGGTAGTCCGGAATAAATTTAAGTAGCCTGAATAAAAACAGACATTATTATTAATGTCGAATATTGTAAAAATGACAAAACATTAATCCAAAACATTTTCGAAATACAAATAACAATTACATAAATTTACAATCACCATGACAAATATTTGGTTTTAATTGAACATCCTATTCCAGATGTTTTTTTTTTTTACAATACTCTCCACTGCGTATGCTTTTTTGTGAAATTTTGCTTGTCATGTTATGACTGACAATGACTGATGATCGGAGGAATTGTGCAACTGTTACACAATTATCGTGTAAAGTCTATCGATAAGTCTGCACGCTTGCGGATTGAAAGTGAAAGTAAAAAGTAAAACCCAATTCATTACCCCACATACTGTTAGTGGCGACACAATGCCTGAAAATTACAGACAACAAAAAAATAAATAAAAATTAATAATATATTTCAATGCTTTCAATGCTTTTTGCATTGCAATATATTTCAATGCTTTTGCTTCTTATATGTATATATATATCATTATATATATATATATATATATATAATATATTCTTTTGCAAATTTTTATTTTTATATATATATATAAAAATTTGCAAAGGAATGCAAAAGCATTGAAATATATTATTTCCCCTTGAGATAGCCTGACGGGATACACTTTGGTATCCCAGCTAGAAGACCCGGGTGAGCGATTTCGAGCCTTGCTGGGGGTTGTTAATGAATAAGAGTCCCTACTTCTAAATGCTAGGATCATAAGCCATTTTACGATGTGACAATTATACCATTAGACTGTGGAAAATGATCTAAGTCTAAGAAAAGCCCATTGTTTAAAGTGGATACATCAAAACCTTTTAATAAGATCAAACATTCATTTAGATTTGTGTGTGCATGTGTGTGTGTCTGTGTGTGTGTTTAGGCTCTTTGTTCAGTTGTTTGTCCTTGTAAACCTTTGTTATAATCTGCCAGGGGGACGCATGCGGAAGTGAATATAGGCAGCGTTTATTGGCAACGCGACTGAAGCGATATGTGATAAGTGATAGGTGGAGGCTTATCTTGCAACTCCAACACAGTAAATGAAGACCCAACAAGACAGATCTGAGTTTGATGAGACTAAATGTTTAATTCACATGATCAGTTCTTAATGTGAAGGAACCGAAAATAGGGATTGGGTGTAGAAATACGGTTCATTTTTTAACTGGAGACTATTGATTTAATAACAGTTGTAAGAGCAAGTTTAAATTAACTCCTTATCTAAATAACACCACGCCTTTACAGCCTAGTACAGATTGTTAAGGAAACCCAGACACAAGAAAAGCCAGTTTCTACCTGGAAAAACTAACATTATTTTATATGGCCTTCCTTATTGTACTATTTTTTTTATTATAGCATTTTAAACTGAGGTAATGAGGAAATAAAACATTTACTTCATGTGATTATTATTAAAACAATGAAAGTCTTTAATGTTGCTAATCGCTTTTATGTTGCTAATCATCGACTGTTTTCTAGGTCATTTGCACAGTTGATGAAAGCAGCCCTAGATACCAGAACAAAAGTTGTGGAACAAAAGAGAGAGAGAGAGAGAGAGAGAGAGAGAGAGATATTAAGCACAATATTTTTTGGGGTCCAATAGCTTGTTTTTAATTATGTGAACTGGATGATGCAGGGCCGGAGGTAAAAGAACACAATGAAAGACATAGAGTAACGTTGGTATAGTGGAAGTTTAAACAGTATTTTAGAGAAAAGATATAAACAAAAAAATGACCAAACATGTGTCATCCATATATCATGAAGAGAAGTGAATTTTTTGCCAATCTAAAATATTATCTGTTATCGAGGCGATGGATATTGTTCTCCAGATGTACGTTTACTCTAAAGGACATGAACATGAATGCTTACAATTTTTCTGGGTCAATGACCCAGCAATAGCTACAATGAGTAGCATTTCTTTTTTGTCCTGTCGATTAAACTCACATTAAGCATTCACGCCTCTTAATTTTAGCGTTACGGTTGTTTACTTTACTTCATTAAAGGTTTATCACTCTCAAAGATCTGTCAAAACACATTGCATTATCACAAAACTAGGTGGAGAATTTATTGCAGCTCAGTGTTATTGCATGGCATGCTGTTTTTTTTCGCTTTCTCGGTTTTCTTTCTGTGATATTTAATGCGAATTTTAAACGTTAACGTTAATCAGTCACTTTGGCTGTGCATGCATACAATATTCTGGTTTGTATATATATATATATACACACATACACACACACACACACACACACACACACACACACACACACACACACACGAATAATCGTGCTTGACTGTATATTTATATATATATATATATATATATATAGAGATATTTTTTTTTTTTTTTTTTTAATATTATTATTTTTTATTTTATTATTTTTTTTTTTGCATTTTTTTATAATTACCATTGTCAAACTATCATTTTTTATATTTACATACAATCTGTCATTTACATGTACTCTTGGGGCCCCCAGGTGTCAGTGAAGCAGCCATTTCTCTTTCTTTTTACCTATTTTTAGCTACTTAAAGCTACTTTAGCTATTTTCTCCTCAGTTGAGTGTTGGGAGGTGTTTAGAGAGCCAGCATTGTGAGCTTGGTGGTTGGGTGGGAATTGAACAAATGATCATGACAAACATGGATTTGTAGCAACTTTAACTTGTAAAAGTGTATTTAAAACAAATAGTTTAAGTCGTACTTTATGTTAATTGCCTTGTGTAGGTTTTGATCACGAACCTTGGACACTTACCCGACCAAATCCACACAAATCCACAGCAATGGGGATTTATATGGTAGTGTAGATCCTGGAGGAAAGGAAAGATCCAGCACACCTTCCCAATCAAACACAGACACATAAATACATACTCTGTCTTTCTCTTTTTCTCTGTTACTCTCTCTTTTTTCATTTTCTCGTCTGGCTTACCTTATTCTCTCTCTCTCTCTCTCTCTCTCTCTCTCTCTCTCTCTCTCTCTCTTCTCTCACATCTTCCTCTCCTCCCTCCTCTCCCTCCCCCTCTCTCTCTTTCTCACACACACACACACAACCCACAACACACACACACACACACCACACCACACAGCCTCTCTTTCTGGCTTTCTTCTCTCTCTCTCTCTCTCTCTCTCTCTCTCCCTCTCTTTCTCTCTTTCCCTCTCTCTCTTTCACACACACACACACACACACACACACACACACACACACACACACACACACACACACACACACACACACACATTGTTTCTCTTTGGCTTCCTTTCTATCTTTCTCTCTGTCACTCTTTCACTTTCTTTCTCTCTCTCAATTTTAATAACTCATTAACTACAGTTGTACTGTAAAACATTACAGCACTGTGGATGTGAACTCCAACATTTCTACTATTATGTACAGAATGTTGTACAATCCCATCAAACATTTCAGTCTGCTGTAAATACAATTCAAAACACAGTCTGCTGTAAATAAAAATTTACACACACACACACACACACACACCTGTAAAAATACACAAACACACCCACACACACACACCAGTAATGTTGTAAATCAAAACACTATGATATTTTATTAGTAAGTCAGTAAGTCCTGAATCTAACTACTTAGTAGACAATAGGAGGAGACGTGCTTTTTTGTTACTAAGGTGACGTGTAAAAAAAAAAACTGGGACTTTTCCCAGGCTGTACATGTGACGAAGCTCATAAGGAAGTGAAATAAGAAAAGAAATTTGAATATTCTTGCTAAGAGGAGCCTCTGTTTCCGTGTCCATAAATCCAGTTCAGAGTCCTCTGGTCTCCTAGGTGACCGCTAGGAGCCCATATGACTTCCTGGAACCTTTCCATACTAATCAATGCTGAAATACATTCAGGTAGCCCCCCCACCAGCAATCTTATAAAAGCACTTGATTTGGAATGGTTTTGATGGAGTGTTTTTAAATCTCAAGCACTTCTTTGTTTCAATTACTTTCCTTTTTAAAAACTTCTCTCCCTTTCTTTACCTCTGTTTACTCTTTCACCCCCTCCCCCCCCTCTTGTCGTGAACCCCGTCCTCCACAGCGTATAAACTCCAGCTTATGTGACGGCTCACACGTACGCACCCTCGCTGCCCCGGCACGGTCTGCACTGAGTAGCTTTGAATGGGTGCTGACTGGCCTTGAGCGAATCTACACTTTAGATTTGCCTCTCATGTGACTGCAGGTAAAGGGAGTTCATGAGTTGCCAAAAATAGCTTACAAGCCACCCCCTTTTTGTAAATATGACTGCAAGAAACACTTAGACTGCATTTACACTGCATGTATCAAGTGACCCAATTCGAATTTTTTCCTACAATGTGGCACAAATCGAATATAACCAACGATCGTGGAAGCAGGACAAAAGACCTCATTCAGCTGTAGAAAAATAAATCGGATATAAATCAGATAGATGTCTACCATGTAAGCAGACAGATCAGATTTTCACCTGTCAGTGCGAGTTAAACTTCACTAAATAAGCGATGGTGGCGCATGAGGTCACCTCTAGTGGACATCAACAGCGATATATAGATATGTATAACTTAGCAAGTGTATATTTTGGTTTTTATTTTTTTTCTTTACCTAAAATCAGTTTTGCTGTAAACATTTAAGAAAATTAAAAAAGTATATATTTATAACTAAGCAATCAATGGTACATTCATCCAGGCTACAACAAGGATGCTCCTCTTTTTTCTCTGCATAAAGAGATCATTGTTTTGCCGACCTTTAAATATGATGCAGAAGAAAAATACTGAAAAATCATTTCATCTTTGTCTATTGCGTCCATGGACTATTGCGTCACTTTGACTTCCTTTTTCCGTCAGTACGCCTGCATTAAGTTGTTTTGCTATGTATAGTATAAATACAGATATCGGATACGGGTCAGTTTTAAAAGAAGATGTTAGCGGGTCATGGAAATAATCAGATATAGTCACATATACAAAGACCTAAATCTGATTGAGCATCTGCGGCAAGACTTGAAAATTGCTGTTCACAGATGCTCCCCATCCTATCTGACTGAGCTTAAGCTATTTTCCAAAGAAGAATTGGCAAAAATGGCAGTCTCTAGATGTGCAAAGCTTATAGAGACATACCCCAAAAGACATGCAGCTATAATTGCAGTGAAAGGTGCTGCAACAAAGTATTGACGCAGGGCGGCTGAATACAAATGTACACCACACTTTTCAGATCGTTATTTGCTTAAATGTATTATTATCTAATCTAAAATTATTACTTTGTGTTGGTCTGTTACATAAAATCTCAATAAAAACATTTACTTTTGTGGTTGTAAGGTGACAAAATGTCTTTTTCAAGGCACTGTATTAATATAATATTAACATATTAACATAACATTAATATCATAAACATAAACGAATGATTGCACTTATTATTACCATAATAGTCAGTTGATTATTATAAGGCTATGACATTTTCATTTCAATGAACATAAACATGAATAGCAATTAAAAAAATGAAACAGTTTAGTCTTCATAACAATATACACTTTATACTTATTACAAAAAATTTAGTCACCTCATAAAACCATAATTATTTTATCCAAAACCTAAAAGCTCTCAATGGATTGTGAAAACTATGCGTTGTTGTAAAAATGTAAAAAAATACCTTTAAAAACCACCTCTAGTACATCATGGATTCAAATTTATGTTTGTAATAACGGACAAATGTATCGTTGTTGGCAGCTCTGCACAATGGTTACTCATAAATATGTATTGGCTCAAAACTTGTTTAGAGACAATTTTTAATCTGATATTCTATAATCAAATCAACTTATCGATATTCTATATAAAAAAAAAAATTTTTTGACTGTCTGTACCAAATAAAATAAAAAAGCCAAAAATGGGGTTAGTGGTGGTTAGCACTGTCGCCTCAAAGCAAGAAGGTCCCGGGTTCGGTTGCCTGGCAGGGGTCTTTCTGTGTGGAGTTTTCATGTTCCCCCTGTGCTTGTGTGGGTTTACTCCGGGTTCTCCGGTTTCCGCCCGCAGTCCAAAATCATGTACGTTAGATTGGTTGGTGATTCTAAATTGCCCATAGGAGTGAGTGTAAGTGTGTGTGGCCCTGTGATGGACTGGTGTACTCCACCTGGCTTTCAGGGGTAGACTCTAGCAGATCCCTGTGACCCCGAATTAGTTTTTTTATTCACAGAAAAACAGATAACTCTCTGTTCTTTGTGGATGTTTTTTCAGATCAGCTGATTTTATTTTGTTTAAAAGAAATGATTTCCACACCATAAATTTGACCATAAGCTAAATGTCAGCGTTTCCACATTAAATGTCTCTAAATGTCAGCGTTTCCACATTAAATGTCTCTAAATGTCAGCGTTTCCACATTTTTTCTCCTTTCTGACAAATAACTACGACCTTAAATGTTAAAATAAAACAGCTACTTGTACTAGACATTTAAAACAACATGCATTTGTTGTTTTTGTAAAAAGCGTCATTCTTTTAAACAGCAGAAACATCACATGCAATTACATGAATTATTAACATCGTGATAATATGATATATGATCTATACCTTCATAATTTATGCGAATACGAATATAAATGCAGTGCAGTCAGGGCCCGTTCTCTGCTGCAGCTCTAGGAGTCCTATCCTATTACAGTACAGATCAATGCCGTGGGGAAGTCTGGCCTGCTTTTAGGGAAAGTGATATGGGCTTGTACAAAAGCACTCCTGTTATATATAAACAATTCATTTCAATTATTAACACTTACTAATCTCGATGCTTTACAATGTGTTTATAAAACCATATTATCATGTTAAAGTTATTGAATCGATTGTCACACTAATTTAGTGAGCATTTAAGATTTAATTCCTTTTTTCTTTGTATCTTTTCTGGTTTGTAGGTCAGACGAGGTCCTTCTTCTTAGTTTCTGGCGTCTTTGCCACACTAGAGGGCAGCACCGCCGTTCAGAAGTAGTTTAGCAGCTGTTCCTTGCACCAAATTCTGCTGCTGACTTTTTTTCTCCCCAACCTGCGGTCCTCTTTCCACTGACCTGCGTTTAGCTTCAGGCCCTGCTGGAGCCACGGACATCCTTCACCCTGAACGGGAAGCAGGAGGAGGGATGTGGGCCCCTCACCCCAGACCTCCACCTCTCTCCTGGGAATCTGAGACATGGCCCTCACCAGGTTAATGCACACAAAGACGTGTCCACTCTCACAGGTATGAGACTTTGTGTTTTTTTACATTGTAACATCTTTACAGTATTTTACATGTTAGATAATGTCTAAGCACATATTTCTGAATATGTCCATGATTAGGTTCCATAATGGAATGATGTAGACAAATTATTATAAGTTAATAATGATGAAAGTAGTGGTAGCGCATCAAGGTTCCCAGCGCAAGTTACCACAGTTGGCCCCCTGAGCAAGGCCATTATTCCCCATCTGCTCAGTTGTATAGCACTGTTGCCTCACAGCAAGAAGGCTTGCGTTCGATGATTCCTTGGCAGGAGCCTTACTGTGTGGAGTTTGCATGTTCTTCCCATGCTTGTGTGGGTGTACTCCTGCCTTTTGCCCTTTCAGAGACGTCTGGGATAGGCTCCAGCAGATCCCTGTGACCCTGAATTACGAAATAAGCCGGTATAGAAGATGAATAAATATTTGCAGGGGAGTTACTAGAAATATTAGGCCCTATGAAAGATAATGAGGCTGTACAGCCCCCTACTGTACACCATTTATCGAACAGATCTTTTGAGGCCCTCAAAGTGCGTGGACCCCTTAAATCATCCTAATTTTTCCCATTAGCAGCCCCCTGGTGTATTTGCACTATTAAAAATGACACACATTTTTACCACTATCACTAAGATTTTATTTTATTACACTTTAAAATGTTATTTATTAACAAATTAAACATGATTATTTGTAATATTGCTGAGCCTAATAATAAAATGCATGCTAAATTATTTATTGTCTAACTTTGTGGGTTTAGACAAATTATTATTTATTTGTTAAAATCTTTGTTGTCTTGTAATTAACTTTAAATGTCTAATACCTAAATGGAGCATCAGGTAAAACCAAAAAGTCTATTAAGGAGTCTACATTTCTCTTTTATTATATTGATAAATGAAAATGTCATTTTTCTTCTCTTTGTCGGTGGCGCACACAGATGTGTGTTCAAGTGTGAATTTACCTGAGGTGGAGATAGTGAGTTTACTGGCAGAGGAGTTACCCAGATACACTTTGCGGGCAGACCATGTGTTTGGGTACGAGCATGACGACTGGCTGCACACTCCACTGCTGCCACCTGAGGCTGCTCTTGGACTGACCTATGAGCAGATTGATGAGACTTTTAAATACTTTTGTAAGTCTGAACTTTGGTACTTCCTTTAAGGTTTTAGCATGTCTGTGTTAGTTATCTTATTCTACAGTGCACACTGTTCATATTCTGGGCAAAAAATAATCCTAACTATTTTAAATATATAATATAATAATTTAACATTGTTCTAAATGCCATCCGGTCTGTCCTAAACTGACGTTTTTGACCATAACGCACTCCAGCTGATGCATTTTTTTCCTTTACCATTTGAAATGTTTGAACGCAGCAGATATTTCACAGAGAATGGGAGTTTTCTCTACGTTAGAGCCATAAGCAATATATGTAGTCTGTAAATATTAAAGGTGCTATTTCTCTGTTATTGTTTGATCTGAAACCATATTTAATTTAAAACTTAGGGGTTAAAATGGTTCTTAAGTTTAATTTTTGATTTTGTTGTACCCCAAAAATAACAAGTCAAACTGTTACACTGCTAGATTATGATTTTTAAGTCTGAGCCTTTGTCACCAGTCTTAAGATTAAGTTGGGATGCAAATGCCGTATTTTTTTTAAAGAAATAACAAATGAAAAGACAATCAATCAAGGAACAAAAAATAATCTAACACAACCTGACCTGACATAACCATAACCCGAACCTGAACCTGAACCTGAACCTGAACCTGAACCTGAACCTGCCATAGCCACCAACAAGCAAAAAAGCAAGACCAAACTAAACACAGGGGTATAAGTACACAAACTAATTGAAAAAATCAATCAACTAAACAAGAAACACCGAAACACAATGCAAAAACCAACCAATGATAAAACAGGTAGACTTACATGGCAAGACGCAGACAACATAAACAAACATAGTCTAAAACATGGACACCGCAAGTCTCTTAGTTGCCCTCTTGTGGCCTGGCAGGACAACGCACCCGGCAAGACTGAGTCCTAGCTGGCTATTACAATACATGTTATATGAGGCAGTCAGTGCTTAATTCTAATTGGGTGTCTGTTGCTAAGCATCTTGATGTGACATCCTGACACTGAATCTTTTACACTGTATATGTTCTGCAGCATAATAAAGGTAAAACTGCAAAAGACTTTGCTGCAGAGCAGAGTTTCATAAGCCTGCGGTTATAAGACCTGGTTTAAACTTTCAATAATGTTTGTTTAGGCATATATTGTAAAAAGTCTCTGTATCTTGCTATACTGTACCTTTTAACTGTCTCTCCAGTTTTTCAAATGGAAAAATAACCTGCTTTTAAAATCTACCGACCTTAAAACCTCGCCGGATGTAGTTACTTCCTGTTCAGCACTTGTTCATTATCTGATCCTTCTAATAATCTTGATCTGCATGAGCCACAGATGCCAAATACCAACAAGCTGATTAGCAGCTTGCTTTGCCAGTACAATTAAGCTTCCTTGGTTCCCAGATGCTTTTGTCTATAGCCTGGGGGACCAGGCATCATGCCCAGACTTTGCTTTGGCAGGGTTAATGTCTTAATCTGCCAGGTCGGCATGTCTACGTTAGGTCTGTTACAGTAGTGTAGTCTGTGAGATAGACGTGGTGACTTTGAGTTGGGTCTGTAGTTTTTATTGGATAAATTTATCAGATTACTTAAATATTTAATTACATGGCTTATAGTAATAATACTTTCTAAGGAAGTTTTTTGTAATGTTAATTTTAGCAGGTATATACAGCTTGTCCAAAAAGTCTCCATTATTGGGGGGATATTATAATGTCTGTAATTTGCTAAATAACCTGTTTAAATCATTATTATATTTTGCTGGCAGAAAGAAATCAATTAGTTTATAAGTCTGGAGTAAAAATTCTAAGCTGTTTTTTTACATTTAGGTTTTCATTTACAGCATTTGGCAGACGCCCTTATCCAGAGCACTTACATTTATCTCATCAATACTCAACTGAGCAATTGCGGGTTAAGGGCCTCGCTCAGGGGCCCAACAGTCATTTTCCCTCTGTTTAGGAAAATAACGTCTTTATTAATCTCTTTTAAAGATTAATGAATGGACAGGTTTTGGGCTAAAAACGATCAACTGGCAACACAGTCATCACCTAAAATCAATATCGCTAATAGAAAACACAAACCCTGATTTGTATAGCTACATTTGAAGAAACAAGCACACGATACTTGACAGACACCAAACGGCAGCCGAGAAATCATGCGTTGAAGTCCGAGCTATTCTTGTCCAAATACTGAGAAACTGCAGCCGCTTTCCTGAAGACCTTAAAAATGTTTCCAATACTCACTCGAAGCTTAGCCGGATACAGCATCGCATAGAGAGTGCCTGTCTCTTAAAGTCGCTGTTTAATTGCTTTGAATTCTTTATGTCTCCAGATCATTAAGACAGGGAAATCATCGTAAAATTCCACTTCGCTGTCCTCCTACTGCAAATTTTCATCCCCCGGCCTCCCCACAACCTCTTAAACTTAGCATCTTAAACTATTTGCTTGTCTACGTCTTTGTCTTTTTGCTTGAAACCGAACTGATAGCGGCCATTGTTTAATATAGCCCCCGGTTTTAAAGCCAGTGTGTCTATGTGACCATCCTTAGCATGCAAGTTGAGAAATTTCTTAATCCACGTTTGGAGGAAGGCAACAGCATCAGCCCCCTTCTCCTCTTTCTGAAGGCCTAAAATTTGGATGTTTTTATGTCTCTGTTCTCAAATCATGTTCACTGAGTTAAGAAACTTGTTTTTTGAGGGTGAGTACTTGTGCTTGCGCATTCTTTGAAAATGTCTCTGCCGCCATTATTCTCAGTTCCGCCTTGTCCAAACGATTTACTGGCACTTGCTAATTGTTGGGTGCGATTATGAACTATTTCTGCTAGTGGGCCCAATTTATCATTGTCCTGGAAATTATCTCAGTTATAATCTCGAAAGCTTTTGTTAGCACCATGCTAAGTTCAAACTTACTACTATCGTCGCCCGTGCTATGCTCTAGCTCCTCAGCTGTTGCATCCAAGGGTGAATCCTTTTTCTCAGTTTTCTTAGCAGGCCTTGGCATCTTTGACAGAGATTGTGACCAAAAAAACTCTAGTGACATGCTACACAATAATAGTAACTGAAATCATAACATACATGAGAGGAGGGACAAGTCTCTTAACCACCAACAAGCTGCCATCCTGGGCGCCCCCGACCGTTAAATCTTGCCAGGGCATTGAACAATGACCCAAAACGCACAGCCAAGGCAACAAACGAGTGGCTCAGGAGGAAACGCATTAAAGTCCTGGAGTGGTCCAGTCAGTCTCTAGATTTTAACCCCATGGAAAATCTTTTTTGAGTTTGAGTTGCCAAACGCTAGCCTGGAAATCTTAATGACTTGGAGAGGATCTGTAAAGAGGAGTGGACAAAATCCCTCTTGAGATGTGTGTTCAACCACAAGAAACATTGTGACCTAACATCTTCCAACAAGGGTTCATCACCAACCTGTATAGTTCTTTGGTATATTTGTTGCTGTATGAGATGGTGTATATAAGTATATACTTATGATGAAAGAATCTGCTTGTGCTTTGCTTACTTTCCAGGCTGTCGATTTTCCTGCTGTTTTATTTTGATTAGTATAACAGGTCTTATCTCTCCCTAGTCAGATTTTAGGGCTCTGTGGGATGTTTACTGATCTAACCATTGCTCGCAGAGTTAAACCGGACCTGCCTGGAGCTAAAAAATTTATGTGGCTTGTGGTAAATATTTGATGTCAGGTAGCATTTTTAGAGTGCGAGCCAGATCATGCGACTGTAAAGAAAAGGTCAGCGATATCAAGGAACCGTGTGTCTGGGTTCAGATTCATAATCAGGACAACATGATAAATATGTCCATATTTATAAATCATTTAAAACATCTTTAAAAATACGGTCAGTTTTTTTGTGGGTTGAATTACATTAGTCTATTTAAAAAAAAAATGTGTATATTAAAATGTTTTTGGTAGGTTTATAAAATACAAACACACACGCACACACATACACACACACAGCCTGGTCTATTGCGACAGCATTGCGTCTGCAGATGGATATTAAATGTGCCATGGAGCGTACCATTAGCACAGGGGTGTTTACTTTCTAAAGCCTCTTTTAAGCTTTTAAAAATTTATTTTATAAACCGTCTCTCCTCACTTATTAACATTGTCCTAACTGTTTTTTAAGTGGAATATAATTATAACAAACTAAATACTTTTTTTCCCTCTCCTTTTTTATAATCACGATTGCTCCAACTTTTTCCCCCCTCTGCACTTTTTGTCTTATCTCGACCCGTGTCTAGCAGCCAGGTGAGTGTCAGTATAAACACTGCAGCCAAAGCACTGAGAGGATTTATCATAAACGTCATCATGCACGCCGCTAGACAGCTCACAGGTGTGTGAGCCAATGTGTGTTGCTCGTATCAGAGACTGTCCTTATTTACTTGGTCCTGACAAACAGCACAGAAGTTGAGGCAGATTGTAGGGAATAGGTAGTAGGAGAAAAAGGCACAGATTGCAATAAAAGGATCGACAGCTGGCCAAGTAAACATGGAGGTTTGGAGCGGCTCAGGAACAGAGGAGAGTGAGAGAGAGAGCAGCATGAGTCAGGACGAGGAGGATGAGGAAGAACAGGAGGAGAGTACCAGCGGCCTGTGCAGAGAGCTGGTGAAAGGTAATGACAGACCCATTTGGGGAATAAGATTAGAACTGGCAAAAATATAAATTAGTAGAAAAATTAGTGAAATGCACCAGAAAGCTGGCATAAGGAGTCCTAGATGCCCTTGATTTGTGTTGCACTTGTGCCAGATTTTAATTCAGAGCATGGAGACACTACAATAGATGTGTCTTCAAATTTACAGTTTTTTTATTACATATACTCTGTGATATGTGTCTCTATGGGGAAGAAAGGTAGGACGATTCTTTGGGCCCATGTATTTAGAGGGGTCTCCAAAATGGCTGTGGTAGGGGGCCCAACATCATATTTTTTCTTAGAGCCCAAAATTGCTAGTGGCACCCCTGGTCTCTGCTAATAGTACGAGTAAGAGTATTAAAGTGTCATTGAAGATGCTGTAGGCAGTCTTACCCTTTTGTTTCTTAGTGGACCACACAGGGGACTGGACCATTTTATCAGGCTTTTATGATAACTACAGTAATCACATCGTCCTTCAAATGTAAAAGCTTCAAATATAAAATCACCACAGCTTTTTTTTTTCTCTACAAACAAACGAACTTTGTATAACCTTGAGAAGACCTATTTTAGTCAGTATATAAGTTTAAACAGGGCGGTTTACTGACTTATCCATTAGGAGCCAGACTTAGACTTACAAAAGATCATGCTGGACTGCTGTCACACAATTGCAAAAAGAAACTATTATATCTTTCTTTTGTTTTTAGGAGATACAAATGATATTAAATTTTTTTTGGAATATTACCCTTAGCTTGATGTAGTTGCTATTAAATAAAAATTATTGTATTGTAGACGATTACCCCAGTTCATGGACACATATTTTTCCGTGTGATTTGCTGTAAATTCCAAACTTCACCCCAGAGAAGCTTTTCTGTGTGTAACAGTATATATAGTTTGTACCAGAGCTGCCTGATACAAAGCAATAATAGTGTTTGGCCCCTGTTTGAAATCACACACTTCCATAATTTGGTATGCGAAACTGAGTGTACAAGACAATTAGTATGTCCCGTAACAATACTATAAAAACATACTTTTTGGGAAGTATGTACTTATTGTAATCTTGTAGATACTTAAGTGGTATGCAATTTCGTACGGCGCTTCTAATTTTTTTTTTTTTACGAATAGTACGTGATATGTTGTAGTTTATGTCATTCTCTAAGGCCTAATCCCAGTTCCCATTTCTAACCCTAACCCTAACCCTACCTCTTTCCCTTACCCCTCTGTTTTGTGGGTTCCTGTGAAGGGGTAGTCTTGTCTCGATTCTTATTTGGTTGAGGGTGTAGGGGTAAGGGAAAGGGCCCTTTTAAAGATACCCTTTTAAACAAGGATTTTTTGGGATAACACTTCAAACATAGGGGTATGAGAAATATCCCAAGATACATTAGCCACAGCAGAGCTACAAGAAGATTCACACATTAGTATTTTTTGCCTTTAATAAGAAATTGAACAACCAACAACCATCTGTTTTATTACATTCAATGCTGTGTTCATATTTTACCGTCATGTTCTTCAAAAAAATAAAATTGCTAAAGTTTGCTAACGTTACACTGCTGCACCTATAGTCCCATAACATTTTTTATGCCTGATAACGTTACCTGATGACTTGACAGAATATCCTGTCAGAAATAAAGGTCTAGTGACAGGAAATAAGCTTTGTACCAAAAGTATGATGACTTTTGGTACTGGTGAAGAAGTAGTTGTCCTATTTCTTAGGGGAATATTTTCATCCCTACCTTTGTCAGTCTGTGGGCTGTAGGGGTATAAAATAGAATTGGGTTTGGGCCTAAATCTGTTTTTATCTTCTTGGTGTGTGCGTGTGTGAAGATTAATCATTTACCTTAATCTGTGTATTGTAAAGGTTGTTTATTCTTACTCGTGTAGGTCATAAGGAGAAGTCACTTGACTTCACTGTTATTTGAAATACTCTGGGATATAGAAAAAAAGATCCTTTATTAGTTAGATATAAGTTATAACGCAGTGAAAGTGATTTTTTTCACATATCCCAGCCTAAGATTAGGGTCAGAAAGCAGAGGGTGAGCCATAGTTTATTCCCATATAGCCAGACCTACAGACGGACACCAGAAGGCCAAGAAGAGGTCTGAATAACATGTACAGCAACCATTCACAGTTTCCGTTCAGCGTTATGTTTACATATATGTAAATTTAAAGTCGAGTTTATACTGTGAGCGTCACATTTTTACATAAAATTCATAATAAATATGAACCTCATCCTCGATAATTACTTCCTGTCCTGAGTGTGACTGAACTAGAGATGAGCGAATCAAAGTTCATTTGGGTTAAAGAACCCAATCTTTTATATAATTCATGATTTACGAATCGTTCTCTTTATTTGTTTCTGAATTATATTCTTGCTAACAACAATAAAGATAAATGCAAACGGAAAATGACACCATTTAGCTACATGAATTGTTTATTAAACTAAACCTGCTTGAGCAGAAACATAAGCGACTCGAAATCACGGGTATTGATTTCTTTGACTCACCTGAAACGCAGGATTCAGCGGATCCATCGGATTCTAAGGTTCTAAGGCAACACTTAAGTAAAAGTAGTTATTTTACAGGAAAATGATTTTGGTAGAAGTTAAAGTTACCATTTTGAATATTACTTGAGTAACGGTTTAAAAGTTTGTAATATTTATTCTATATATTTTTAAAACAGTAAATGTATTTTAGTACTGAAAATAAAAGTAAATGCATAATAAAAAAGCTGAAAAATGTTCTATTAACAGTGTAAACAAGATTCAGGTTCAGGTTTAACTTACGTCCTTTTCCTTTTATTTCAATTATTGGCACATGTTTATGTTTTTAATACTACTACTACTACTACTACTACTACTACTAATAATAATAATACTATTTTATTTTTAAAAGCAAACAGTTCAGTTTAAATGTGAAGAGACTTTATGCTGTCCAACTAAATATATACGGCACAACTGAACAACTGAAATGACTTGTAAACAGCCGTCTTCTAAAAATCTCTGTTTAATAGAAAAAAACATGTAACACTTTGACTAAAATTTATCAAAGGTAAAAAACAAATATATAATATGTACAAAGACTCTTTAGTTTTAACATGAAATGGCCTCGAGTGTTTATCGTCAGTGTTTGTCACCAGAGAGTCAGTTGCCGTCACTATTTCCACGTCCATTATGAAATCTTCCCTAACATCAAATGGAGCTGAGTTGCTTTCTAGCATAAAATGACTGGGTGTAAGTGGAAAATTAAATTAACTGCGGTTGTCCAAGCACTTGTTAGCACGCGCGTAAGAAGTATAACCAAAGCTCTAAATAAATAATAAACACCACACCGCAGATATTTTTGCACCCATTTGATTGCTGTGTTTTCTATTGTAGTAAGTTATGAATAAGCTTTTAAAAAATGTATCTTTTACAATATTTTATTTAGGTAATGTAGTGGAGTAAAAGTAAAAGTTTGACAAAAAAAAAATGAGTCAAAATAACAAAGTATTTTTGTAAGTTTTTATAATTCTTGAAAATGTAAGGAAGTATTAATACTTAGTTACATTAAGTCTTATACATGATATTAAAGATTCATTGAGTGCCCTCTGGTGGATGGACCATGGCAAAAGCAGTCACTGACTCAAGTGACTCAAAGGACTCATGAGACTCAGATCTGTTTAAGAAATAATTCCGAAGGATTGACTTTAGTCTGATCAGCAATAGGGACGGTGTGTGAATATCGATTTTTTTTCTATTTAATTGATAAAATCTGGTGTCATTTTATTGGCCAGCAAACACAATACATTTATTATTATAAAAACATAGTGTGTACATGCCTTTTTCTTTTTTAATTTTCATTCATGTTCTTATTGTTAACTCCTGGTTAACCTACAACACAAATATATTTATCACATGGGGGGACAAGGAAACTAAATAGGATTAATTTAAGGAGCTTAGTGCTGAGAAAAGGTAGCGCTTGTCTGTGCCACTCCTGTCCCAAATACAAGAATGATATTATATATAATGAAATAATGAGGAATCATTACATGATTAATCCTAGTCTCAGTTGGAAGAGTGTGTCTACGCAGTACCACAAAAATTGGCCTCACCCTGTTCGAGAAAGTGACCATGTGTAAAGGCTATTTTGTCTGCTCTGTCTGCCTCTACAGTGCTGTGCTCCGAGAGAGTTGGCCAGGTTACAAAGACGTATCATGACATCGAGGCTGTCACTCATCTTCTGGAGGAGGTGAGAAACAATAACTGAATGATGTTTGAGATTTTTTTATAAGGTATGAGGAAGACGACTGCAGAGAATTTACTGTCTTTGTATTTTCTTCTATTGACTTTTTGGTCACTTTATGTAAAAGGGGAGGAACTATAAGGCAATTACTGTTTAAAAAGATAGATAAGATGTTAATAATAACTTCGCGGCACATTAGATAAGGGTCTCTGCTCGATGCTGTAAATGTAAAACTTTTTATGTCAACCGAAGCCTAAAATACAAAACTATCCTAATCCGCTTCAAAACATTTACATTTGGAAATTATTTATTTGCTACTGAAACATCTTTAAACATTTTAACCAAAATACGCTGTTATAATGTAATGACAGTGTTATAACTAAAATTGGATATCGTTTTTATTTAAGCGATTTTGATTATACTTATCAAGTCTGATTCGTATTAATTCTTTGCTCCAGTTCCAAATGTTTTAAAACAAACTTTAACCAAATTTCTGGAACTTTTGCTGCAGTCACTCATAGTGCCGAATGTAATAAACTGTGTGTGCATAAAGAGTTCAGGGCCTGGCAGATTGATACAAATAAAAAATAAACAATGCTGTTTGCCGCACAGACATGCCTGGAAAAAGAACGTCGATTCGTTACTGTGAAGGTCTAAAAAGGATTCATTTTGCAGTATAATGCTTTATACAACAAAGAAGGGAAATCCACAAACCGAGAGTCAAAATCAGGCAGAGTTCCGTACACAATAATAATCAGAAAAGCAGGCAGACAAATCCAAAACGCAGGAGCGAAAATCAGAAACCGAACCGAGCATAGATCTAAGGAATCCAAGAACATGAATATAACACGATATGTCGACTAAGCAAACAATACTTTGCAATAAGAAGTTCGTAAGGCTAACTTTGATAACTAGTAAACAGGAAGTGGTACCGGAAGTACTACTGCTGCTGCTCGTACTCAGGTGATGGCGCCCTCTGGCGGTGGGAGGAAGGAATCGTTACAGTTATGACGCACACATTTCAATTCCGCTTATTTACCCAAACCTAAAATTTTTTACCTATTGTACACATTTAAAAAATATTTTTATATCTATTTATATTATATTTAACCGCCCAAATAGAAAACATTTTTTGTTCCCACAGAAGGAACGCGATCTAGAGCTAGCAGCTCGAATAGGCCAGTCCCTTCTGAAACAGAACAAAGCCTTAACAGAACGTAATGAGCTGCTGGACGAACAGCTGGTGGTCGCAAAAGAAGAGGTCAGTATGTCAAGGGAAACACACAATGACATAGTGTTTATTAAGTGACATTAGATGAATCAGTGAAAAAAATATATCCAAAAAAAAAAAAAAAAAAAAAAAAAAAAAAAAAAAAAAAATATATTATATATATTATATATATATTATATATATGTATTATATATACTATATATTAGATATATATATATATATATATCTATATATATATATATATATATGTATATATAATTTTTTGTATATTTACAAGGTCTGTGACTGCAAGCTGTTTAGGTTAAATGTATTTATTTAACTATCATTTTATAATTATTCTAATTTTTTAAAATATTGTTAAGTATCTTGAAACAATTGTAGAAAAAAATGAAAGTATGTGACAATGTAGATTGCTCAACTGCGTCATGAGCTCTCTATGCGAGAAGATCTTCTGCAGCTTTATGCCAGCACTGAGGAGATAGAAGCTGCTACAGAAGCACGCTTACCGTAAGAACAACACACACACACACACACACAATTTACCTTTTGGATGTTTATAATTGTTTGGTACTTATGACATTTGTATTTTTTTTGCTGCTGCGTTAGGATTAAGAGAACCGAGTCAAGCTCCTCTCTCAGCAACTACGTCCACTATGATTTCCTGCAAAAGAAGCTTAAGAGTCTGGAGGATGAGAACCTCAAACTGCAAGCTGCGGTTAGTTTACAGCTACATATGGAATTATATTGCAGACAGTTTTGAAAAGGAATTGCAAAGTGTATTTTCATTTGTGTGTATTTTGGGTCATTTTAGTTAAATTCACCACATTTTAGGCTAAAATATTACTGTATTTTTATTGCTTTTGAATGCCAAGACAGGTCAAATTTGAACAGTAGGTGAGGGTTAAAAATTAAAGAGTAAAAAAATTAAATAAGACCAGATTGAACATTACACTTAGACTATAGCAAATTAATCAAGCAGGAAGCAGGGAGACTGTTCGAGAGATAGAGGGTGAAAGTCGTGTTTATAGCTGTTCGTAAAGGATAGGAAGGAGGATTAGCAGGATTTAGCAGAAACTATTTTGTCTAATCTGCAAGGAGTTTGAACTGTTGGTGTCACTAAAGTAGGTACCTGTAAAATGTTTTTATAACATTCAGGCCAGTGTGTATAAGCAGTCGTGATGGGCAAAATGACAAAAATATCATAAGACAAAATTGGAATAAATGCCTGCATTAAATATAATGATATTTTGTAATGTTGTTTTTTTATTGTATTTAGTTTGACTTAATCAATCAGTGTAAACTGGATTATATTTAACCCTTGTACACTGTTTGAAAACACTAACCATCCGCTGTGGTGTGCAGTGGATGCTTGACACCATATGCTTATGCTTGAAATCATATTTCCAAAATATGTCACGTTATAAGTTTATATTATGGCTAAGTCACCAAAAATCATTCAATTTGCTGAAGTACAGTAAAAGTTATGGCCGAATAAAGAGCGTAAAATTACACCAAATGTCCCTAACAATGCACAACAATAAACACAGAATTTTTTTTTACTCATTAATAAGTATATAATCACTGTGATGGTAATGCACAAAAACAAGGTTTTGTTTTCTCCTCGCAGGCCAATGAGTTGACATCAGAAACTAGCAGCTATGAAGAGCAGGAACAGCAGCTGATGATGGTGTGTGTTGAGGAACTCTGTAAGTAAACTTACATCTCCCTTAGAATCATCCTGCATGCTGTTAGTAAGTAGAATAAACACGTCCTGGGACAATTTAAACTCTCTCTTGTTTGTTTTTTTCTTTGGTGTGTAGCATCAGCCAATAAGCAGGTGGTGGATCTGTCAGAGGAGCTGGCTCGTAAAGTGGAGGACTCTCTCCGGCAGCAGGAGGAGATTAGCTCTTTGCTCGGTCAGATAGTCGACCTGCAGCAACGTTGTAAATTGGTAAGAGAGCTAATGCTGCACATCTGCTAAACATTCACAATCTTGTTGTAGAATATATGGCTGTGTAAAAATTACGATACAGCTAACGATCACAATGTTCTTTTTCGCGATAGTGTATCAATATTTTAATCACTAGTATTCATTCGTTCATTTATCTTCTATACCAGCTTATTCCCTAATTCGGGGTCACAGGGATCAGCTGGAGTCTATTCCAGCTGTCTCTGAAAGGGTGAAAGGCAGGAGGGGTACACCCTGGACAGGTCGCCACTAGTATTGATACATATTTTACATCAAGTATAAACTGATTTAATTTCACATTAATATTTTATTAAAATGCCAGGGCAATATATTACAATATATATTTTATGTATTATGTATCATGATATCTATTATTGTGAGGCCTCTCCAATACAAAGCCCTCTGGTGCTAATTAAATATTGTTTCCATAATTTTTTATTTTTAAAAAGCCATTAAATAAGCATGTAGGCAATCAATATCTGATTTTTATCTTTTTTTTCTGTATATTATTATTGCTGCAGCTCATCAGAGAGAATGAGGAACTCACTCAGCACCTGAACACTTCACGGGAAAGCCAATCACAGCTCAAGATAGAGGTGAGTTTCTCACTGAACATCTTATATATTATAGTCCCGTGAAAGACCTCTGATTATGCTTTATTCGCTCTCTGCTTCTAGCTGAAGGACCTTCAGGAGAGGAATTCAGAGTGTGAAGACATGCTACAGGAAACCAGAAAGGAAATCAAGAACCTGCGCAATATGAGCCTGCCTAACAGCACGGTGCAGCGCTACAGTTCACTGGCTGCTGTGTTCCCCATGGACTCACTCGCTGCTGAGATTGAAGGAACCTTCCGCAAAGGTCTGGACAGTCCTGCTCCCTCAGAATACAGGTCTGCGGAAAAACACTAACGTCTATTGTTCAAAACAGTTTTATCGGTTGTAGTAATCGATAATAATCTAACCTTTTAATAGGACTCATCCGTGGCGAGTGTTTGAGACAGTGAAAGCAGCCAATCAAGTTGCACGACTGCGCTCTCGGTGCCATTCACCTCAGGCCCCTAGCTCTAGCCATGCTTCCTCCCAGTCCAGCCCACGCACTAGCTACTATGGATCCGACTCTGTCAGTCTCAATCTTGAGGACAAACCCCCATTATCACCATTACAGGAGCAAAGGTAGGTGAAGAGGTAACAGGAGACTGTTATTTAATTTTCTTTAGACAAGTCAGCGTTTGATGGAGCTTTTGATAAAAAGGACACTTTTCTAGCCTTTACTTATAGTATTAAGGGCCAAACTATTATGTCATAATAGGGCAACTTTTTATATCCTTCTCTTATGTAATTTACTAATAAACAAGAAACAAAAGCCACAGATGATTTTACAGTCTGTTTCTGGCATTGGCAGCATGCTTTATCATCTGTGAATCATCTATGTTACAAGGACCTTAAAGGTAAAAAAAATTAAAAGCTTACATTTTATTTCGTTGTGTGCCTTCACAGCACTGTAGAATCAAAGCGACTGGGTGAGCCGGGCACACCTGGTGGCCAAGATCTGGAGAAAGCTCTGCGTTCACTCTCTGCACGTCAGGAAAACCATTTTTCAGACCGGCCGTTCTTTGATCTAGAACGTGAGAGGAAGCTCATGGCACTGGGAGGCAGCAGTGTAGAAGGTTCTAGTGGCTTTCTTACACCCAATGACAGCTTGGCATCCACAGGAACCAACTATTCAGGCAGCTCCCAGCATTCATCTACTACATCCAGCTCCCGATCCTACCTGCCCGAACGCCTGCAGATAGTCAAACCACTGGAGGGTGAGTGCTTACACAGAGACACACACAGACAGTTTCTAAGAGAACTTTATGTTGTGATATGATTGTATTTGACAATGTATTTTGGGATAATTAGGTTCAATCACCCTGCATCACTGGCAGCAGCTGGCTACACCCAACCTCGGGGGAATTCTTCTTCCAAGGCCAGGCATCCTTACCAAAGATTTTAAGGAACTGGATGTGGACATTCAGCAAGTTTATAGCCTTAATGACATTGAGGAGGATGAGCCTAACTGGTCCAAATTTCCTAACCAAACTCACATGCCTATTGGTAGGTAATTAATATTCTCACCCTTTAGTATTGGCTTGAAGGAATGCTTTAGTTAGTCCCACCAGGGAGTATTGTTGAAATGAAAGGTTAGAGGACACTATGCTTCCTAGAATGAACACTTTTTTTATTTGTGGTATTAAACAGATGTCTTTATCCAGAGCGACTTACATTTGTCAATATTTTACCCGACTGATCAGTTGAGGGCCTTGCTTAGAAACCCTCAGAAAACTTGTCAGCTTGGTGGTACTGTGGGTATTAAACCCATTATTTTCTGATCAGCAAACCAATAAAATAACTGTTTCCTATTTTTTCAGTAGTTCTTGTAATCTATAGTTAAGAGTTTTCTTTAAAGTATATTAGTTTTTTATTTTGTAACGTTCTCTGTTGTCTAATTATAAAGTTTTCAAGACTTTAACATTATAAAATTATATAATTTATAAGTAATAGGTTATTTTATATCCTGTATTTGACCCCTCTTATCACAACGCTCTGTTTGAACAGGCATGGTGGATTGTTGGCTCTGAAGTAAATAATCACTGCTTTAATTGGCTAACAGTTTTTCATTGTAAAAACAAAAAATCAGTGAGCGGGGATAAACAGACAGTTATGTTGAAGCAGGTGTCGATTTAATTCTCCGGAGGTTTGAGCATGCCAAAACTTGTCGGTTTGATTGACTGTCTTCAATATTAGCTGTTTTAGAGTTACGACAAAGTTTTGTGTTCTGAAATGTACAGAATGATGTTTAAATAGCAAAATAGCCTCTTAGACATCAACAGATTGAGGGAATTTTGATTTCTCAGTTCATGACCCCTTTAAAGCAGTTCTCAGTGAGTAAATGTTGCCTCCTTGGTAATGATAAAGGGTTCTCAGCTGCTTAAAATCATGTACTGCATCAAAGTGAGAGACCTGGTTTGTAAGACTGGGTTCTTTTTAGATTTCTTCTTATGTGCTTTGATCGTCATTTTGTTCATAAAGCTCATACCATTAAGAAGTAGTGCATTTTGGTACAGTAAATGTACATTTGTATCTATCTCAGTCACTTCATCTGGATCCAACTTTCCCCACACCTGCCCCACCCACACCACCACCACCAACTCACAGATCCTCCATCCTTCTGTCCTGCTGTCCTCCTTAAACACTAGGTAAGAGACCATTTCACCCCATTGCTTTGTGCGTCTATATTTTCATTAACTGCTGCATTGTTTCTCCACCGTCCCCATTTTCATTTTTTCTTGACATTTGATGCATCAGTCGTAAAACTGATTTTCCTATTTCAACAAATAATACGTTATCATACGTTATCATACGTTTATATAATCAAATTCGCTATAGGGGAAACCTAACCATTATATCCATGTGATGATTCCAGATTTAGTCTCCCTTTTGCTCATTCAGTCACAGTAGTATTAGTGAGATCAGACACTGATGTCAGGTGAGGAGATCTAGATGTGCTCGTAAGGTGCCCACAAACATAGAATGTATATAACTTAACGTTTTTATACAGTTAAATTTACCTGGTAAATTGTAGTAATTCATTACTGTAGAAAAGATTTTAGCTTTTTATTCTTCTCTTTCTTTTTTTTAATGCGTCACGTCCAGCAACAGGAAGCATTGGTCAAGGCTCTTCCTCCAGCTGTAATATCACCTACCTTCATAAAGTGAGACCCAAACTTATGGCTAAATAGATGCCCAAAAACCCCCTAATCCACTTTTTTTCTATTTTATTACCACTGTCAGGTCATGGTCAAAGTAATGTTTCTCATTTTTGCCTGGCTTTATACAAGGCAAAACATTGCTAGAATTTTGGAGTGTTAACTTTTGCCAAACTCTTTAACGTGTTTTGAGATAACCAGCCTTAATGGTTGCAGCATTTTGACCTAATGATATGCTAACCTTTTTCTTTTTTAAATGACTATTTTTATTGAAATCATTGCAGTAATATGACTTTCTTTTGTACTATATGTTTTTAAAGCTTTCAGCCTCATAATGTTTCCACCACTGGAAGGACATTACCACATCACCAGCACGGTGTCTTCTATAGACCTGCTAAGGACCCAAAACCCACCATAGGTCTTATTCAGCTGCTTCAAGAGCGAGGTATCTCTGCTTCAACCCAGTCCAGCTACCCTCCCATCCTCACACCTTCAACCAGCACTTTAGCATCTTCGAATGATAAAGAAACAGATGAGAGATGGAGGAAAGAAAAACAGCAGAGAAGGAACATTTTCAGCCTCAACCTGATGGACAAGCTTCAGAGTCTTGGTCTTCATAAAGTGGTAGCCAGAGGATTTATAGACTCAGGGAAAGAAGGCAGGAGATTTACACAATCCACACCTTCAGCATAACACTGAACACTGGCATCCAGTAGAGCTACTGTTTTATAGACCGCCTTCCATTTTGTATGCGCTAGATCCAATCTCAGTGTCGTGTATATATGTGTTTTGAACACATATCAAAAAGGGATTATAGATTATTTATATATTTAAAGGCCAGTAACCTTGGATTTGTCTGTGTAGTGGATGAATTCTAAAGGTTTATGGGTTGTTTAGTTGTTTTTAAAACAACGTGCACCTTTCTATGCTTAAAAATACTAGATGCCCTGATCATATTGTGCAGGATGTCAAGCTGGAGATGCTTACCTAATCTACAATTAGTAGATTTTAATCAAATGTATGTAATTATTAGTTAGCTAAATGTCCCACAATGCACTGGGGTGACTGTTAATTTATCCACAAACAGACTGCTCAAGCATTATCAACGCTTAAGTCTACAGGTAAAACTGTTATATAGAGGTGTTAGATATTAGTTAGTTCTTTTTATTGACATACACATGTTGAATGCTGGCTATTTAGCACGGCTGAATATTTGCACATGCTGACAGATTTGTGGCAAAAAGGGATCCGAACAGCCTCCAGTCATATTTTCCATCATATGTTTTACTTAAAATGTGCTAAAAGTTTTATCAGAACCAAATCTGAAGCATGGCATTCTGTGTACATTTACCATATGGCACAGCAGACATACTGTACACAGACATAATCCCTAACCTAAATTTGTATTTCATGCTGTTTTTTTTATTTTTAGTATTATCACTTGTATTACGGCCAATCTTTAAAAAAGCACCTTACTTCATGTACCGTGTCCTTTATTATTAACGTGTTCAAGTCCTTTTGTTTGATCAGACACGATTTGAATACATAAAAAAAACTGTTTAAACTAAAGATTGACTGATAATCAGTTCTACTGATATTTTTCTTGATATTTTAGCCTTTTTTTATTATTGCGATTTTGTTTGGTATTTTCAGATCCACCGATATATAATGCATCTTTGAGGATTTTGCTTAAGATTACGGATTTATGGATCTACATGATAAATGCTTTTGGTGTCTATGACAGGCGTGTTAATAAATAAAAAACCAAATCACTGAATCTTGTTTATATTTTATCTTAATTAGTAGTAATTTTACTACAGACAGTGTTATAAATAAAATTACATAAAAAAAATGTTAATGCTTATTCGTGTCAGTACTGTCATTGACAAAATAATAAATAATGAATAAATACCTGACCTGCATATCGGTTTTTGGTCACATAATCATGCACTAGTCAGTACTGGTTTAAAAAAAAAATCTATCGATCGACCTCTAAATTTAACTTAAATTAAAACCTTAACCTAAATTTAGCATGTGATATGTATATGTACATCAGACGTAGACTTAGGGATTATATATAACATTTTCCCATGTTGTCATATGGTAAACCTGACACATTGTTGTTGTTGAATTTATCATGAAACACCAGCATCATGTTTGCTGTAACTGTCATAACAGTTGGCCAGTTGTTTAGGTTTCTTTGGAATAATCTAATCATAATGACGATCGATGTTATATGAGCGCATATATGAGTTAAAACTTGCCTGAGATTTAATAAGAGAATCAGCCAGGCTCTATCATAAGATTTTATCAAATCACAATGACGATCTGTTTTTTTTACATTTCAGAAAAGAGATTCTTATATAAAGTGTAGATTCTGATTATAATGCAAGTTTCTGTGATTAGTGAATGTGATTAATAGAGCTTAGTACCTGCGCAGCTTTACTACACTTACTGTAGCTGTAAGCTGGGGGTAATTAAGCTATAACTCGCTAAATAATTAGAAAAAAAACACAGTTTTTGCAATAATCTTTTGCAAACCTATAACTTCTGCAATGTGGGTTATTATATAAAGTGTATATATGTAATACAACTGGTTACTTGTTCAGGGTGACCCCTGCTTTTTGCCCAATGACTTCAGCAGATCCCTGTGACCCTGAAAAGGAATAAGCAGGTATAGACAATGGATGCATATGGATGTATGTAATATAATATATTGTATAATAGATATATAAATCTAATTTTTAAAAATAAATTAGCACTACATTATTTTTTACTCAGGGCAGTGCTAGCTCAAATCTGAATAGTTCATTGAAGTATCAGTGTTCAAGCACCATCAATGTCAAGCTGCCACTTTTACGATCCTGAGCAAGCTCCATAAACCTCTTTGCTCCAAGAAAGCTATATTATAGCTGACCCTGTGTACTGACCAGTAAAGAAGTTTACTTTAAAATTATTCTAATGCTAGTATTTTCACCAGCTAAAAATGATTTTAAGTAATTTGTTTTCTATATTTTTTTTTTACTGAGTCAGTAGGAAATATCAGTTTATATTTCCAAACATTCACTGTGCCAAACTAAATCAGAAAAACTTTGCCATAGAACGTTAGATCTACCTGCAAAGCTACAGTACTGTTATAAGTTCTAGGCACTCGTGTTAAAAGTCAAGTCATGTCAGCTTTATTTACAGTATATGTAATTATGTGTTTACCAATAAAGATTGTGTCAAAGCTGCTTTACAGAATCAAATAATAAAATTGTTAAAAAATGATGTAAAATATGCTGTTAGATTTTCTTTAGTACTTCTATCAAGTTAATTAATTCAACATTTGGTGTGTGTCTATCCTTCGCGTTTGAGCAGGTTTTGCTTTTGTTGCACTTGTGCATAGTTTTTCAGGCCAGTCAGTCTCTTTAAGCATCTTGGACACTTTGCTATAGTTCTTCCGGATTTAGTCTGACTATTTGTTCTGTTTCATCATGTTATTCTAGACAGACTGGATGATGATAAGATCAGATCTCTGTGTGGAGGACTGGCTGACTTGTTGTGCAAACATAAATCTCATTGGATTATTACAATTAATAGCCAAATAGATTTTTGGAAATGTAAACTGATATTTCCTGCTGAAAACTAAAGCAAAAGAGAAACAACTGATTTTAAATCATTTTATCTGGTGAAAATACTAGTATTCTAATAGTTTTGGCCACCGCTGTATATGTGAAAAATAAAAGCTTATTATTATTATTATTATTATTAGTGTTTCCTGTTCACTGGAACTAAGAAACACAAACACGACAATGTGCCTGTGTACAAAGCATGGTAGACAGTAGACATGGTGTGTTGTAACTGGACTGGAAGAACTTGAATGTCCTGTAGAAAGCCCTGATTCTGACCCAACCCCGGTAAAAAAACCCTTGGAATGAACTGGAACACTGAGTACATTTTTGTGGGAAGCTTTTAAAGAACGCATGGAAGTTATTATAGATGTGAAAGTGAGACTTATTCTGGAATAGGATGTTTAACTGAGGCGCTTGAATGTGATGGTCAGGTGTTCCAATACTTTTGTCTATATTGTTCATGTTGCACCCAATAATTTTTTTTTAAATTTCTGTAAAAAAGGGTTGCCATTAATTTGCACCTATGATCACTGTAGTTATAAAAATGGAATTTAAACCATGTACAGTATTGCAGCATGTGAAATAGAGTTGCAGTATTTTAATAAATAGAAAAAAGTGTGACATAATGGGTGAAGCTGTGCAAGTTTTGATTTTAAAACATTTTAATCCCTTTACAACTCCCTTGTTGAACTTTTTTTTTTTTCTTGTTAAAGGTGGTGGTAGTTAAATGTATTTGTCATCTTTTGTACAAGCTAGGGCTGCACAATATTTCATTTCAGCATGGATGTTGCAATGGGTGCGTCTGCAACATGTCAAATTACAGGATGTGTAATATCAAGCGATAATTATAGTCGACTGCATCACAGTTTGGAAGTTTAATAAGAGAAGGTAAGTTTAGCATTTGCACATTGTTTTAAATAAACATTTTGGAGTTTAAAGCATTCAGGCACAAAAATCTGTCACTTTTGTAGCTTTACCAAAGATTCATTTAACACTGAAGATTGATTTTACATGTGATTATTCAATCTCTGATTTATTTATGTTATCCAATCTCCAGAAAAACATAAAAAAAAATGCATAAAATATTCTGTGTATTTATTTATGATGAAAATTGTGTATTTATTTTATGCTATTGTATTTATTTATGATTAAAATTTGTGCCACACCTCAATACAAAATAAAAAATCAAATCATTCTTTCTAAAATGACAGAATCAAATCAAATTCTAAAATAGAGCTATTCAAATCATTTGTATTTCATTTTTTTTGTATTTCAATAATATCGCAATGTTAGTTTTTTCCAGTATCGTGCAGCCCTAGTACAAGCTAAATAAAGGTAGTTAATGTGTGTTCCTTTAATTCAAATTTCATGCCTTAAATCGTTTTTAAAAAGAAACTGAATTCTTGTTAACATGTTTTAGGTGCACAATAATGCTAAAAATGTATACTTGAAGGTTCCATACCAGTGACAGGGTCCATTTATATCTAATGATCCTAAACTCGCAGGTGTAATTCACACCCACCAGGTGCGGATTAGTTTTCTAGAACAGTATTATATTTCTTACGTATCATTTTACATAAGATACAAAAAGTAACACACGCGTTTAGGTTTGCATACAATATAATGAATTTAATGAAAGATGCTGATGAAAGATGTTTGTGATATTACATTTATTATTAACTTCAGTCCGTACTGCGGCGTCCGAAGTCTACCCAACCCTGATAGTCTGAAATGCAGTCATCTCGCTGGATAATTTCTGTTAAAACAAATAATTGGACAAGATGAGACATGAATAAGGAACAAAGCAGATGATAATATTCATCGCACGCCACTCACCTGACAGAGCTTGCAGTATCTGTTTTGATGTAAACCGACGCTGGTCCTCTGGTAAAGGTGCAAAACGCTCCATTCTTGCATCATGATCCTGAGCGCCTCTCTGCACCTGCAGCCCAGTGATCTTGCGAGATTCCGATGGTAACAGCGGTGAGGCTGTGCACGTGTACACCGTCACCACAGACATTATAAATCCGAGCGCTATAAATGTCACAGTCATGCCTGGGGGACAAACCAAAAATAAATGACACATTAAACACTTTAAATATATTATGCATGTGCAGATCATTTTCATTTTTTTCCCCACAGCATGAAACTTTTAAAAGGTCTAACCACAGATTATTATCCACCCAACAAAATTACCCTAGTTTATCTTCAGATTTTCATCTAGGTTCATTTACCTGAATAGTGCAAAGTCATTTAGTCTAATAGTTCAAATCCAGTACCCAGGATCTGTTCAACATCTCTTATATATATATATATATATATACACGCAACTCATCATCAGCATCATCAAGATCATCATCATCATTGACATGCACCAATCAATAAAACATTTCTGGTAATAAGGAAGCAATTACCCTTTCTGTAACTTACAGTAAAATGATCACATGATCAGAAATCGATCACCTCAAACATCCAGCTACTGATTGTGCATTTCGCATACAACATTGCCTGGATTGTTTTAACAGTCATATATTTACTTTTATGTAATTGCTGTCATGACGATTTTACCACTTCTTTTCCCCTATTGTTTTTCAAATGTAAACAAATATTATAGTGTATTATTGTTTTCAAATCGCAGGCCTGATATGGTACGCCCCCGCATTCGGTCTGGCCCTCTGAACAATGCCAGAGACATTTTATTTAAATTTAATTTAAAACTTAGATTTTACTCATATCACACGATAGTTGGAGGTGGTAGTTCAGTGGTTAAGGTGTTGCACTGCCAACCAGAAGATTGTGGTTTTGATTCTCAGTACCACCAGGTTACCACTGCTACCCCAATTGATCAGTTGTATAAATGGGATAAATGATAAAAAATCGCTCTGGATAAGGGCGTCTGCCAAATGTAAAGGTTGGCATTTAAACTACAATCCGCCTTAATTATTAAAGTAGCCCACATTCTGTATTTGTTAGATTCAATAAAGCAGTTTCCCAGTGAAGACCGTGTTTGCTGTTTGCTGTTTCATGAAGAACCTACTGGTTTGCCTGGTCAGTGGAGAAGAGCCTTGTCTCAAGGTTTTTTCTCCATTTTGTGACTGATGGAGTTTTGTTTTTTTGCCGCTGTTGCCTCTGGCTTGCTTAGATGGGGACTCTTGATTTACAGATGTTAATTAAACACGACTCAGTGTTTTAGAGGGGTAGTTTACTGTATTGTTTTTTTTTTGATGTCATTCTGTAAAGCTGCTTTGACACAATATATATTATTAAAAGCGTTTTATCAATAAAAGGTGACCCGACTTGATTTAATTCACTCACCAACAGAACGGAACACGGTGACTGACCAGGTTCTATTCCATGCTAACCAACATCCAAATTTCAAGAGACAAGGAAATGGTCAGGAAAGAGAAAAGTTGATTCAGAAAGCAGAAAATTTATACCATAAGTGGACAAGTATATTTTTTATTTAGTGCAAAGAAACGGCCTTTAGAAATAAGACCCCTGCTCAGTTAGGACACTTACATCACACCCTAGAGTTACCATTCTTGAAAATGTTGATATGTCTAAGTTAATAATGTACATTTGAGATTTCTCTTCATAAAGACCAAGCTAAACGCCACAGAGATTGAATTGAGATAAACAGAAACTCAGATTGCATGCCAGATGTTTGTGTTCAAGTTTATTAAGACTCCGATTACTAGGTATTGGCTAGAGGAAAAAAACACACACCTGTAATGCCTTAATGCCACTTTTTTGGTCACACCTTATTGATCACAGATAGGTGTGTTATCTATGACGTGTTATCAGTTTTGACATGAACATCATTAAGCTTAATGTAAAATAAGACCTGAGTGGTTTCAGTGACGCAAACACTCAACGCAAAAATTGACTAAGTGTGCTGATTTTAGAGAACCGCATAACAGTAGGTCTCGCTGTGTACTCAGAGCAAACAGATCAATACAGTCAGCTTATTTTCCATTGAACAGCTTCGTTTATCTCAATGTGATGCTTTATTTAGTGTTGCTTGCATTGGAGATATGAAACTGGTAACATATACGGCGAAAAAAAACAAAGCACACATCGAAGCGACATTTTGTAGAAGGCAATGAGGAGTATCATGTTATATACTAACAAAATATGTAAAAAGACATAGAGCCTTTTTCTAGAAAAACAATTAAAACTAATGTTTTACAGAGAACAAGGATGTCTGAACTCGAAAAATAATAAACTTCTTACTAAAACCACACCCAAAACCACACACACACACACACACACACACACACACACTTAATACAAAAGCAAGAAAAAAATTTACATAATAGACTGGATGTCATGCTTGTCATTTCAGGCGTGCCATGAAATCTTTACTCGCTCCTTTTTTACATGGAACTAAAAATGGAGAAAAAAGCCAGAGGACATCAGATAACATGAAAATATGATATGTTGATAGAGTCTACTTAAGAAGTAACCCTTCCTGTTAGGTCACACAAGTTTATATAGGAGGCAACCATACTTTTTTTCACATGTACACTGGAGTGAATATTTTTCTACTTTCTTTAATCTTCTATTTTATGAAGCTCAGGTGCAGCACCCCTCTTGCAGAAGGTTTTACGGGCTAACCTAAAGGGTTAATCCTAACCTAATTAACAATCCAGAGCTTTAATTAATTGACTGCCCTCAGATTACTTCACATATTTTATTGCAGAATTTTTCACATATAAATATAAAGCAAATACATGCATTTTTACTGAACATTGCTTGATAAATGTAATTTTGTTTGTTTCTTTGCTATGCCTACCGAAACAGGTTTGTTTTCCTATGTAACCACATTCTACCCACTAATGGAACTATAATATCAGGCAGAAACCATAATCACATGCATGTACTTTTTCTAATGATGGAAAATTCAGATGCACTTTAAGGTTTCGCTTCACAGGAAAAAAACACTGAATATAATATAACGAATAATGAATAATGTAAAAATATAATGAATATAATGTAAAAAATCGAACAAACTTCTAAAAAGTCTTTACAGGATTTGTGTAATTATATTGATAAAGCTAACTATCACGTTGTTCTATGCTTATGTTAATATTCAATGAAAACCCTCAGTGTGGGTCAAACGACCTCCTCCTTCGCTCCTGTATTGTTGCTGAAACATACAACTTTGTCACAACTTTTATTGCGATGCATTGCAATATGTATTTGTATTGCAATATGTTGTGATATATTGTATGGTGACCTGTGTATCATCGGGCCGACATTTGTACCTGGCCTTCAGTGGCCGTACATTTGTTCCAACTGGTATTGACCTGTTAATCCAACTGAATACCACCACTATTAGGTCGCAATTATAGACCACTTTAATATAACACGGCATTGCGGCATTGCGGCGGACATTTCTATTTTTAATTAAAGTAATACTATTTTTACATAGGTAAACTATTTTTACTAAAGCAAGGAACCCGTAAATACTATTTTTTAAAACAACTCCAAACCTCGACACTACAACCACAGTTGTACTATGTACATCATCTGGAGCAGTTCAGAATCAATATTTATCCAATAACATGACAAAACATTATAAAATACACTATACTCACCAGAGATGCTGATTATTTATAGACAAAATCCATCCTGAAATGTATTAATTTGTGCCGATCGCAACAGATGCGTTTTGCTAGTCGAACTTTTCTGTAACAGTTTTGCTCTGATCAACCAATCAGAAGACATTGTAGGCCAGCTAGCTGGTCCTGTAAGGCAAATTTGAAATCTAAATGTTTAAAGAACCGGTCCCATTGTTAATATAGTTTAAGTTACATCGGCCAGCATTAATAAATATGAAGGCCGAGGACAGATTAGATTGACATGGAAGCACATAGAGGCTAAAATCTGATTGGACAAAAATCTAACATCCACATACATGTACTGGAAGCAGTGCAGCAAGAAAAACACTAAGAAATGGGGAGAATAAACTGTTGGGAAACAGTTTCATGGAACAAATATTAGAATTTAGGTTGTAAAAGTAGGCTAGTGCTTCTGATAGTGTCTAGGCCAGCAGAGGAGGCCCTGACCACCCCCATCACTGGTGAGGACCCTGCCAATACACAGCTCTACCATTTTCTCAGTTCATGTATGAGCAATTTCTGTCAGATCATGCTTGAGAAGTTGGATATTCATTCCAATCTGTAGCAATTAATAAAGATAAAGCAAAGATTATCTGTGGATAAAATATGATGTTGATAAATGAATAATCTATGGGATTAAGTATTATTTTATATTTATTATACGTTATTATTTTTATAATAATTTATTAAATAAGTTGGCAAAACAGAACAAATAAAGGGATAAATACATGAATGAAACGCAGCTAATATTTCAGTAATGCAGGTTATTGTATAAAAGCATTATATCTGTTCTTAAGCAACACTTAAACACTTGCTTAGCCAAAATCTTTTCTGTGTTTACATTTACACAGGTATGTACTATCCCCTTTTTGAAAAAAACGAATAATGAATTCTTTGGAAAGGTGTAGCATGGTGTGGGATGTCAGACCAGCCCATCTAAAGAAAGGAATTCCTTCACATGCAGACCTATAAAAGGAGAAACAGGTCAGACTGTTTATGAATCTCAGCTGTGAAGGACACTAAGGATTTAACCGACACCTGAAGTATTTAGCCATGCCTGTCTCACTGCAACATAGTTCTTCCTTTAGCACAGTCAGTAACTCTAAGGTAAAGTTCCAAACCTCAGTTGGGATGGGGCGGAATAGTCTGGCCAGCTCCGCTCAATCCATCGGTGGGGACTCTGCTGACTCGATTATGGGCAATGAAAAGCTGAACATGCAGAATCTCAACAGCCGCCTGGCCTCGTACATGGAGAAGGTAACATTTTTTATTTCAGATGCTTTTACAAAACTATCTCCAGAAAAGGTTTGTCTTTATTTATTGACATCAACCATAAATGTTCTTTGCCATCAGGTGCACTCTTTGGAAAAGACCAATCAAACGCTTGAGCAGAAAATAAAGGAGTTTTATGAAAAAAAGTCTTCCATTACCAGGACTGATCTGAGTAAATACTATATCATTATAGAAGATCTCCAAAAACAGGTAGAAATCAGCAGCCTGAAATTCTTCCAAATCCAATTATGGCTTGATAAGGCTTTACCATATTGCTGTGTTTGTTCTTCTAAAAGAAGTGATGTTTCTCTCTGTGTCTTATCTTTTCTTATCATAACAAGTATTATATTCAGTATATTTGTCTTGTAAGATCATTTCCAAAGCTGCTGAAAATAAGAAGGTTTACATAATATTGGACAATGCGAATCTTGCAGCATCTGATTTCAAGCTGAAGTAAGTGTCTGCTGTAAAACTTAGGGTTTACCAGTTACATTATCTATCGCAGATAAGATCTCAGTGTCTTTACGTTGTTTGATGCTGCAGGTTTGAGAGTGAGAGGAACCTGCATTTAATTGTGGAAGCAGATGTAACTCGTCTGCGTACCTTGCTTGGGGAATTAGAGGTGGAAAACAAAGGTCTAGAGAGCCAGAAGACTGGACTAGAGGAAGAATTGTCATTCCTTAAAAAGGGCCACGAGGAGGTTAAAAACACTTTTAAGTTTCTATTTAAAGTTCAACTTTTATAGTTTTGCTGGCTTTGTGTTAATTTCTTTTAGATTCTATATGTTTCTCTGTATACAGGACATGCACATGTTACGCAACCAGAAAAGTAACACAGTGAATGTGCAAATTGACTGCCCTCCAGCCGTAAACCTCGATAAAGAGCTGGAGGAGATGCGAGTGCACTATGAGGCACTTATCCTAAACAACCGCAATCAACTCGAGCAGTGGTTCAAGAGCAAGGTAAATCAGCTGTCCTGTGGGTGAAATTGATGCATGGGATAGAAGATGTCAGTGACTTTTGTTAAATATGTTTAGATGTAAGCGAAAGTTTTTAGCAGTATAAATTCTGTTATGTACTCAAGACAATTGATCAGACTGTCATTTATATTTACATCTTAAAGTTTTAAACAACTTAGAACGTGCCACTTTTGGTAGCAGACCACCCAATAGAACAACACTGTTAAAACAGTCTTAATAAATTAAAGGTAATAACACTTAATATTAGGTTTAATAGCCCTCACTTGCAACAATTTGAGGAAGTGGCTAAGTGTTGACCTGTTGACTGGAAGATTCTGTGGGTTCACTTTCCAGCACTTTTAATATGCCACAATGGGCCCCTGAGCAAGGCTCCTAACCATCAACTGTTCAGTTGGTTGAAACAAAAACAGATAAATATAAGTCTGATGAAGTCCTTTGTTGTGTTGGGAGTGTTTTTTTCGATCAAATTCCTTTAGCATGATAAAATTCATTTAAATAGTTAGGGTGCATAGGGTGAAGCTCATTTTCCATAGAGTGAACAAAAAAGCACAGACTAATCAATATTACTACGATCACATCACAGAAACAAAACAGACTGACAATTTTAGCTTGGCCTGTCTACACATTAATATGCTAACATTATACATAATGATGCATGAGACGCAACACAACCAATCAGAGAAACATGATTATTTTAATTAAAAAAAATTTACAGCAGAGTGAAATTTGTTTCTTCGCATATCCCATCTTAGTAAGTTGGGGTCAAAGCGCAGGGTCAGCTATAATACAACGCCCCTGGAGCAGGAAGGGTCTTCAGATCATCAACTCAGACCCCAAACAATAAACTGTAGTTTCGCAATTTTATCAATGTTATAATTATCAGTCATGTAACATTCAATGCCTGATTTATTATTATTTTTTATTCTTAATGTAATTTAATTGGGTTAAAACTGTGTCTATGTGGGGGGGAGTTTGACCTCTCTTAAACTTCCCTTAACCTTTACTTTTTCAATTTCAGATTAATTCCCTTATTTATAGATGGCTTTCTGTTGTTTGTCTTTATTTAATTCATTAATGTTATTATAAAAAGATATTAACTGTTTAAACAATTATTCTAACAGGGCACATCTGACCACATTTGTGAACACAGTTAAACATTAGGAAATGAAAGCTGAAAATCTCATCTTGATCATACATTAAACAGATAAGCACTCCGTTATTACTTAGCAAGTAACTTAAATCTTTGATTATAATCCTTTCTGATGACTAATCTTTTCCAGTTCCAGAGAATGTTGTAAGGCAACAAGCAGGTTTCTGGAGATTAGCTCTTTATAATGATTTCTTTCTAACAATGGCTAGACTTCTGCAGGTTGTCTAACTATTTACGTCAGAAATATCTTGCCAATCATGTCACTTAGGAAATGAAATTTTTCGCTGTGAAATCAAAAACTCTTCATGGTTTACAAATTGTTTCTTCTTTGGCTGTTTTGTAGACCGAAACATTGAACACTGAAGTTTTTGAAAGCCACACTGAAATCACAAGTTCTCAAAAAGCCTTAAGTGAACTGAAGAAAACCTACCAGACCCTGGAGATAAAAATAAAAGCAGTTCAAACACAGGTACCTTTTTTTAGCTTGATGTCTTGCACTAATTTTTAAAATTTGAATTGACTTTCTCTACTTAGAGTTCTTGAGTAAAGGGCTGCATGATATAGAGAAAAACTGACTTTGTGATTCATTATTTTATAATGATGTTGACCTGTTGACATTAAACTGTTGAAATGAAGTAACCGGCCTTAAAACGATGTGCAAATGTGTAAACCCTAGATAAATCGCTAGATACATAAATAGATAGACAGATAGATGACAGTTATTATAGATAGATAGATAGATAGATAGATAGATAGATAGATAGATAGATAGATAGATATTATATTATAATTATATGGTATTATTATTTTATAACTTTCACACTCAAATCTGCACTTAATCCACAAATCACATGTGTCCTGAACTGTGGTGCAGCCCTAGTCTCAAGCACTTTACTTTGCCAAACAGGATTGTTTACCTTTCTGTTAGTCGTCTTTAAAACTTTGTGCTACAGGTTCAAACCTTGCAATCTGAGTTGGCTCAAGTAGGGGGCCGTTACGGTGAGCAGCTATCACAGCTGCAGGTGTTCATAGATCGACTACAGACAGAGCTGCAGCAGCTCAGTGCCAACTTGACAGACCAGGCCACAGAGTATAAGCTGCTGCTGAACATCAAGATGAGGCTGGAGCAGGAAATAGAAGAGTACAGGAGGCTGATTGGGGGAGAACTGCAGAAAGAAGAGGGTAATCGAAAAATTTCATGCTTTTCAAAAGTATTGGGACAACTGACCATCACATCTAGTTTTAAACTATCCTATACCAGATTTATCCTTATTCTTATTCCTATAATTATAGTATACTATAGTATATAGTACACTTATGTCAGATCAGGAGGTCTGGGGTGCAGTTGGTGTTCCAGTTTATCATAAAGGCGTTAAAGTGTTCGCCAGATTTCTATCACTTCAGCTGTAACACACCATTTCTTCGTTTAGTCCAGGGGTTTTGTGTACCTGAAGGATTTTCTCATTTTGTGTTACAGAGATACATCTCCACCAGAAACGGGTGAAGATTATTACAGAGGAGCTTGTGGATGGAGTTGTTGTGGCCTCTTCTGTTAAAGAGAGCATGCAAGATTTGAAAAACAAATAAACACCCAGACTAATGTGGCCTTTTTTCTTATAACTATAATTGCTTTCATAAGTTTTTGCAGTTTTTGATCAAAATAATGACGCAATGTCTAGCAGTTAAACATTTGTGTTGTGGTGAGCATTCAAGATTGTGTTGAGTAAAATATTTTGCTTCAGGGTACATTCATTTTCTGATTTTAGACACTAGGTGTCATCTGAGGTATTTTAAACTCAGATGGTACAGATTTCTGAGGAAAAAGAAGGTATATGAACAGGATAAATGAGGACATAAAGTTAGTGGGTGTGAGAAAGCGTATGCAGAGGATAGGACTAAGTGGAGGCGATTCGCTGTGGCAACAACTGAAGGGAACAGATTTCTGGAACTTTAATAAAAATTTATGTTATACACAATTGTATCTTTCGCTTCTCAAGATTATATTGCAATAAACTAAACTGAGCAAATAAGCAAACACAGAGTTGTTACTTTTGCTTGCATATGGCTTACTTGTTGGGAGAGCAGGTTTTCAGAACAATACCAAGATTTGAGCTGTCAGACACACCCAAGACTAACGAAAACAGATGAGGTGCCATTAAGGATGAAACTTGAATTCTTGTGGAAACCTTCAACACTTGAAGGAGTAAGACTAGGAAGAGTTGTTAGATTTCAGACATAATGACATAATAACATTAAATGTTTTTGTTTTTTAAAGCTTCGGTTTATTTCTTATATTGCAGTTATAATGCATATATAATAGACAAAAGCAATATAATAATTAGGATGATTTCACTGCCCCTGACATAAGACATGAAGAGAAGTTCAGAGAAGTTCACAGGTACACAAAATACCAAAATATTTGTGGTTATTTTGAATTCACAACATAGGTCCGTGTAGGGCCAGTTTCTTGTTTAGTTATTACTTGTTCAGCTACATGCCTGTTACACCCCATTCCACAAAAACAGTAAGATAGAAAATGATAAATAAAAATGAATAAAATAAAAAGGAAAATCAAATTATATGGCTGAAAATAAACATAAACAATGGCAGCATCTGGCAGATATCCGTATCCATAGAAACTAATGATTATTTCATTTAAACAACTAAGCAGTTGAAGGATAAACAGTTTAAAGCTTCATCTACTTTCTAAAGAAGCAAAAACACAAAAAATACCCACATCCTACACCTGGTCACTATAATAATATACACAAAACATTTTTTTAAATAGCATTTTAAAGATTATAGTCCGCTTAATTTTTCCAAATCGGTAATTGAGATCACGATCTACCCAAAACACAGGAAAAGTTCCCACAACTTTTGCCAACTTTTTAGGACAAATCATTCTTGAACGTAATGTCTATTTATGTTCTCAAAACGTAATGTTCTCACAACGCAAAGTTAATATACGTTCTTGTGATGTTGCTAAAAAATGTTCTTGCATCAGTGTTTGTGGAACGCCATTATGACATTATTTATACTTGATGAATAAAATAAAAATAACCATTAAATGATGACATTAAGCAAACTGCACATTTTTTGAAACATGTTTTGAAATATTACAAATCATGTCCCCAAAACCAAAACACAACATTTTAAAAAAAATGTTGCCAGAAAAAATGTTGTCAGAACATAATTTTTTTTTAGCTGGTAGTTAGAAGGCGATGATACCATTGATGTACCAAAAAATGTAATTGAAAAATTTTAGGGCAGCACAGTGGCTTAGTGCTTAGCACTGTTGCCACACAGCAAGAAGGTCCCGGGTTCGATTCCAGGGTACTCTGGTTTCCTCCCACAGTCCAAAAACATGTATGTTAGGTTAATTGGTGATATTGCCTATAGGAGTGAGTGTGGCCCTGTGATAGACTGGTGACCTGTCCAGGGTGTACTCCTACTGCCTTTCACCCTTTCAGAGACAGCTGGGATAGACTTCAGCTGTGACCCCGAATTATGGAATAAGCGGGTATAGAAGATGAATGAATAGATGAAAATTTTTATTTACGATTCCAAAACATGTACACAGCCTTTTAGTTCCAGTGAAACTGTAATATAAAAATATTCTTAATTTAATCAAACTATATTCTTGGTATTCTAGAAAGTAAAAAACAATAAATAGACAAAAGATTGTGATCAGGGCAGTCGACTTTTTCCTTTGTCTCAGCAGTATTCAACAATGTTGTAAAAGCACCTGTAGATGGCAGGAGACGATAAGCAACTATCTTGGAACTGAACGTTAACCATAACAGTAAAACCCAGAATATGTAAATCCGAATGATTGCTATTTAGGCCATATATTTACTAAATAAAAACACAAATTAACAGAAAAAAAGATAAACTAAATAATATGCAGCAATATTTTATATGTATATAAAAATATGTAATTATGTTTTCTATCTGGTTTGTATCCACAGCAGGAGAATACTAAGGATTAAAGGACTAAAAAGGATTAAATCAAATGATATTCATTAAATCTTCTGTGCTATAAATGTAATATTATATCACCAATATAATATCTGTAAGCACTTTTATTAAATGTCTTCACTTTCTATAGACACAAAGGCAGGTGAAATACATGTTTGGTGAAAGGTGTGGTAGCCAGTATCTTTGCTGCAATGTAGTGGGCGAGCGTGAGCAGAAATCACAGCTTTAACACTCCCAAAACAAGATATCTAAATTATTTTTGACAAGTGCTGTATGTAATTTAACTTGTATCATTAATCAAATATAAAACATATTGTAAAAAGATGCTAATGTAAGTTACAAAATATAATAAACCTTGAGAGCCACTTATTAAATGGTAAATTTTAGGATAAGCTTAAATTAAATTCATATATTTGTAAATCTGATTGAAGTGCCTAACCAGCCACCAACCTAACCGCATGTCACTGAGCCACGGGTGTGTCTAACAGACCCTCAGAGAGTTTACCACAAAACATACAGCACATTTAAGCTCAAAAACATGAAACACATGAAGATGAATATTCTGGTTTGGAGAGGCCAATGCACCAACGTATATAATGACAAATGCACAGAAAATATTTATTATATAGATTCCCAACTACTTTTAGATTTAAAGAGTTTATTGGCATGTGCACAATAAAATGAAATTCTGTGAATCCTCCCAGCAGTTTAAAACATTAATTATAAGGGCATAAAAATAAATGATGGAAAGAAGAAGATGAATTTTAGATGTAAAAAATGCAATTTTTTCACAAAATGATAACCCAAAATCTAAAATATTTATGATTCCAATGGTTGATTTGATACATTCATAATTAACTCTAAATCACAGATTTCTTTACCTTTATACTAATAAAATGTCCTGTTAGAGGAGTGGTAACTTAGTTTGGTTATTATATCAACTATTACCTTTCATAGAAACGGTTGTCTTAGGCCATCATAGCAAAACTACAAAGTCTATCGCATCTTTGTGGTGTCTACCCACAGCAATCCCAGCACTAAATTGAAAAGTGATAAGACTTTAACAGAAAGTTGTCAGAATGGATTAGGCTTAAGTTGTATTAAGCAGGATTAGAAAGCAGAAGAATGTCAACATAATTGTAGGTTATGTGTAGGATTGGTGTGATTTAATAGTACATGGTTACAGGAAAGGCAATTCTGGGCCCTATGAAAGAATACCACACCCCTCTTCTCCACAAAACATACCTTTACTAGTACCTACTAGTACTGGTAATACCAATAAAACAGATCTAAGGGCCTTCCCCCCAAAATGCAAGGGCTCCTTGAGTTTTCCTTGTGAATGCAGGAGGGTGCCATTATTTTTTATCCTATTCCGACCCTATCCTGCAAAATGTAACTATGAATGTATTAATCTAAAACACTGAAGTAGTTTAAGAACTTTTAGATTGTTATGCTTATCACTATAATAATCACTATTACATTAAACAAAGTCTTTTAAACAAATAAAATATTTCGGGCTCATTGAAAGAAAATATTTTTTTCATTAATTCTTCATCATTAATCCGCCGGAATTTGGATGAAAGGAACATAGAAACATTGTAAAAGTTGCACGCAAGCCTTATATTCTATTTTTTAACACCGATCAGGAAAGGACCTGCCTTAACGCAGTGGAATAGCGGATAACTCAGCATGAGTCATAAAGTTAATATCAACGCAGGTCTGAACAAAGGTGATAATACATTCCAAAGCGGTTTAAGGGACTCAACACTTTCGCATTCATCAATTCGTGCCAGACTGTTTACACTATGATTCATATGATACAGTGCCAGCTTTAGTGAAGCCAGGACAAGCCCAGATGAGACAGAGTGCTTTTCATCTCTGCAGGAATATCTCAAAGAGTAAAATTAAAATGAACATCAAAAACAGAGTATTCTGTTCTGTCTAGCTGTCAAATTTGAATTTGAAGGTTGGGAACAGCATGATGTGACACCAAGCCTGGCGTCACCAGAGGGCATAAGTGAGCATTGCCCCCCTTATTTCATGTCAAGTTTAAAAAAAGAGGCTTTACAAAAAAAAAAAACTAATTGAAACTGCGTGTATGTTTATTTTTTTTTGGTTTTGTCATTGCCGATTTATTTTATACACAACAGGGCTAGGAGTCTCTCTGTTTTCCAATAGAGTATAGATAAAGGCACTAAAAGGTGGCACTAAGAATGCTCAAAGCAATGTTTTGCAATTATCTAAATTATAAGCTGTAAATATTTTTTAAGATTGAACAGGTACTAACAATTCCACTGAGGCGAGTATAGTTTGAAAACCAAAAGGTGCAGTTTATTTACATGTGAACACTCTACAAAAACATTTGCCAAAACATGAAACATGAAGATGACTATTCTAGACTCAACTTAACTTATTTTAGTGTATTTTAACTTAGCACAAACCTAAACAAAACAACAGACATGAACTTGACTAGCATAAACTTTAACTTGACCTGACTTGACTTGACTTGACTTGACTTATCTGGACTGGACTTGACTGGACTGGACTTTACAGACTCACGACAGGGGTACAGGGACAAACCGAAATCAGAACAAGGATCATGTGACAAGGACAAAACAGGAAGTAAACAAAGACATGAACAATGAACAAAAACATAACAAACATGAAACCAGCTCCACCAAGCCACTGCTGGGCCCCTGAGCAACTCCCAATTGCTCACTTGTTGAAATAAGATAAATGTAAGCTCTGGATAAGGGCGTCCGCCAAATGCTGTAAATGTAAATGTAAACATAAATCATAAAACACAAAACATGAAACAAGAACCATGAAACATAAACCTTACAGTACAGCATAAATCTGCATGCACACATATCAGAAAGCTGTGAGTAAAATATATATACTATTCTTACTGTATATTAAAGAAGGACTAGTCATGTTACACAATTTTTACCTCCAATGTGAAATTACAATGCCTAAAAATCCAAGTTTGGGGTAATTTAGTTGATGTCTGGTTTATTCTGTGAGAAAAGCCTTTGTTCTATCCATAGCCCAGACATGAAAAGAATAAAGAAGATTGCCTTTAAACAGTAATTAAATGTTGCTATAGCTCTTTTGGCATAAGTTCTTTCTTCAATAAATATTACAATAAGGCTGTGTACTACTTGATATCTTTCAACAAGTAATAGACAATTCAGAACTTGTAAGGTCTTTCTGGCCCAAGAATGTGCATTTTTTTAAAAAGTTTCGAGACTCGCTAACAGATGGCATCACAAGGCTGCAGACAGCACACACAGTCACATTTTCTTCCATAAGCAGCTCTCAGTTTTGGAGCTTCCCCTCACTTGAGTCATATTATTTTTCAGTACATCTACTTGCACTCTTAATTAAATTAACTTTAAGTACTAATACTTTTACTTAAGTAAAAATTTTCAGTACTCTTCCCACCCTGCACATTACCACACAATTTAATGTGGAAATTCACCAGGGCAGGAGGCACATGCAACAATGCCAAAACTTTTGCAGCTTCAGGCAATCTAAGTGATATATTTCCTGCTTTACACATAAGAGCACACGCAGGTTTATTTGAAGAAGCTGCACGAATGGTTTAGCCATTTAATGGTATTGTAACCCAATATTAATAATAGCGAAAAGCTTTAATAACAAAGCCCACATGTTTGCATTTTGTTAGTATGTAATATATACTGACTTTTTTTGCAGTTAAACAATGTTACTAAATGGTAAATAAAGAGTACTTACTTAAGTTTGTGAAGGAAAGCCTTATAGATGAAATGTTCTGTAAGCCTGCTAACAAATGGAATCTATTATGTATATGAGAAGCCTTGGGCCAAAACTTTGCAGAATGTCACTGTGGAAATTAGTGGACAAGAAATAAAAACAAAAAGAAGTCTGTTCTAAGGATGTTGACTTGGTTCCAGACAAAACTGCCAACTTTCTAATAAGGTTTGAGTTTACTGCTTATGAACATTTATAAGCAGATCTACTTAAACTCTTAGTTGTCCTGGGAATATATATATATGCTTAGCAACAGTCACTAAGGAATATTAAAGAAAACCTTTGATGTGCATGTAAAAAAGAGCTGTCAATTATTCTGTCTTTACTCTGCAGAAGCAGGCCTTTTATCTACAAATGTGATTTAGGGGTGGATTTATTTGTGACAGGAATGTTGGCCCATATTCATATTCATCCTTGTTTCCTGTTTTTGCTAGTCTTTTCTTGCATAACAATGTTATATTGGAATATCATCTATGTGCTAACTGCACAACTTGGAGTGCATTTTTCTGCACATACACCATCAGCTGCCAGGCCTTCTGCCCCTGGACATGTTCTGGGTGGAGTTGAAAGCTTTCCCCCCCAAATCCCTTTCACCCCCACCAGCAAGGCAACATATAAAGCCTGGTCCAGTGTCTTAGTCGTACAGCCTCTCAGAAAAACGCCAGTTCTCGCTACACAGAGCAACAATGAGCTATTTTATGTCCTCAAGTGGCTCCTTCAGTGGAGGGTCCTCTCGGGGCCCCATTGGTGGATCCTCCAGGGTTTCTTCGATGGGCAGTGGCAGTGTCCGGCGCTTGCCAACTGCACGGGCGCCCAGCATGCATGGTGGTTCTGGAGGATCTAACGTGCGCATCTCCACTGTTACCAGCTCTTATCGTAGTGGTCTTGGAGGTGCTGCAGGCTTAGGTTTTGGTGGTGGATCAGGCTTTGGCTTTGGGGCTGGTGGGGGAGCTGGTAGTGGAGCAGGTTTTGGCTTTGGAGCTGGTGGAGGAGCTGGGTTTGGCTTGGGTGGGGGTTTTGGTGCTGATGATCTGGGCATTGTGACAACCAATGAAAAGGCCACAATGCAGAACCTGAATGATCGCTTGGCATCTTATCTGAACAAGGTGCGCACCTTAGAGAAAGCCAATGGTGAATTGGAACTTAAAATTAGAAAGTTTTTGGAAAATAAGACCTCACCTGCTGCTAGGGATTTCTCTGCTTTTGAGGCTACTATTAAGAACCTGCAGGAAAAGGTACTATTTATGATACTTTAGCTTGTTATATAGATTTGTCCATGGAACAAATATAATGCTGTTACTATACAAAATGCACTTAATGTGTTGTTGACTACTATTTAAATGCTTCAACAGATACAGGATGCAACTAGAGACAATGGAGGCATCTACCTAAACATCGACAATGCTAAACTAGCAGCTGATGACTTCAGAACCAAGTAAGTTTTCAATGTTTGTTAATTGTGACACAAAGAGGGTCCTTCACCAAAAAACTGTTATCTGCGTGACTATGTGCTCCTGCATAGGTATGAAAATGAGCTGGCAATGCGTCAGTCGGTGGAGGCAGACATTGCTGGGCTTAGAAGACTCCTGGATGAGCTGACACTGTCGAGGTCAGACCTAGAGATGCAGATCGAAGGCCTTAAGGATGAGTTGATCTTCCTCAAGAAAAATCACGAGGAGGTAGGCACTATGAAAAGACTATAACTAGATAGAATTTCATCAAAAACAAGTACATGTTTTTGGTTTTTATGACAATTTCTAATGCACTATTTTCTAATTAGGAACTGGAAGCGTTGCGTAATACCATGTCAGGCAGTGTGAACGTAGAAGTGGATGCAGCACCTGGGGAAGATTTGAATCGTGTCCTTGCTGAGATTCGTGAACAGTATGAAGCTGTGGCTGCCAAGAACCAGCGTGAACTAGACAACTGGTTCCAGACCAAGGTAATGTATTTAGTAAAGTTATGTAACATTTGATACCTAGTGTTCCTGATACTCCTGCTTTTTCCACAGTTCATACTTCTTTATCATGATCCTTTTTACTTTGTATAAAGTATGTGTAGTAAGCTAAAGCAGAAACATACCGTTTACCTTTAACTTGTGCTTCTTTGAAGACTGAAAGTCTAAACAAAGAGGTGGCCACCAGCACAGCAACCCTTGAAATCTCCAAGACAGAGATCAATGAGGTCAGACGCACTTTGCAAGGCCTGGAGATTGAGTTACAATCCCAACTCAGCATGGTAGGTCATGGTATACTCTATTGGCATGCCAGCTTTAACGATTTTTATCACTGTTACATTTTAAATGCTATTTTTACATCTTTAAATGCAATCCTTTAACAGAAACAATCACTGGAGAACACTCTAGCAGAAACAGAGAACCGCTACTCCATGAACCTAGGTAGACTCCAAACACAGGTCACAGGATTGGAGCAGCAGCTGATGGAGCTCAGAGCTGATATAGAGAGGCAATCTCAGGAATACAGGCTGCTGCTGGATATCAAGACCCGGCTAGAGATGGAGATTGCTGAGTACAGGAGGCTGCTGGATGGAGAGGGTGACAGGTAAGAGTAGATGCTAGATAAAAAAATATATATATACACAACAGTCTAAAGCAGCTTACACCATGTTTAGGTTACAGCATGTTCCAAATTCCTGTGTTTCTTATATTTGCAGTGCCAAAATAAGCAGCAGTAAAAAAGTAAAGGTGAAGACTGTTGTGGAAGAAATGGTGGATGGGAAAGTGGTGTCCTCCATAACAACTTAAATTCATGTGGCTGCATTCAACACCATGATGCAGCCATCATTTAAATTGATCTTAAATTTCTCTCTTACATCTTAAGTTGCATGAAGCATGAAAAAGATTCTAAAAATAAAATGACTCACTGACACAATGACTCCTTTTTTTATTATATCACATTTTACAACAGATTTTTTCAGGAATAATAATTTCCTACTTCTAATAAAGCTTTAAGACAAAATTAAATGGCAAATAAGATATTACATAAAACTGAGCTTATCTAGAGTGTAAATTAGACTCTAATGTTGAGTGAGGAGGTCTGGGGTGCAGTCAGTGTTTCAGTTAATCCAAAAGGTGTTTAGTACGTTAAATCAGAGTAACTCTTGATTTCCTCCACGTTCTCTAACAGACTATTGTCATGCTAACTTACAATCCTTTTAGCTTTAGCTTGTGTTAGCTAAATGACTAAAAATAGCACCAAAGATGATTGATATATAAATTCCATTTAAATGAAATTCCAGCTCAGCTCATGTTTGCTGTGTGTAAAACAATTAGTGATCATTTTGCCGTTTATGATTATGACATTAGGGAATACATCTAAAAACAAATCAGTGTAATGTTAGCTTAACGGCTAACAAAATATGCATAGCATAGCTTCTTTTGTCATATGCATTTCTTTCCTGAGCTCTACAATTAGATATTTTTGGGATATGTTTGGGACGGAAAGAACTTGCTTTTTGAAGGTCAGTTTGCAATCAGTTATTAATGCATAGAAACTGTTTCACTGCTTTCCACTACTTTTATAACTGCAATCTTCTTGCGTGCAACTGGAAAAAAAAACAGGGCACAATAGTGATCATGTTAAAAAAAAAAAAACTATGTCCTTTAAATAAATAAACAGAACATCAAAAAAGGCTCTTACAATCTTACAGCCTCTTACAATTACTCAAGGAATCACTCACCTTGGACGTCACTGAGGGAGAAAGAAAGAGTAAAAAAAAGGCATGAGCCAAAATAATTATGGCAACTTTTCAAACAAAACTCAAAAATATTATAAAGATTTGTCAGAAAAATGCATTTTTTTTACCTGTTCATTTCTTCCAGTAGAAGCCTGTATTTTTTAATTTCCACCTCCAAGGTGTCAGAATCTTTCTTTTTGGCAGTTATGTTATCACGAATCTCCTTGAGTTTAGACTCCAGGTCATTAATGATTTTTTGGAACTCTGCTAACTGTGCTGCGTAGAGGGTTGAAGAGTCTTGAAGATTGGCTTCAAGAGATGTGTTCTGTGGGGTGATGTTCCAGTAATAATTGTGCATGCATGTCATTTACTGTAGGTCAAACAAAAAAATCCCAACACTTCCTTCCCAAAAAAACCCAAGTACCTAAACCCAAGCGACCTTTGAGTTTGCTAGCAATATTTTATCTTTCACCCAAATTAATTTCAGCACAATTTATGATGTCATTTTGAGCCATAGTTGTGTAAAATTCCTCCAGGACATTCTCTTAATGTAGAGTACAGAATTTTCCACTATTGTTTTTGTTATTTAATATGCTATGCAATGGTTTATAGTTATTTTAATTGTACATATCAATATAGAGCAAGCACAGTAATCACTCTGCACACTGTTATACACTCAAAGCGGAATTAGGCACAGGCTTGCTTATAGGCTGCAGGCTAGGGGCCCCATGTAGTGTAGGGACCTCCAATTGGCCAGTGATGTCACTTACAGTACCTCTGTTCTAAGTAAGAGGAAATCTGAAGAGTATGAACTGTCATCATCTTGTCAGCAAGCAACAATATGAACATATTTATTATTGTGCTGCTGTTATATTATTGCTGTTATAATTACAGTAGGGAATTTTGTTGCTTTGCTATTGTACTCAAATATATCCTTTGTAATTGTAAGTGGGAGGTGGTGGTGCAGTGGTTAAGCCTGAGTTTGATTCCAAAGCCAGTAAGTTTGATTCCAGCAGCACTGAGGAAGGCCATTAATTACTAAATTGTATAAAAGAGATAAATGTAAGTCGCTCTGAATAAGGGCGTCTGTCAAATGTCAGAAATGTAAATATAAGAAATAGTAACTAATACCAAAAAATCTGTATTTTGTTTTGGGCATAAGGTGTTAAATTTGGTTCATTCATCTGAACAAAATCATCTTTTATTCTTCAAGATGACAAAAGTCCATCTGATAAACTTAAAGCTTTGAAAAAATTGCCAAAAGTCTTATCAGAGTCAGATGATAAATTAGGCAGTGCAGGGCTGCGTATTTAAAGCTGTCTTGTTGAAGATGTCAATTTTTTTGTAGATTTAAATTAAATCAAGTGTTCTATTAGGAAAATATCATAATATCTTCTGCAGAAAAGCAGCTCATACCATGAAAATCCCACATACATACATACAGACATACCTCACTTATTGTGTTTTTAAAATTATACATGCAGCATTTTCTCAATAAGCTGAAAAAAATGTTGCCCAATCCTTGTATTTTAGATTTAATATTATTTAAATGTACAGTACCCAGACCAGTCCTACGCAGTTTGGTGAAATTCCCTGCTTATTTATCTACTAAGTAGTAAGTAGTAAGTACTAAAATGACCTTATTTGAGTCTAAAAGGTGCTCAAAGAAAAAAATCTTCACACATATTGTGCATATAAGTCATTAACATTGGCATAACACTGCTTGGAAATGATAGGGCTGGGCTTGGTGCATCATGTAATACTCATTAATGCTGAAAAGTGGTATTTTGTGTTAAGGGAAACCACCTGGCACAACAATCCTCCTGCCTATACAGGTTGCTGCAAGCTTGAAAAACTACACTCCTGTTTAATTCGCAACGGAGTTATTCAATGTGCTTGTGATGAAGAAATCTAATTCACGGACCCACTGTTTAAAGATTGCATGACGCATTTACACATGGTACGTAAATAATGATTTAAAATTGTCACTCGACACAAAAAGTGTGATTCAATAAATACAGGATAATGTGTTTAGGTCTGCAGCCAGGTGTGTGTCCGTGCCTACCATGCTCTCTTTGGTGTCACGATCAATCTGCAGTTCATGAAAGTAAGTCTTCAATGTTCTGACTTTTGTAGTCATGCTCTCCAAATCATCAGTCTGCTCAGTAAACTTCTTTTCCAAAGTAGAAATCTATGAAAAAAAACCTCCACAATGAATGCTATTCAAAAGCATGTTGCAGTTGAAAGTTTTCCACAAACCTTCATTTTTATTGTCGTTTTGGCCTACCTTTTTTTCGAACCAGACCTCCTGGTCTTTACGATTCTTGGCAACCACAGCCTCATAGTCTTCACGAATCTTTGTCAAAGTCTTGTTCAGGTCTGTAGAGGGAGCTGCATCCACAGAAATGTTTACCTGGTGTCCAGCCTGTGATTGGATCTGGGACTTCTCCTGAAATACACAGCCAAGACAGCTTTCAAAATTTAACACAGATAAAATTAAACTTAATTAGAATGAAAGAATGAGTGGTGAAGATATGTGTGTGTGTGTGTGTGTGTGTGTGTGTGTGCATGGGAGACGTACGTTTAGATAAGGCTAACATTCATGCCTGGACTTTTTCATGAACACTGACAAACTCCAGACTTGTGCAATCTAAATGTCAGTTACGGAGATGGTTTGGAAACATGATAATAAGATTTAAAAAAACCCAGCAAAATGTAAAAATCTAAAAGCAAAACTTATGAACACATATATGTGTAAAAAAAGACTTAAAAAGTCTCTTTTTAAAATATTTCTCTCCTTTGGCTTTGTTTTATTTTTATTGTTTTATTTCTCTTTTGGCTTTGTTTTATTTTTATACACCAATAAACAAGGCACCAGATAATTACCAATCACATTTCTAAATAACTGGGCAGTAAAATTGTTATTAAGGTTTCCTTATATTTATGTCAGTTGTTCAGCTTTCCTAAAAAAACACATCGTTTTTATGTGATATTATGCATATTTTATGTATGTAATATTGAGGCACAGCATAATTTTTACAGCAGTTCAATCTGTTTTGAGGTTTGTCTATGTAAGAAATCCAGACCCAATGATAAATAATATCCCCAAGGCCTATAGCCAGTAAATAAATCAGTAAATAGATTAACAATATTTGCAGAATTAAATCTCTAAAAAAAGAAAGAGTATTACATGTTTTGGTTTTTTTTTTTTGCAGAATTTTATTCGGGGGCCCCTCAGTGACACCAAGATGACTCATTATGTAACACACTCAGTATCAATTTTATTGTTTGTAGCTGTGTCGTGGTTAGGTTTTTCATTCGGTTTAGTTTGTTTAATAAAGCCTATTGATTTATAGAAGATCTGATTTTAGAACTTGCTAATCGAGTCTTACTTCCCAGTTTGGCTTAAAATCTTTTACAAAGTTCTCCTAGCCAAAGCCAGCCCAAGGCATAACAAACTAAGCGGTTGCGGCCCTTGTGGTCACTAGGGGGCCCCAAAGAGTACATGAAATGACATGAACTTACAAATATATATATTATGTATTTTACTCATCATGTACAAAACTATTATTAATGTCACAAAAACACATATTATTCTGTTGCAGGGGGAAAAAAATGGAAGACAAGGAACAGCAAGAAAAATGCATACTAGGCTTTAATGTCTGCTGGTTTATTTAGCTACTGTTTAGTACACCACATTAGTAATGCCACTTAATTTTGCAAGGCTTTGAATGTTAAAGTGTAAACGAACACTCTTGTGGGTTTGATATTGTTACAAATAAAAGCAGTAGAAGGGTAAACACATTGATATGATGTAAGCAACATGGCTACAACAAACAAAATTGATAATGGGTGTTCGATTTATAGTGTGCGGATAATTAAGAATTGACAATAATTAGTCAATAAAATTCTGCTTAGGACCCCTAAGGGATTGGGCCGACCCTGTTTCTAGCACTAAACTCCAGGGTTTCTTAATATCTGCCTTTGTTCTAAAAAAAGGGAATGTCATTAACACAAATGATTGTAGAAGATAAATAATTTAACACTGGGGTTATACGTTCTCACCTCACAGTCAGAAAAACCTACAGTTGACGATATGTGTCCTGACCACACCCGTGCTCTTGACTATATTTACTACCTTTAGGGGGCAGAATAAACATTCAAATTATCCAGGAAGTATAGCTTGCCTAACCAGATTACATCATTTATCTCTTTTTCTTCCTTTTCTCCTACATACGACATGCATGTTTACTAATCTGCATACACTAATATTGTACTGCATCATTTTTACGGTTATTCAACGAACAGATACATAAATTATCGTAAAGTAACCATTGCTTGTTTATGTCTTTGACATAGCTAGTTTTTTCTGTTTTTAAGCCTACCACAGTTTAGATTCCTGCATTAACCGTGTTTTTTTTCTTATGATGTTTCCATGGCGTACCTCTGATAGTATAAATAGAAATATGGCAGTCATAGTAACTATGGTAACCTGGGTCTTGCTATTGGTTTTAAACAGAAAGCAACCAAAGCTAAACAAATTTTTATTTCATGCAAATGTTATGTAAAATCTATTTCGGTTTAAAAGTGAAAAAAGGGAAACTGTTAGAAAGAACAGATTATAGTAGAGCAAAAACAACCAAGAGGGGAAAAGGAGCACCGCATTAGTCATACACTGTTTCCCCTGAAAAGACCTCAGTGTTTTGGTTATTTTTCTTTTTTTTTTAGTACTAAGAGAACCAGTCCAAATACGAATCACTTACAGCTAAATTTATATGTGCTTATTTTAGGAACGTAAATTCATCAGTGATTATGCCTATTGGAAATTTCATTTTATGTTTATTACATCATTACATTCACACTTGTATCTTAAACAGAAGGAATGAAGCAGGAAATGAATAAAAGGAGAGCACGCCACATTCCAGCACTTGAATGCCAGGGCAAATGTGAGGATTGACACACCTTTTTTAAAAGAGACAGATACAGATTTAGTTCAAATATCAGCTGCTGTTGGTTTTTATAGTGCTTCAGTAAAGCTTTAATAAAACTATTTGACTTCAAGTAGACGGATCCAACAAAAGGAAAAAAAGATCTGTCCAACACTATAACCACTGCTCTACCACTTCTCCCCTCATATAAAGAACTATAAAGAACTTTTAGGCAAGATATTTATGTTTGCAAGATATTTATCTTGCCTATGAAGTATGACATATCCAGGGCCGACTTAAGCCTTTAGGGGACCATAAGCAGAATTATTTAACATACCCAGTATCAATTTTAGCAACGGAGGCTTGGTGGTGCTGGGAATCAAACCACAGTCTTCCAACTAGCAGTCCAACACTATAACCACTGCTCTACCACTTCTCCCCTCATATAAAGAACTATAAAGAACTTTTAGACAAGATATTTATGGTGCAATGTAATACATGACAATGGCTGTACCTCCTCATGGTTTTTCTGAAGAAGGATGCGTTCCTCCTTTAGGCTTTCATACTCCATCTCCAGAGTTGAGCGAATCAGGGTCATCTCATCCATCTGCTTTCTGACATAGGCAGCATCTGTCTCCACTGATTTACGAAACGCTACCTCTGTCTTGTACCTAAAGTAAAGTTAAAGTTAATTAATGAAATCGAACAGCGACACATTATTCTATGCACACAATTTCTTTACTTACAGTTGTCTGAAATCATTAGCACATAGACTAGCATTTTCAATATTCAGAACGGTCTCTGTGTTGGAATGAGATATGTGCTGGATCTGGAAAATAACGACAGATTTATCATTATTGTCAACCAGTGTTGTTTATAGTAGAGACATTTATTGGCTATTAAAGTAAAATAGCACAAAGGAGTTAATAAGTCAATTAGAAAAATTGGCAAGCATGTCATTTTAGAGAAGGGAAACAGAAACTGAGGTCAAGTCTAGTCTGGCTGCAAGTTTTTGTCACAACAATGCAGGGGTACATCTGATATCACTAATCAGTTGATTGCTGACAAACCGACAGACAAAAAAATGAACTGTGTGCCATTTTTTGCCCCTATTCAGATAAAATACCTAAAATTCCTACTCTTACGTGAGTTACATTTGTAGCATAGTTTTCAAAATGAAGTTACTGCAATCATTATTTTTTATCATCTAGGTTTTTTAAAGGTTGATAAAAAAATTACTTTTTAAAAACTGTTAGTGGTGATTAAGATATTAAAAAAATAGTTCCAAAGTATTTGTTGTATGGATCTGTACACAAAATATTATGTACCTGTAAGTGTGGTTCACTATCATTCTGCAAGTATTCTATAATATAGATATCCTTGTAGGTTTAAGGGTGAAATTTAACTGTACTTTACTAAAATTTTGTCAAATTAAACTAAAAACCAGAGAGAAAGCTTAATAAAAAGCAAAATTCAACTAAAGTGTGATGAACTAAGGTGGATAAACTTTAGTAGATTAACTGTAAAGCTAAATATTCCTAATTATGAGCGTACAATGTAATAAGTAGTTTTTGGGACAGTTTTGCAGTTAGCTAAATGAGAAGAAAACAGTGCTCTGCCTTGCAGCGTTGCCTTTAAACTCAGTTACAAATCTGCTGAATTAACAATGTGTTTGAACCATGTTGCAATAAAAGTAAGGTATTATGTAAGTTACTATTAAAATGTATATATATACTCATATGAAGGTTATTTCTAATATGCTTAAAGAGATTACTTTTTTCTGTTTTATAGTTATGTTGCAATGTTAGAATCATTTTGCTGTATGATTCCTTTTATCATTTATAGCAATCTTACCTGTTCATGTAAGCTTTCAATAGTGGCCATGTATTGAGAGTAATTACGGGCAGCTACGGTGTGGCTTGCCGTCCAGTCATGGATCTTCCTCTCCAGTTCAGAATTGCTGTTTTTCAAAGACTGCACCTTCTGAATAACAGATGCCAAACGACTATTTAGATTCTGCATGGTGGCTTTTTCATTGCCTGACATACAAAAAGTGAAATCAGCAGCGGGGTTGGATTGGCAAGATCCATAAATTGACCCAGGCTTAAAAGAAGATGAAATGCGAGTTCCTTGGCCTCCGGCACCGCCATAGACACTGAGTGTCTTGGTTGACGTCCTGATTGAGGGCATGTCGTTGTACTGTTAGAGATGTAAATAAAAGTGCAGGTAGAAGTAAAGTGTGTCTGCTTGCATGGTGCGTTTATATCTGCGTATTATAAGGCAGGTGTATTTCCTGGCATTTCCATTTAAGGCAGTTTAGCATCCTTTCCGGTTGTAAAAATCTGCATTTTCTTGCGGCCACTGACATGATAAGATCACAACTGGCAGCCATGTCCATCATCCTGAACCTGTTCAAAGTTTCCTCAATTTAAATTCAGTAACCATTGTTTATTTCAAAAGCAGATTTTAATCACTTTGTCAAGATGTGTATGGAATGTTGGGCATGCAGATTTTTCTGATGTAAAACGCATTTTTGAAAAAACTACTCTTCCTACTATTGGAGAAAAAATGTAACTAAATAACCTCACATAAAACAGCAGCATTAACATTACCATAAAGGATTTGTGAAGGAATACTTTGTTTTCTATAATCAGATTTTACAAGAAATGTACTGTAATGTGGGTAGGTGGGAAACACCTTCTAAAATATTTGTTATTTGAAGCAGAGTTGAATGTGCAGATCTAGACTGATTTAAATCTTTTTTCAGACTTTTTCTGTATGTTAAAGATGTAGTAGCAAACCAGAAATTACTCAGTTGAGAGTTAATCTTAATTACTTTGAAGGAAGTATTCCTGGCCAAAATCCCTAGATTTGATAATCATCTGGCCGCCAGATCATGTAAGACAGGAATACTATTTTTATTTTTTATTTTTATCCTTACAGACACCCATTTAAGTTGAATATTCTTCAATACTTACAAGGAGAGGGAAAGCCTTTAGAACACTTTCACTTAATTAGTGGTTGTCATTTGGTTGTGATACATTTGTAAACCTTTAGTGGGACACCAGTCGCAATGTTGTAATATGTTGTAATAATTGCCACATTTAACTTTAGCATAGACAGGGCCTTTTTTTCTAATGTCTAGAAGTCTGCAAGAAAGCTGGAACTGTAGAAATCAGGCAGTGTACTAAATGATAAATACCTTCTGCAAATCAATTCAAGTCTGGAACATTACTAACAGGTCAAGCATATAGGCGAGATTCCTGGACCACTAGGTTCACTGTGTGGGCCAAAACAAGAGGAGACAGTGAAATGTTTTGGTATAGAATAGGTCTAAGAGTGCTTTGTCAATGATTTAGATGAGGACATCTTTCTTAAAAGCTCATGGACAATTCACTGATCCCCCTTTTGACCAATGCTTGCAACCTTGGGATAATTATGAACAATCAACTGTCCTTATCCTCACAAGTTGCTAACTTGATATGATCCTGCCAGTTTATCCTCTACAACATCAGAAGGATTCGATCATTCTTGTCCACTTAGGCCACTCAGTTGCTTGTGCATTTGCTTGTAATTTCTACACTATTCTACTAAAACTTATCTTATCGCTGACTGCAAACTGTCTTCTGCTGGTGATTCAGAATGCAACTGTTCAAGCTGTTTTCATTCCTAGTAGGTGCGAATATTAGATACAAAACAATGATACCTGCCTACAAACCCAAAAACAGATCAGCAGTCCACCTCAAGACTTTTTTTCTGTTCTTGCACCAAGATGGTGGAATCAATGTCGCAATAGCCAAGTCACTAATTGTTTCCAGGAGAGGATTGAAGATGTAATTCTTCGTCAAATATCTAGCAGTTGACATTTAAAATCTATTTGTTTTAAATGCTGTTTTTATCTATGCTCCTGTTTAATGATGAGACTTTAAGCACATTTGTACATTGCTCTAAATCAGGGCATCTGCTAAATGTAAATTAAAAGTAAATGTATTATTACATCTGCAATCAGTAAGTCAAGTATTCCCATCAATACATGTAGCACATTGTCAAAATCTGGCAATTTGTGTTTTGGGATGATAGGAAGGTCGAAATATGCACTAAACATGATTTGCAACATCACAACCCAAAGATTGTAACCTACCAACAGTTTCAGCTATGTGATCTGATGTCCTTACTGCCTATTAAGCCTATTAACCAATTTGGTCATGATGCATCCCATTAGCAACCGTGTGCCTCATGAATGGCTCTCTTTCTAATAGAGAAAGCCAGACTCTGGTAAAAATGATAAAATAGTTTCTAGTTCCTAAAACCTGTGTTCTTTTTATATGCCTTCTGCTTAGGCAGTGTATAACTGGAGCTAGAAAAATCACCAGTTATGCAAAACATTTGTCATAGCAGGTATGTGGCCTATGACACTCAGTTAATAATCTGTCATATAACCTTAGGCAAATACCGTAGAGCTTGGGCATATTATAGCTGTCATGCAAAATCATGATTAATGATGAGATATATGATATGCAGTGGCGGGCGTTGCATTTGGTACCTGGGAATTTAGTGGGGATACACCTCTTAATACCATGATACACTGATTTAGCCTTAGCCTGATTTAGCCTCTTAAATATCATAATCAAAGTTAATTTCTCCTCCTCAGCCACCTCAGTCGTAAAAATTCTTATTGAACTGTACAGACGCATTTCGCTAATGGTATATCTATTTTTCATATAAAAATGTGCAATAACCTTCTTTTTGATTCTAAACTGGGCTGTATAACAGTTTTACTCTGATGAACTAATCAGAGGACAGAAAAATGCTCATGTCATTTTACGCCAGCTTTCTTGTTAAAGAAACAGACTTTAATAATATTAACCAATTACTAATCTGCCACCGCATATATAGTTTAAGTTCCATGGGCAGCACTACTGATTCTGAAGGCTTTGGGAGATTAGATTAACATGGCAGAACATGGAAACTAAAATCTGATTAGATAAAAAATCTAACACCAACATACACGTACTGGAAGCAGTGCAGCAAGAGAATCGCTACGAAATAAAGAGAATAAACTGTTGGGACAAAATTAATACAAGTTCATAACACAAATTTTAGAATTTCGATTGTAAATGTAGGTCAGCTTCTGATAGTGTTTAGGCCAGCAAAAAAGATCTTGCTGGCCTTGAGTGCATGCCACTGGTGAGATGGGTTGAAGGAAAACATTAGCTATTACTATGGATAAATTCGGGGATAATAATGTACAGTACAAAATGTCAATATGAAGTTTTCAAGCCGCCCATTATTTTGTTGTTCATTAATGGACCACATTAGTAAAATTGTCATCCTTATTAATTGTGATTATAGGTAATTGTGATAATTACTTAATCATCACCTGCCTCCTGTGGTTCGACTGGTTGTACAGTGACGTTTCAAACAGAATTTTTTGCTTTTATTTATAGGACAGACAGATAAAATTGGGAAGATAGAGAGAGAAAGAGGGATGGGACCCAGAAGGACCCAAACCACAATCGAACTCTAAATCTTATAGGATTGGGACTTAGTGTACTGCTTGCCTTGCATCCTTAGTTTCCTAAACTATATAGTATGAAAGTAACCGATTTCGGAAAGGGTCCAGCTTTTTTCTTATTCTTAGTTTCCGTTTTAAACTCAAGTAGTGCTTAGATACGTAGAAAACAGGACATTATACTGGACATTTTGTTAAAACTGTGCCTTTTAACAGTTTAAACAAAAAATTTAGTTAGATCAATATAGTTTAATTATTTGTCATGTTTATGTTTTGTTTCCAAGGTAACTATGACATCAGACTGAAAAAAAATACTTCAAAAACTAAGACTTTTAAATCACTACCCTACAGCCTATTAAACTGACAGTATAATTGGTGTGTCGTCTATGTAATCACACACAGCCTGTACAGACTAGGAGGTGTGGTATCGGAAAATAGCCAGTGTCATCTTAGTTATGAGACCTGATTAATCACATCGCCTTGCATTAACATTACTGTTTTTTTTTAAATTCAAATATCTGTGGATTGTGGATTGCTGTGGTTCAAGCTTCCATCACCTTATGAGATGGCTGTGGAAAGACACCATTTAAAATCTTGTCTGGACTGCAAACAATTTTTCTTTGACCACAGTAAAACTACAATTACCCCAATTCACAACAGTTTTGCACTAGATGTCAAACTCGGGTCCTTGAGGACCAAAGCCCTGCAGACTGTAGTTTCAACCTTATTCCAAACCACAAAACATGTTTTTTTTTTACGAGCCTAAGAGACATGATTAGCTTCATCAGATGTAATTAATTAGGGTTAAAGCTTAACTCTGCAGGGCGGTGGCCCCCCAGCAACTAAGTTTGACACCTGTGCACTATAGTCTCTATCAAAACCAGATAGCAGATAGAATAAATTTGCTGGTTACGCCGTGACACTTTTTGACCACATATTGTACCGTTATGGAATAGAAAAAAATGTATAGTCACATCTCTTGGCATCCAGATAAAGATGGATTACCTTTTGAATCCGGTTCCTGTCAAGATTGCGTTTTTTATTCTATATTTATATGTTCTGAAAATTTCAATAATTGAAGGTGGTATACAAATGAAAAGAAAAGAAAATTAATTGCATTGTTTTCAACTGCAGATATCTTTTATTGAATAACGGAATCTCCATCACCATCATACTGCCTGTCTCAGGATCTGCCAATGTAAAAAAACATGTAGTGTCTCTAAATAAAACATGTTTATTAACCACCACATATTGCAATAAAATACCCTACAGTTTTAATATCTAATAAACATATTTATCCATAATATTAGCAAATATCATCCTGTTCATAAGTATTGTTGAGCCTTGTTGTTGGAAACATCTGTAAATTAAAAACTTTCTCTCGCGTGTTAAACAGGTTGCAAAATTATGCAAACGTCAAAAAATCATTCAGTTGATGTTTTTAATGGACAGCAGAATGAATAAAAAGTTTTGTCTGTGTGACATTAATAGCCTAAAGGGTGATACCAAATGGTCTCGTTGAGCAGTTCATAAATTCCCACAGTTCTCTCAAGAGTCTTAACAGAAAGTATACAGAAACGCATATAATCATTCTCTAAAACCTGAGCTGAAAGGTATCTCAGCATGCATTCAACCCAACTGTTTATGACTCATCAAAACTGACAGTTTAAGACTGGAAAAGGACCTGTTTGGGTGTGTCTGCGCCCTCATATTCCTGTTCTTAGATGACAGGGGTGAAACCTTCTGATGTGAATTTCTGCCCTCGCAGCACATCCGTGCCGAGGTTTGGTATGTTAAGGGTTCTGAGATGCTTTTCTGCTGGTTGTAAAAGTAATTATTTAAAATATTTATTGACTTTCCGCCAACTCGGAACATCTCATTACCCTTGTGTGTTAAATTCTTGAACCTGAGAAAAAATAGAAACATATTTTACTTTTTTGGATTTTTTTCCCCATAAAACATATATAGACATAAAACAATCACTTTTGTAGCTTTAACAAAAATTTATTTATATTTATAATTTAGTTCATTTATATGGTGAGATTTTTACAGTGTGATTTTACATTTGTTCAGCCAATTTCTGTATCTGAATATATATGATTATATATAACTTGTGTATTATATTTTACGCAGATGCCACACCCTTAGACAATCACCTCAATCATTCTAAACTAGGAAATTCTTTCCAAATACAGCTATTCAAGTTATCTAGTGATGTGTTTTTCCTATTACAATATGTGTTGAAGAAAAACAAAATATTGCAATGTCATTTTTTTCAATATTGTGCAGCCCTAATTTTAGCACTACTAATTCCACTTGAAATCCAGCCCAGTTGGCGGATCAGCAAAGAGACAATAAGCGCCAGTGGCATCTTCCCAGACTGCCATCCAGACAAGACCACGAAAGCTTTGCTGCCGCATGGAATAACCTGCTGGTTTGTCTGGTCAGAGGAGAACTGACACTTTGACTGAGTCTGGTTTTCTTCCGAGGTTTGTTTCTCCATTTTGTCACCGATGAAGTTTTGGTTTCATGTCGCTGTCGCCTCTGGCTTGCTTAGTTGGTGTTAATAATCCAAGTTCATCTCACACATGAGAAACATGCCAGGGCCACTGTACGCATTTAATGTAGGGGTCAGGCATTCAAGTCTAAAACTTTCTCTCCGTGTTACAACACTTATGCAGCCAATTATTTCTCAAGAGTAGGTTGCAGGGTGACTCATTTTATTTTCCACATGTGCAGACCAGTGCTTTCGCTACTGAAGTCTCAAATGTGTATCTGTCTTTGTAATGAGAGCTCTATCCACTGTTACTGTCTTTTACAGTATAATGTCCCTCTTTATGTAGTTGTGCTCTGATCTTATCCCATTGTGCATTGACATGGTCAATGTCCATACGAACAGATACTGTTCTGTTTCTTCCTTCAAATACTAAAACATGAACATTCCAGTCATTTATTCTGTGCTCATAGCTTTCCCACAGCTCTAAATACAGTTGTCATTTTCGACATGGTTCCTTCAATAAACAAACAGTTAAACAGTCTTATGAATGAAACCTCTGACACGCATGACCTAACAGATATTTGGTAATAATTCAAATGATGAACTCTCTACTAGACACTATCTTAATCCAAAACTGGTCCATCAATAATAAATAGCACTTCGTTTTGATCCACTCTAAAGTATCTAATAAAAAGACTAGCGACATTAGACAAGAGGCGTTGCATGGAAAAGAAATTTCCAGTGCTGGAAAAAGTACAAAAGAGTTCTCACTACCTTCTACTGTTGTACTACTTGAGTAAAATAAGTCATTAAGGAAATAACACATGTATTAGTAATCAAGTCGTTAGGTTGAAAAAACTATTTGAAGACTTACTTTTCATTTGATTCTATTTTCTTCTTATGTTGCAGAAATTAAGCTATCTGTTCAGATGAACTCTAGTTTTCCAGGTTCAGTAGTTTTAAGTAGCTACTGTAGCTTGCTATCTTCATACAATGTACAGGAAAAAATATTTTCTTACCATTACATCACATGTGTTCTTTTAATCAATCTATTTCAGATTTACTATAATCACCTTCACAATTCTTATTATTTATTTAGATGCAATAGTATTAATGAGCTCAGGCATTAATGTCAGGTAAGGAGGTCTAGGTTGCTGTAGGCTTTCCAGTTTGTCCCAAAGGTGTTTGCTGGTGTTGAGTCAGAGACAGAACAGTAGGGTTCTTTTTATATTAACCACAACACACCAAGTTATTATTATGGATCAGGGTAATATAATGTAGACTTTTATCTAGCAAAGTTGCCCCTTAAATATTATCATGAGCATTAGCTATGAGTTGTGTGCATTATGAGAACAGACATACATATATAAAAAGTTAAGATATAAAAAACATTAGAACCTAACAAATCTAACCTAAGACATAAAAATAAGATTCAGCTTGTTGTCTAATTTACTATTGTTACTGTTAACGAGAACCCCCCACCCCCACCCCGGATTCTGTGAAGGCTTTATCTGACGTGCAAGCAAAAAAAACGGGCATGGTTTCAGATTTGTTTTATGCCTCATTTGTATGTGGAAATAAATCGGATATAAATCGGATATGTGCATTAGCATCTGTCATATAAAGAGACAGATCGGATTTTCACATGTCGACAAGAGTCGAACGTCACTGAATAAGCCATGGTGGAACACCAACAGATATATAACACAACTGTGTATTTTGATATTTCTTATTTTAGTTTGCTTAAAAATTTATGCATTATTTAAAAAAGATAAAAATAACTTAGAGATCAATGCTACATTGGCCCAGGCTGCATATTTTCGTGTTTGTATTGTTCTTTTTGCATCCCTACCTGGCCATCCATAAAAACATACCACCATATACCGTGAAACCAGTATCATTTGGAAAAGTACTGTTATATAAATTTTTGGTCATACCACCCAGCAACATTTAAAATAACGTAATGGTGATCAAGAACATGGTTTACATAGACATCTTTTAAGGTAACAAAAAAACACACTTTGTTGGACCTATATAAACTCGGCGGTTTGTAAGAATAAACTGGGGAATATACTTGCCACTCTGTGTGATGGCTGTTCCTTTTTGATCAACCACAGGGTGCTCCAGATCATCTCTTTATTTTTCTTAAACTTTGGTTCCGGTACGGCACAACAACTATTGCTTACATGTACATATTTCTGCAGTCAGATATTGTGTTCTTGTAAAATATTTAAAGATTTTTGCTTACATCATATGCAAATCATTGTCATGCATTTTGGTTATAACTGAAGTAAATGAAATCTTTCTCCACTGTGTTACTATATTGATGCAGACTAAACTAAGAATTTTGGCAGCAAACATTATTTTGTATAGTCTTCTGATATATTCTTATTTATTTATTTATTTTTGTAGTTATAGTGCATAGTGGTTGAGTATTTTAAAAAGAGCAGTACCGTGAAATATGTACTTTGGTATTGTAAAAAGAATGCAATTATATTGTTATATTTCATCCTTGCTTTTTTATATAAGGTAAGTACAAAATAATCCTGACAGACAACTTCCTGTCACATTGTTACCTGAGTACATTTGTGGCTCTACAAGTGAATTAAATTAGGGTGTTGTGCAGTACTTAATGATTGTTTAATAAGGCGTATCACCCTGTAGGCAAGACACAAAAGACGGTAGAACTAATATTTGAAACGAATGACACGCAGAGTAAATATTTAATTAGGTTTATCCTGTACATATTGACCTAATATGTAACAATATATATAAATTCTATATTTTCTCCATTGCAGAGTTTTATCAGTTTAATGGAAGAAAACAAAAATTATTTTTCGTTCCATTGTTGCCACATATTCTTTAAAAAAACCCACTAGCATCACTTACACATCAAAAAGTGAGACAGAAGGATGGGTGCAGATCACACAAAGATCAGCTTTCAGGCATTTGAAAGAAAAAACAAGCACCACCCAAGTGGTGTATTTAAAAATGCAATGGATACATACTGTAACCTGTATAGTATTTCAAGCAATTTGCTCTCTGTACATTTCCCACACATGCAATTAATAAAATATGAAATGGAAAGTTTAGCTATTAGAAATGAACACGTAATTAGGTGTTGAGTGATATTCATGAGCACAATAAAACTTTTTGCCATGAGCATTTATATTGGGCAACGGGCTGCTCTGCAATGAGTGTCATTTATAGGCTTAAATGCAGCAACAACAAAAAAAAACTTGCATTCTGTTAAGTGTTCACCGGGTTCGCAGAATATCTGGAACCTGTCCCAGATGCACAAGCTCATTGCAGTGCCCTTTGCTTACACGTTAACAATTAGACATAATTTGGCAAAGCCACAGGAGCTACCCACATACATCCAATAGTGTTCATGTCAAGAGATTGTAAAGGAGGCGTTCTGAGGTTGAAGTAGTTCATGATCAACTTTATGTACCTACAAGTGTGTAAAAAATGTTTTTCCTGATTATTTAATTATCATTTTTATAGTATAATGTTTACAAAACTGCCTAAGATTAATTTTTGCAATTGAACTGGGAAAAGACAAGGCAAGTTTATTTATATAGCACATTTCCTACACGGTGGTAATTTAAAGTGATTTACATTAAAAATAAATTAAAATAAAAACAAAGATTTAAAATAAATGTTAAGTTGAGATTATAAAATGAATATAAAAAGCCAGTTCAGACATAGCACAATCCTCGTTTAGTAAATGCAGAACTAAATAAATGTGTTTTGAGCCTGGATTTAAAGATGGCTACTGATTTAGCACATCTCATCTTTTCTGGTAGACCGACAGTGTCAAACACAGCACCGAGATCCAGAAATACCAGCACTGATATTTTACCAGAATCAGAATTTAAGCGAATATCATTTATTATCTTTATAAGCACTGTCTCTTTGCTGTGATGTGGTTGGAAACCAGATTACAAATTATCCAAGTGTTCATTTGAGATTAAGTAGTTGTTCAGCTGATTAAAAAATGACCATTTTAATTATCTTGCCTAAGAAAGTAAGATTTGATATTGGTCTATAGTTGCTCAATATGGTGTTATCCAGGTTTCTCTTTTTCAGAAGGGGTTTAACAACTGCATTTTTTAAAGAGTTTGGAAAAATCCCAGAAAGAAGTGAGGTGTTTAGAGTTTTCAAGACATCTATTTCTAGGCAGATAAACACACTTTTGAAAAAAAGATGTGGGGAGATTGTCAAGGTAGCAGGTTGACTGTTTAAGGTTTTGTACTATTTCTTTTGAAATGTTGCTATCAATTTCTTTAAAGACAGACATAGTAGCCTCTTTTTGAAATTGTGGTCAAATTTGTCTAGCCTCTGCATAGTTTAAAGATGTGTTAACTGCACTTTTTAAAATGATTGATCTTTAGAAATGCTAACTTGACAGCATGCTGTCCTGGCTTTTTTGGCTGTTTTTTAGAAAAATGTCCTTTGGTGCTGATTGTTGAAGCTGTTCTAAAATGTCACAGTCCGTCTGTGATGAACACTGTGGACAGGATGGCGTCTGAGGTCTGGGGTAGCACTACAACTAGCACTTCCCTTAAGTTGAAATACATCACATCTGATTTGTTACAAGTATTACTACAGAATCATCTGTTAATTAAACATTTAGTCCACCCACATTAGACATTTAGTGACCGCCCACGTGACCAGTGCTACCTCCAGCGTTTGCTGGACTTTGTTGACGATCTACAGAGAACGCCTTTTATTAAGGTGCAATTTTGCAGACAAAAGAAATAGTTGAAAGAAATTCCTACGCCCAAACTAGATTTACTAATAAAGGTCTATTTTAAAGTGCGCTATTTTAAATCTTGCATCTATAAACGCTCTGACATCTTGCACCGAGCATAACAAGCTATTTTGCTGTTTGTGTTTCCTTTTTTTTAAGGCTCCAAGTGCCTTATAATGTTAGTCGTGCATAAAATGTGCATTATTATCATTACATAGCTGCGTTAACTGTAACAGAGGTATGTAGGATGTGTGTATGTGGTTTTTTTTTTTTCCTGTTTTATTTTTTTTCCTGACTGAAGTCCCTGACTGAAACGTACTGACAAACGTCATAGGTTACCATAGGGTGGTTTACACATAATGTCATTGCTGTCTAACAAGGTACTCTAGAAGTAGAAGTAGTTTCTCTATATAGGAATCAGTAGCAGAAACTTAGAAAGTTTATGTTTTGTGTTGTTTATGGGCGTTCAAACTGGTCAAACCAAGAAAAAATTAGGAGCATTTATTATGAGCTTTTATCGTTGCTCATCATTTCTTGGAAATTTCTTTCTTAGCACATGAATCAGGCACCCGAAGTAAGCTAAAGGTGACCAGCAGTCAGCTTCTACAATAGCTTTCAATCATGTGATTTGGATGATCAAAGAAATACTGATGGTAGGAAGACCTAGGTGAAAATGTGTGGAAAGTAAAAAAAATTTCTTCTTGTATTTCCCAGAGCAAAGTCTGAACAATTGTTAATAAAGACTTTAATTTACCAACGAGTACCAAACTGTGTAGCTTTTCTTTTGGCTGAGCAACATTTTTGCTACCTATTGTTCATTAAACCACCCACAGGGCTTATAGTCTTTTTTCACAATTAATAGAAAAGGGTGTACATGAAGGATGTATATACACAAATCTTGGTTTTCCGGTCTAGGCAAAAAACAAGCAATTACAAGAGCAACGCTTAAAGAATTCAGACTAACTAATTCTCATGGCAGCGTCACTTTAAATCATTATCTTATTGACATATTATTTGTTTGAGCAATGGCTTTTCGCTATTGTTGTGTTTAAGAAAATACATATTTCTAGACAAAATATTTGCCTGTACAATATACATGTTGATATTAGGATTAACTGTTAAAGAGCATGAACCAAAACATTGCATCTTTTTATTCCTGAATTGGCCCTGAAAACCACATATCGGTCAGCCTCCTAGGTCATAAGATGAATACAGTGAAATGATTAAGACAAGCACGTTTTTTAACTCTATGAACTTATTGAAAAATGTAACTCTACAAGTAGCTCATGTTTATTTATAAATTTTATAATATTTATAGCAAAGATTGGCCACTGTTGTGTATAAAAATGTATCCCTATTTAACATAAAATGTACAAAGATAAAGCTTATTGCAGCACCATGTAAAAATTCCCCATTTGTTGCAGTGGCATTTAACAGGTTCTAACCACCCAGGATTTTTTTGGGGAAAATTTGACACCGTGCTGTGGCTCAAAGAGAATCTTGCCAGCAAGAGAACAATGTTGCCCTTCATTTCATTTCATGCGCTACACACCCATACCTGAACATGTTTTTACCATGACATGATTCAGGAGACATCGTATTGCATGGGAACGTTGTAATACATGGCTTAATGCCAATGTCCACAGTTCAATGCAGGTTAGGACACTGGCTTAAACACTGGAATCTTTCACATCCTGTTTTGCACAATAGAACTCCTGAAAAACAATACAAAAGAGGTAATTTAGTTTGAATGTGGTTCAGTTACTATAGCTATATGAAAGCATTTGCAGGGATAGGTTTGCACAGGAGTTTTCCCTCATGTATAAGCCTCTGCAATCTCTGCAAATGCCTCCATAGTTTAAGGTAAAATTAGATTAAGGACAAAGTGTGAAAGTGTGAAAGTAAAACTAAAAACTCGTAAAAGGTTATTAAGAAAAACATCTATTTAAGGATACAGTACTTAAGACCAGGGGTGCCGTGGGGGTGGCAGTGTAAGTGGAAAGGAGGTTTATTTAGGATGATTCTAAGGGCCCATGCACTTTGGGGGCACCCAAAGATCTGTTTTATTAGTAGTAACAGTGCAGAATGGATGTGATACATGGCCCAAAATTGCTAGCGGCACCCCTGCTGAAGCCTTTTTACATTTACATTTACAGCATTTAGCGCTCTTGTCAGAGCAAAATACAAAATTGCTTTGAGTCACATCATTGAACAGCCCGATACAATAGATAACATATGAAAGTGTAACAACCACAAAAACTGTTAAAAGAGCAGCATGGATACAGAGAAAAGTCTTAAGGCAGACCTACCTTTGTGTCCTAGGCGATGGTGGGACAAGCAGTACTTGTGGATCTGATTGAGCCAGTGGAGGAAGTGCAGCAGTGGAGTGGTGTGTAAAAACTTTGGTTAGTTGAAAACAACATGTATAGTAGTATAGTATAGTATAGTATATTCAATTCATTGTCATTGTGCAAGGTACATGTACAGAGCCAATGAAATGCATTTTTCGCATATCCCATCTTAGTAAGTTGGGGGTCAGACCAACTCTGAGTGCTAGCAGCAGCCCTCCAAGTAGGAACCACTGCCATGCTGTTCCACAAATACAGAGACTCTTAACAGTGGACAGCAAGATTTTGTGGTTGTCCGTGTTGAATGCAGCTAAAAGATCCAGAAGAATGAGGACAGATGACAGCTTGGATGATCTGGCAGCATGCAGCTTTTCTGTGACTGTCAAGAAGGCAGTCTCTGTAGAGTAAGCAGCTTTGAAGCCAGACTAATTGGGGTCTTGAAGGTTGTTCTATGAGAGGAAGACAGTTGATTATGGACAGTGTGTTTAAGTAATTTTGAAAGAAAAGAGAGAAGTGATACCGGTCTGTAGTTGCTGATGTCTGAGGGGTCCAGAGCAGGTTTCTTCAGGATGGGAGTAACCCGTGCTCACTTGAAAGATATCGGTATCTGACCAGAAGATAAGGAGCCATTGATGATTTTAGAGATAAAAGGCAGAAGATCAGGAAAGATAGTCTAGAGCATTGCCGAAGGGATTGTGTCCAGTGAACAGGTGGTAGGTGGTTTGTGGTCATGGTTGAGAAATGTAAAAATACCTGGAGAGGTGGTGAAGGTCTTGCCGATCTTTTCATCATAGGTTTGGCAAACAGAGGACAAATAAAGTTTATGGTTGAAAAAAGAGAGGACAAGAAAGTGTCAGTGGCTGAGTCTAATGGTAGAGAGGAAAAGAGGCAGAGTCAGGAAGGGCACAGGGTGCAAGAAGCTACAGAAGAAGGGGGGGTTGAGTGAAATTTTCACGGTTTAAGGAGGGGGTCTGGTAGTTTTGTAAAGACCATTTGTGCATAACATATTATTTGCACATTTGCAAATAATTGCACATTGCACTTTATAGGCATGTCTGTGCAGTCTATTGCTCTGATTACATTAGCCCTTGGCTGATAAGCTAGTCATCATCGTGGCTCAGAAAATTACTGTGATCCCTAAAAACTTGTTCTCATCAGTTTCTGCCATCGGCAATGTCCTCTAACAAGGCCAATGCTGCCATTGCCATAGACTAAGGGATGTTTAAATGTGCACATGCTTTTATATGTTATTACTTAATTGCATAATTGATAGATATTATCAATTACAAATTAATAGCAATAGACTTATAGAATAGTTTGTAGTCTAATGTTTGCAACTTTAGGAGGCGCCAATGGACAAAAACGATAAAAATGTATGTATGCCAGACACGAGGTTGGCGTGGAGTAACACATTTTTACGTTAATTTCACTGTTAGTAAATCCTTTTGTGTGGGAGGCTAGCTTTTGAAATGTAAGCCTAAACAGGACCACCTACAGTGAGCGGCTTTGTGCAAAAGTCAACAAGCACAATGAAATTGCATACGTGCCTTTTCTAGTTCAGTCTGCTTTAATTGTAATTTATGGATTAAAAAAAGAAAAACACTGTCACTCTTTAAAATGCATTTGTATTGTTTAACAATAGCAACAGTGTTTTCTACAATTTTTTCATTTGTTGGAAATCCCTAGCATGAGAACTCAATTGTGCACTTTGGTCACAGAGTCTTATTTCTTTGAATGTACACAAAGTTTGTACAGAATTGAGCAAATCGGCATTTGCGTATGTAGCTCCTTATGCATGAAAAATTTTAAAACGTGAGTTAAAATTACAGTCACTGGTCTCTTTGGGAACATTTAAAGCATTGCTGCAAGATCAGATCATTGTGCAGTATCTTCTGTCTGCCATTATTAGGGTTTGGCTATTGAGGTTTGAAAGTAGTTATTGTGTTTTTATTATTTGGTACTATGAACTATTTGATATACAATAGTTTATTTTACTATTGTATACGTCTCCTTCGTCTTGATATTGAGTGCTTGTATAATATGTTTTAATATTTGTAATTAAATTTGTAATTGTTATGTAGTTTGTCTGTAACTTTGTTACAAGCCTATCTTGGCCAGGACACTGCCTATCTTGGCCAGGACACTCTTGAAAAAGAGATTTTTAATCCCATGTTAATAAATGAAAAAATGTTCTTTATAGTTTATTCTTAAATCTTGCTTTAAGGTTTATCTTTGTGCAGTGAAACGGGCTGTAAATTTGGTTAAATATTACCAGGCTCGGTGAAGGTTTATAGGCTTTGAGGCTAACGGGTGTGGTCAGTGTGACTTCTTATTGTAATCACTGCTGCTATAACAACCGTGTGTTTCCGTGCCTGTGCAGACTTGTTCTCAAGAGTTTGAAAGATCTCTTTCAGCAGACTTTCAAACAGACCACAGTCCAACCATAAGTAACTCTTATCAGCACTGTCACTCAGAACCAAGCACACTTCTACACGGGGGAGAAAGGGCATAGGGGTGTGGTGGTGTTTACACAATGAATCATGGCTCTCTTGAGTCTCCGCTAGCTTAGAACTCTAAAGCATTAGAAACAAAGGTAAAACCAAAGCCGATGCAGTATTAGGGACAAGCCCACTTACATACTAGAAAGTGTTTGTCTGGAACAATTACAGCTCGTGTGAACTTTATTGTGTATTTCATGTACAGTATTTTACCTTCACATTTAAAATATAAGTACTTTAGGCTTGCCTGCTACCTATGAAACTATAAAATCTTTTTTTGGGGAGCAAAACAAAAAACTTTGTGCATGTCTTGTTTTCTCTGATTCACTTTCTGGGAGTGGTGGCCTGTGTGAAACAAGACTGGTGTTGTGAGTCTTTCACCGACATTTGAGGGGATGTGAGATCATCTCTGAACTACAGCCAACCTTTACTCCCCCCCCCCCCCCCCCCCCCCCCCCCCCCCCCCCCCCCCCCCCGGTCACATCTGGAACTTTGTATCACCATAGATACCACACTGGTGAACAATAGAAGGAGAGAAGGAAAAAATAAACATAAGAAACAAATGGAGACTGTATCCTACAAAACAGGCAAGTTAAAAAAACATTGCACTCATTTTGCTGTCACTCTGCACCGGCAATTGTTCTATTGCGTATATACTCAGTATTCAAAATATGTAGCATGCTATTCAAATGATGTTCTATTAATGTAGAGTTTTACGAGGGCGTTGTTGCAAAATAATGGATAACATTTGTGGAATTAATCAGTCTCCAATAAACTTGGCAGTTTCTATTTAACTCAAGAAAGGATGAGTCTTAAGGCCCCTGGTTTGAGCCTTGGTTTTGTGTCTGTTTGTAGTTTCTGTATTTGTGCTTTTGTGTGTTCACTGGTTTACTCCCAAAAACATTCCAGTAGGTGAATTGTGTGAGTCTCTGTTTTTGTGTGCATGGTCTAATTGCCCATCCAATGTGTATTCTTATCACACATTTTTTGTGGCAGCTCTGGGTGAGTCATTTCGAGGTGTGTAATGCTGGCCATCCAATGCTGTAGTCTGCCTCATCATCATTGCTGCTTTTGCTACTGTTCTCACATGTAAAGTCTTCATTTTGTGTCTGGACAGAGGCTCGTGTCTGGTCAGTGATGGCATTATCAAGTGTAAAGTTTTAAAGTACTTTAAAGTATTGTAGTCAGTAACATTAAATAGGTCTTTACTGTCAGTTATATATCCTATTAAAAGGCCTTAGCCAAGGTTCTTAGCCTGAAGGTCTGACTACGCAAGACAAGGCTTCCTGTGACTGTGCGTGCAGCCTGTAGCATTGTGCTGCCGTCTGTTGGTGTGTCTGGAAACTTTTTGATACCCTTGTACATTTATGGCATTTGGCAGAAGCCTCTATCAAGTGTGACTTTAATCTGTTTAATTTTTTATACAACTAAACATTTGATGGATAAGAGCCAAAGATATGTGCATTTATTGGACTATTGAATATACAATATATAAATGAAAGTGTGCACACACCTAGCCATAACCCTATATGCGTTAGGACTTCCCCTAAAGGATGAGGTAAGAGTGTTTTTGTATGTTGTAGCATTAACATTTTCCTTTACTGGAAGGAAAGAGGCTTAAAACTGTTCCAGTTCAACAATGCAGCAGTCTCTATAAAGACATAGCTTGCCAAGGTTGGAGTAAAAAACCTTAAATTTATTTAGAAATATGTGATTAATGCCATTGTACACCTTTGGGATTATTTAAATACACAATGCCTTCACACTGGACATAAGTGTACAACCTCCTGTACTTTTGTGGCTAAATAAGCAATGCAGATAATCCAAATCCATTCTAGGAGATTTTTTTTTTTTATTTAATTATTGACATAAATTTTTATACGCTCAGTATTCAGATGTCACATTTTTGTCATGTCATAAAGGACAACATTTACATAGTTAACACAAGCTCAGTGATTGCTAACAGTTTATAGATAAGGTATAATGAGTAACACAAAAGATCCTACAGTCTGCATGCAGGACTTTGCTCCTGCAGTGGGTTTGGTAATCTAGGTTACTACTGTTAATCAGATAATATTATCAGTAGTAAAAAAGGGTTTGGGTTACTTTATCAAGTCCCTTAAATAATGTGATGTGATTACTCTTATATACATAATTTGTTGAATGTGATACTGCAGAGTTCTATTCTGACAGAGAAATGATCTAAAGGCATTACTTGACTTTAGGACATGTGAGAGTAGATTCGGTTTTCAGTGTATACCTTTCTAATATGAATTTGATAATAACAATTATAACACAAACAAATAAAACATTAAATTAATTTGTAACATAATCAACTATACACAGTGCAACCTGTAATGAAATGCTGTGCTTTCCAGCACTGACTGGCATAAAGAGAAAAAAGCTGCCAAGCAAGAAAATATCCACACCCTAAAACTTTTATTGCTTTAAGTATGGTGCAAACCTGTTGGTTCTCACATTGTACTCCTTCTTCTGTAATCCCAGCTCTGGAGGACATGGACACACACACATTCCAAAGTTGTTTCCTCACTGGGGTGGTTGCTGGTTTCCCCTCCCTCTTCTCTGCACACACACACACACACACACACACACACATACACACACACATTTTGCAGGACACGCCCCAGGGCTCAGACTATATGTATGGACAGAGCTGGTAAATGTGGCTCACTCCAGGAGAATCACATTCAGGGTAGCTTTAACCTCTCTGCAATTCCTTCCTTAGCTTGTCTCTGAAACTATCCAGTAGTCAGTATGAGTTCCTACCAGCGCACCGTCTATTCAAGCGGGCCTGCAAGCTTCACTGGAAGCTCTATGGTCAGCCAGCGACGTGTGGGCTCACTGTCCTCTGCACCTAAAGCCCACAGTGTCTATGGTGGTATGGGTGGCACCCGAATCTCTTCATCCATCTCAAGAACTGTGTCTTCTGGCTATGGTGGTGGACTGGGCATGGGTGGAGGTGGTGGCTTCAGCCTGAGTTCTGCCCTGGACAATGACAGCATGCACATGAATGAGAAGGCCACCATGCAGAATCTGAATGATCGTCTGGCCTCCTACCTGGATAAGGTCCGCTCCCTGGAAGCTGCCAATGCGAAACTGGAGCAAAAGATCCGTGAGTACTATGAGAAGAAAGGACCTATTGCTGAGAGAGATTACAGCGCCTACTGGGCCACCATCAATGGCCTGAAGGATAAGGTAATGTTTGACATTTGTGTGGTTAATTAGAAAATTGTGGCTTGTAGAATTATAAATATCAGCATTTTTTGTTTTCTTAATTGTGCTTTGTCAGTAATTTCTAATTATCATCTCTTTTCCAGATCAAGAATGCCACCATCAGCAATGCCAACATCCTCCTGCAGATTGACAATTCCAAACTGGCTGCAGATGACTTTAAAACTAAGTAAGTGTGCTTTAACTTATAATATTTTGTACCATGAACCTGTGAACATCAATGGTATATTTTATGACTATATCAATGACTGTAATTAGAAATATTAACATAGTCTTGACCAACTTTTTCCACTGATTAGATTTGAGCACGAATTGATAATGCGACAGTCTGTGGAGGCTGACATTGCTAACTTGCGCCGCCTGCTGGACCAGACCACCCTGACCAAGGCCGACCTGGAGATGCAGATCGAAAGTCTGCAGGATGAGTTGGCCTATCTGAAGAAGAACCATCAGGAGGTTTGTCATTTTACCACCTCTGTGACTGATTTGCACAAAACTAGACCACATTATTTACATTTAAATTCTGTAAAATGTATGAAACTAATAAAACCAGCATCGTCACTTTGAAACTATTTAAATGTACTAAACTTGGAAAGCACAATAATTTTGCTTGGAAGAGAGTGATTTTGCTCTCAGGCCAAGTGCAGTTCTGTGCCAAGAATTTTTCTGTTGCAGAAGATACCATTTTTAAAACTTCTATATTTGGTTGCAATCCGGTTTATGTTCTCTGTCAGGACTTTTACAGAAGTAAACACCAGAATTAACTGCAAAGTATTTTTAACTTTCATGTCTTCTGTGCTTGTAGGAACTGGCAGCTCTAAGATCTCAGCTAACTGGAAACGTGAATGTGGAGGTAGACGCCCCTCCTCAGCAGGACCTGAACAAGATTTTGGCAGAGATTCGTGCTCAATACGAGGCCATCACAGACAAACACCGCAGAGACCAAGAGGCTTGGTTCAATGAGCAGGTGTTTGGATTCTTCATTTTTAAGTGGCATATCATTCTTTGTTCATTTTTATTATAAATAGAATAATAAGTGATTACCTTTCTAATACATGTTTCTGCCTCCCTTTAAGTCGGCAACACTAAGCAAGGAGGTTGCCGTCAGCACGGAGACTATTCAGACCTCCAAGACAGAACTCACAGACTTGAGACGAACCCTGCAAGGCTTGGAAATTGAACTACAATCTCAACTAAGCATGGTGAGATTTGAAAAAGTAAAAATTATTTAAAGACCCAAAAATGGGGAGAAAAAGGATGCATTGTATAATGTATAGGAATTAGTTATGAAAAGGTTACATAAGGGGTCAAAGGAGAATAATACGTCTGATAAGAGAAAAGGCTGGAGAAATGAATGGAAGGAGGCTGGCTAGAACCAGGTTTATGGTGGGGGAAGGGTTACCAAGGTTCATATCCCAGAATGATTCTGAGAGTAAGGAATGTGGGGGGGATTTTAAGATGAAAGCAGGCAAAAGTGCTAAAGATTTCTGTCGCTTGGGTGTGGACATGCAGCACCTTGGCGAAACTGTTTCTATAGAGAATCTTGCTCAAAACAAGACCTTGAAAATCTGTCATGTGCATGTTAAGTTTGTCTTCAGAATGTTATTTCAAATTTTAGGTTATTACAAATTCTTAACATTTGAGAAATACTAAAAAATGGAAAGAGCATAAACTTCCAGGGTTTCTATGCAACGTCAAAGACGCTTAAACACTCTTAGACTTCAATGTTTTTCATGATCTTTCTGTCATACAGAAAGCGGCACTGGAGAACACGCTAGCTGAGACAGAGGCTCGCTACAGCTCTATGCTAGCAGGCTACCAGAACCAGATTAACATGCTGGAAGGAGAGCTGTCACAGGTGCGGGCCAGCATCGAGCAACAGGGCTGCGATTACAAGATGTTGCTAGATATCAAGAGCCGTCTAGAGCAGGAGATTGCAACCTACAGGAGCCTCCTGGAGAAGGAGGAGTCCAGGTATGTTTACGTACCTAAATAAGCTTAGAAACATAGAAATGGTTATTTGAACATACAATATATCTGATGCATTACGAAGCTAACTAAAGCAACTTTATTTTTTTTTCTCCTTCTGTAGGTCTGGCTCAGGTAATGATCACTTCCTTTTATTGTAGATATTTGATTTGAATTCTGAAGATAATTTTTTTTAACCCAAATAAATTCTAAACAGAACTTTGTCATTTTTTTTCAGGTGGAACTGTCACTACCACCACCACCACCACCAGTCAACTAAGCAGAGCATAGCTTTCTGGGAAACACACATACACACACACCCTAAAACATTATTTCAGTGGGTCAATGCGTATGATCTGACAGTAAACAACAGTCGATCATAGTCATAAAACCCAGGAAATAACTGGGCTTCTTTGTTGTTGTGTGTAGGCTTAAAAACCTGTCTGTGAAAATAAAGCTGGTGGCAAATATACAACTGTTCCTGTCTGTTTCTTTTAATTTAACAAGCAAGTCACACAATATAATTATAAACTACAGCAACATACAGTCTGAACTCTACACCCAACAAAAATTATTTATTAAAGTCTTAAATATTAAATGTTTAACCCTAAACACCAGATAAAAATAAAACTGGAACATAAAGTCACTGTGTTATAAATTAAAAATTCTGTCCACATGTCCCAGGTCTGAGTGTTGCGCAGTTTGCTTCACTGCGAAGCCATTGCAACACAATAGGACAACCTCTTCCTGCTCCCTCTCCAAAGCCCCTTTTAAAACTCAAAGACTGTTGCCAGGAAGGCAGGTCAACATAAAAACCCTGTGAGTGGAAAAGCAAAGTTTAGCCAAAAGAAAAAAAAAAAAAACCTCTGGAATTTGTTCAAGCTCCCTTTATCAGCAGTGCTCTTTGCCCTTGTGCAGAAGTGGTGTGGAAAAAAACAGGCATTGAACCTCAGAGTTTTTGGCAAAGTGTACAGTGAGGACACACACTATGCTTATTTTAGTTTGCCTTTTCAGACAAAAACCTGCATGTTCCTAAGACTTAAGACATTTTTTTTATGTTTCTGACTAGGAATTATAAAACATACATGCAAAGAGCACTAGCAGTGGAACTAGTTAACCACCTCGAATTAAATTCTAATTTCCAATTAGGAAATTATTGTAATTGCGACTTCATTAAATCTGCAATAAATTTACCAGTAATTGTGCAAATTATAATATTCTATTATGCACTACATTTTGTTCCAAATCTAAAAAAATCTCTAAAAACCTTTCCATTATAAAATGCCCAACTGACCTCCCTGTACTTGTGTAAGGGCTAGACTAGGTGTGGCTGCACTATTTACTCAAGGACAGGAACTCGCTCTCAATGTACAGTGTGTTTTCACAGTTAGAAGCCTTTTTTATGCTTTACACCGTAACAATAAATTTATAAATCAATAGCAACTGTCAAACCTGCTCTTGAAAGAGGGCATGTATCCAAGCTTGTAACATTGCCAAGCAGGGTGTGCACATTACCCCGAAAAACTGGAAACATTAGTCATCCTAAAGTTAGTCATCAAATTACTGCTGAAAGCTGGATCTATTCTCAAATGCTTAGCAGCTTTTTTTTTTAAATACTCATAGTCATTGCATGTCTGCGCTTTGATTACCAGACATGACCTGTGGGAATTGTAAGGTTGGATATTGTGTAAAACCGAATGATACATTTTCTCAAGCATCGTGTCATGTAATATGAAATATAGAAACAATTATTAACAAGTGATGCCTTGTCCCTCCAAGTAGGCACCTTGGAGCTTCACGCATTTCTTCCAACCTCCCAACACTCCTTAGTGTTAGGTACAATTTAACTACAGTTAACATGGTCCTGATCTTGCTGTGACTTTACCTCACCTTTTTTTTGTATGAAAAACCAGGTGACTTCAGCCTTAGACTCAGGATTTATAAACATGTTCCTGTTTATTGGAATTTTTAAACTCCAAGCAAAGAAACTACTTAGTGCATAAAGTAAAGACTCTCTGCAAACAGTTCTGCATTTAAGCACATAACAATCTCTAAACAGCTGAGTAAACACACACATATATTCAAAGTCTGTTGTCTAAGGGTTAGGAAAGTTTACAATAAACTGTATAATTAATACATTTCGCCACTGAAATAAATGATGGTTTAGTACTTTATATAAATAGTCATAAATTTACAGGTGAAGCATTTTGTTGGCTTTGTAGTTGTTTCTTTGTATGAAGACAATAAAGTTGACTTTAACACAACCTCAAATAACAAAACAGTGCACCAGGTGTCTTATACTATTGTTTAGATGCTTTCAACCCATTAGCTTTCTTTTGGAATAAATACTACTACTACTACTACAGTTACTACTATTAATAGCAATAATAATAACAATACAGTATAAAAGTGTGTATGTATATTATTTTTCCAATTAAAAGTTTTAACTAGAAAACGTAACAGACTGAAAGATTATTGTGTAAAACTGGCAAACACGAGATAAATACTTTATACTAATAGAGTTCCATTTGGTAGTACAAGATTTAGTTTTTGTTTTAATAGTGTGTTACGCCTCCTAGTGACCATGATTCTTTCTTCATAACTATATAGTTGTAATTTTAATATTTCTTCAATAGGAGGCAGTGTAGTCCTAAAATAACTTAAAGACGTGCAGATTCAGCGAGTGTATTATGTCAAATGACGGTTTGGGCAACTTTAAATTACTTTTACATACAGTGACATCAAACCCTTTTTAATAATATGTGAGATTGAGTGTGGGTGTGATCTAAAGTGTAACATCTGTGAGTATGTAAAAACAAACTACTCTAAAAACTCGGTGCATGTAAAAGGACAGTGTGTTAAATGAATATTTGCTGTGTTTAATGTAAAGTGCGTGTAAAAGACTGAGTCCCGCTGTATTACCCAGGCTGCACTGCAGCGTCTATTCACAGGCGCGATCCCACTACTGATCGGTACGGGGGCTTTGACCTGCTCCGTTCCCGACCTGGGCCGGTTCACCCCTCGTTAGACGACCTGGTAGTCCCGAGCTCCCTCAGGAGCACCATATCGATACCGAGCTTAGTGCGGACACCCGATCGGCATAGTCCACTGCAGCCCAGAACCCCTGAGCTCAAGCGATCCACCAGCCTCAGCCTCCCAGTAGCTTGGATTACAGGCACGCGCCACCGCGCCCGGCGAAAGCAGCACACAGCTGAACAGAATTTAAACATAAACCCGCGCCCGCTACAGCCCTCTAGTGGCTAAAATAGGAACTGTACAATCCTGACTGTTACTCATTCACACTGATCATTTTCCGTTTGGTTGATATCTTAGAGAATGTGAGAACAAAAGGTGCATTTATATTTCAGGTCGTAAATGTTTTCTGCCTTATAAATACTGTCTATTTAAGACGGCTATCAGAGGCACTGTGGCTGCATTTACACTGCAGATCTTGATGCCCATTTTTTGACGGTTTAATGTAAAGTGCGTGTAAAAGACTGAGTCCCGCTGTATTACTCAGGCTGCACTGCAGCGTCCATTCACAGGCGCGATCCCACTACTGATCGGTACGGGGTCAAAGATGTCAAAAAAGCTTTGTGGCTCCCGATGTTTTTTTTTCTGTAGGATATTGCCTAAAATGGCTCGTTGAGTGTGAAAGGATGCCGACCCCGATCTGGGCTACAATAAGAGCTTTTTTATACATCATGATGCTCTCCTTCCATGCTGTTTGACATACTAACAATGTAGTTTGGCGCCATTTACGTTTTAGTTTTCAAACAGTCTGTGTGTGAAGGGCATGTGTGTGATCATTATAGCAGGGGGCGAGTTTTTTTTATCGTTAATCATTTATCTTTTAACTGGAGCTACGTTATAAGTTTTATTGGGGTCAAACGGTGATCCACTCAGAAGATTCTGGGAGATAACTGATAAAAATTGGGCGGTAGGAGATGTGAATGTACGTTTAATGCCGTAGCGGGGCGCTGTGTGTCTTGTTGTTATAGGTATAGATGTCTAATATAAAATAAACAGAAGCATGTTCATTACTACATGCCCTATTGAATGTCATCTATATCATCTTGCTCCTTTGGTGGGGGTTAGTTTAGTTCTTCTGCATATTGTATTGTTATATTGTGTATAGTGATTTGCAGCGCCCAAAATACACCCAAACACTTAAACCCAGCATCATTTTTGCGTATAGGACACATAAACATTGAAAAAATAATACACAATTCCACCAAATCAGGCAAAACCTGACTAGAGTTCCGCAGATATTACTAATCCCGTGCTAATAGAACTTTATTCCCATAACTCACTTTAGAATAATTACCAGATTTTTAAAACTTTTTGAAAGACTATTTAGTGGCAAAATATTTGTGGGATATTTTAAAAATTTATTCGAAAATTATGCCAGTAGTTACAGAACACATCTGAAATTAAATTAATGATTGGGAAAAGAAAGAAGGCACATGGTTCACAGTAATCCTTTTTTCGGTTTTGTCTATTAGATTAAGATGAACTTTTATAACTGTATAATGTATGTATTGATTTATACAATGTTTTGTTAAACTTTTGTGATTTAGTGCATCAGATCATCTATTATACTTAATAAATCAAGCCAGATGTGTTAAATGTAAATGTAATCTTAAACTGCTGCATTCCTACAAAGTGCCATAACCAGTGACAATAGTTATTTATTTATTTATTTATTTGCCATTTTAACAACAACTAAAATCATTTTGTTACAGACCAGCGTATCACCGCGTTGTACATTTTTATTTTAAAAATGGTTAAAGAAAAAAAACGAACCTAAACATTGTGGCAGAAAAAAAGACAAAAATGAATGTGGCAGGAAGAGAAGGAATAACAGTTTGGATTGTACAGTTCCTATTTTAGCCACTAGAGGGCAGTAGCGCAGCGCGGGTTTATGTTTAAACTCAGTTCAGCTGTGTGCTGCTTTCGCCGGGCGCGGTGGCGCGTGCCTGTAATCCAAGCTACTGGGAGGCTGAGGCTGGTGGATCGTTTGAGCTCAGGGGTTCTGGGCTGCAGTGGACTATGCCCGATCGGGTGTCCGCCACTAAGTTCGGTTCGGTATCGATATGGTGCTCCTGAGGGAGCTTGGGACCACCAGGTCGTCCAATGAGGGGTGAACCGGCCCAGGTCGGAAACGGAGCAGGTCAAAGCCCCCGTACCGATCAGTAGTGGGATCGCGCCTGTGAATAGACGCTGCAGTGCAGCCTGAGTAATACAGCGGGACTCAGTCTTTTACACGCACTTTACATTAAACTATTAACCTTTTACATGTATAGCGTTTTTAGAATTTTTAGTATAAACACAGATGTTACACTTTAGATTACACCGAAATAGAGATTAAAAAGGTTCTGACGTCACTGTATGTAAACATAATTTCATATTCTGCTAACAATAGCAGTCATTTGAAATAACACACCCGCTCTATTTGCTCGTCTTTAAGTTATTTTAGGATTTTGGCAGTGTTGGAAGGTTTAATATTGCCAGCACTACACTGCCTCCTATTGAATAAATAAAATTAAAAATAGAAACAAATTAAACAATTTATACTCAGAGGTGAGTATACAAATCTTTACCCATGTAAAAGTACATTTATGGCAACATTTACTTAAGTAGGAGTAAAAATAATCTTAATAGTAACTTTTGTAAAAGTAAAAAGTATCTGATGAAAAAACTACACAAGTAATTAGTTACTAGTTACTTCTGATCTGATTGACATGTAGCAAAAACAATGAATTCTAAACTACATGGCGAGTTTTTACACACCTTTCCTCCAAAGTCTCTGTGTTCTGCTTATATAAAACAGGTTAAAGTAAAGTGAAGCCCATATTTCAGTCTTGTGATAGACATTAACATCACATCACCTGTCATTTACAATCAAATCTCAAACACAGACAGATATTTTCCCACAGTTAAACTCTGCCTACACAGACTCTTACATTACACAGACTCATCAGAACACTCAGTTTTTCTACACTATACCTTTATACGTAAACTTGTATTTTTAGTAGTCTCAGTATTCGTATTTTCTTTTTTGATCTTTTACATTACGTCTGCGTTTGTCTGTGGATAATTCTAGAAGTTGTAAATTTCCCATTGGCATGAATAAAGTATCTATCTATCTATCTAGTGGCCAGTGTAGTTTTGAAATTCTTTAATTTTCACAGGCATCGGAGGTAATATTTAAAAGATATTTTAATTATATTAAGACAGAAATAAGGATATAGACCACGTCCGTTAATTAAAGTTTGGGATAGAAAGAAGGCACATGTAAAGAAGAAATAACAGTCAGGTTTATACAGTTCCTATTTTAGCCGCTAGAGGGCTGTAACGTAGAGCGTTTTTATGTTTAAACTCTGTTCATCTGGGTGCTGCTTTCGCCGGGCGCGGTGGCGCGTGCCTGTAATCCAAGCTACTGGGAGGCTGAGGCTGGTGGATCGTTTGAGCTCAGGGGTTCTGGGCTGCAGTGGACCATGCCGATCGGGTGTCCGCACTAAGTTCGGTATCGATATGGTGCTCCTGAGGGAGCTCGGGACTACCAGGTCGTCCAATGAGGGGTGAACCGGCCCAGGTCGGGAACGGAGCAGGTCAAAGCCCCCGTACCGATCAGTAGTGGGATCGCGCCTGTGAATAGACGCTGCAGTGCAGCCTGAGTAATACAGCGGGACTCAGTCTTTTACACGCACTTTACATTAAACCATTAAACACAGCAAATATTCATTTAACACACCGTTCTTTTACTAATCATGATTTAACAGATTTTCCTGTTCCTATTTGAAAATATTTTACACTGTAGATTACACCTACACCTCAGTCACATGAACATGATTTAAAAAGACATTGGATTCATTGGACCAAATAACAAAACCACATATCTGCCCAAATATATCAGCAGTCATTTTAATTATAAAGTAAAATAGAATTGCTCGCATTTTCCTTTTTCATCCATTTCATGTATTTTATGACCGTGTTGGAAAATGATCTTACTCTCAGCTCTACGGCGCCTCCTATTGGAGGAAAGAATAAAACTACAACTTTACAATACTAAAAAAAAAATGCCAAGACCAGTAGGAGGCGCTTTTATAGTAGAGTATATTTTGGGATTTTTTGTAAAAATGAAATGATTAAAATCCTATTAAACACAAAGCATTGATAGTGAATGTTTTTATTAGGGATTTTTACAATAGTGAACAGGCTTTTAAGTTATTTCATATTGCAAACAACTTTTGCATAGGCTGTTTGAATGAATATTTAGAGGTAAAATATATTTAAAATATATTTTTATTTATTCAATTATAAGGCTAATAGGTACAGGCCACATCTGATATTACTACTGATTTATACAATGCTTTATTACAAACTCGTCTTTTAGTGCATCAAGTCATTATTAATATTTAATAAAACAACCAGGTGTGTTTATAGCACGCGGGGGAAGGGGGGGTGTTAACTGTAAGCAAAAGCCCAGATAGGTTGTTTTGTCATGTATGGTAGGTATGGGTCAGTTTTAAAAGATGTCATCAAAAAAAAATCAGATATAGTCACAAAATCTGAATTGGGCATCAAGATCTGCAGTGTGAATGCGGCCATAGTGCCACTGATAGCCGTCTTAAATAGACAGTATATTTAGTAGTATCACTGGTGTCTGTCTGCAATACAGTGAAACAGAAAAGTACTGCCTTGTTGTTTTAGAAGGCCAGTAAAATACATTGATATAAACTGTATATGTGTCCACACTATATGAAATGCCAACTGTCACCATTTTCAGGTCATTTCTGATGATAATGATGCTGTTCCAGATCAGACTAACAGAAAGAGAGGATCAGATTGAGCTACGGTGTCATTTTGTACTAGCTGTAGTATATGTACTACATAATATCAGTTATAAAAAGTCAAAGGCAAAATATTTTCAAGAATAATGTTTTATTTTAGAACATTTTACTTCAGTTCTAAATTGAATTCTATTTTTCAGTTATGTAAATGCTGTTAAAATGGCGCTGATTCAATGACGTTCGACTCGATCTTACATGGCAGACGCTAAAACACAGCCGATTCATATCCAATTTATTTCCACATACCAGTGAGGCCTGAAATCGATCTGAAAATATCAGAATATATGTGTTTCTTCCTGCTTACATGAACGTGGGTCATATCCCATCTGTGCCACACTGAAGAAAAGAATCAGAATCGGCTCATACGATACATGTAGACTACATGTAGAAACAACAGTTTTACTGTTTACATGGTGACAATAAATGTAACTTTTATTATTTATTTTGCCACTTTGACACCTTTAAGAAACATTTTGTTACAGTGCAGTCTATTACAGCTGTGTATATTTAGTTTAAAAATGTTTTAGAAAAATAACAAATTCCTGTTCAAGCTAAAACTAACATACATATTTATAAGGCAGAAAACATTTACGACCTAAAATATAAATGCACCTTTTGTTCTCACATTCTCTAAAATATCAACCAAACGGAAAATTACGTGTGAATGAGTAACAGTCAGGATTGTACAGTACCTATTTTAGCCACTAGAGGGCTGTAGCGCAGCGCGGGTTTATGTTTAAACTCTGTTCAGCTGTGTGCTGCTTTCGCCGGGCGCGGTGGCGCGTGCCTGTAATCCAAGCTACTGGGAGGCTGAGGCTGGTGGATCGTTTGAGCTCAGGGGTTCTGGGCTGCAGTGGACTATGCCGATCGGGTGTCCGCACTAAGTTCGGTATCGATATGGTGCTCCTGAGGGAGCTCGGGACTACCAGGTCGTCTAACGAGGGGTGAACCGGCCCAGGTCGGAAACGGAGCAGGTCAAAGCCCCCGTACCGATCAGTAGTGGGATCGCGCCTGTGAATAGACGCTGCAGTGCAGCCTGAGTAATACAGCGGGACTCAGTCTTTTACACGCACTTTACATTAAACTATTAACCTTTTACATGTATAGCGTTTTTAGAATTTTTAGTATACACAGATGTTACACTTTAGATTACACCGAAATAGAGATTAAAAAGGTTCTGACGTCACTGTATGTAAACATAATTTCATATTTTGCTAACAATAGCAGTCATTTGAAATAACACACCCGCTCTATTTGCTCGTCTTTAAGTTATTTTAGGATTTTGGCAGTGTTGGAAGGTTTAATATTGCCAGCACTACACTGCCTCCTATTGAATAAATATTAAAATTACAACTACATAATACTAAAGAAACAATCATGTCCAGTAGGAGGCGCAATTTATACTCAGAGGTGGGTATACAAATCTTTACCCATGTAAAAGTACTAGTACTTATGGCAACATTTACTTAAGTAGGAGTAAAAATAATCTTAATAGTAACTTTTGTAAGAGTAAAAAGTATCTGATGAAAAAACTACACAAGTAATTAGTTACTAGTTACTTCTGATCTGATTTCGTAAGCATGATATCAGTTTCCACTGTTACGCTGATGACACACAGTTATACGTCTCATCAAGGCCTGATGCGAAAGGCCAGTTTAATAAAATTGAGCAATGTGTGAAGGAAGTAAGAGATTGGATGTTATGCAATTTCCTCTTGCTTAACCCTGACAAGACGGAGGTTCTGTTTCTAGGACCACAGGTAGCTAAAAGTAAGCTTCCTGATCACACCTTAACCCTAGACAGTCTTTCTGTTTCACCAAGTGCAACAGAAAGATCTGGGTGTGATTTTAGACTCCAATCTCTCATTCGAGGCCCATGTTGACAATATTACCAGAATAGCGTTCTATCATCTCAGAAATATCGCTAAAATAAGAAATATCTTGTCGCTTACTGATGCTAAAAAATTAGTTCATGCGTTTATCACATCCAGGCTGGATTACTGTAACGCTTTACTGTCTGGATGTTCAACTAGGTGCATTAATCAACTTCAGCTAGTCCAGAACGCAGCAGCGAGAGTCCTTACTAAAACTAAAAGATACAAGCACATCACACCGGTCCTATCCGCACTGCATTGGCTCCCAGTGAGACACCGCATCGATTTTAAAATACTACTGTTAACTTATAAAGTTCTAAATGGTCTCGCACCGCAGTACTTAAGCGAAGGTGTCAAAAAAACTTTAGTGAGGTGTCCGGATTTTGTAAAAATGTAGGATGTCTCAGTTTGCTGTTAAGTTTATGTAGTTTTGTGTTAAATGGACATGAAAATGTGCAGATAAGACCAAATGTGTGTGTGTGTGTCTGTGTGTGTATGTAGGATTCACAGGATATTTCTTATTGCTTGCACAACAACGCATGTAAGGACAAATATTCGGACAGTGTGTGAAATGTGGTTTTACAATAAAGGTAATTTGCCCATAGATACCAAATGATTATTAATTGAGTTGAAATAGGCCTCATTTTAGCACCTACCGCTACCTGTTTTTTCAGGTTGGAGCTGGAATTCTTTTTTGCTGTGACGTCAGCTGGTTTTTGGTCACACAGTGAGCCGCATTATAACCTATTCTTTTTGACATTTTGGAGTAAAATCATAGACTGAACTTGAGGACACGGCTGATCTGCATCCGATAACACACGCACGGCTTTCCCTGTTTCATCTTCCACCGAAACGTGCCCTTAATTTAAGCGGAAGATTCGTAGCAGCCTCGAAAAGGTCAGGTAAAGTCACAGCAAGGTCGAGACCATGTTAACTGTAGACTGCACACTATGCACATAAACACTGCACACTATGCACATAAACACTTTAAGTAGCACATGGATCGGTAAAGGACTCAGTACATACACAGACTCTTACATTACACAGACTCATCAGAACACTCAGTTTTTCTACACTATACCTTTATACGTAAACTTATATTTTTAGTAGTCTCAGTATTCGTATTTTCTTTTTTGATCTTTTACATTACGTCTGCGTTTGTCTGTGGATAATTCTAGAAGTTGTAAATTTCCCTTTGGCATGAATAAAGTATCTATCTATCTATCTATCTATCTAGTGGCCAGTGTAGTTTTGAAATTCTTTAATTTTCACAGGCATCGGAGGTAATATTTAAAAGATATTTTAATTATATTAAGACAGAAATAAGGATATAGACCACGTCCGTTAATTAAAGTTTGGGATAGAAAGAAGGCACATGTAAAGAAGAAATAACAGTCAGGTTTATACAGTTCCTATTTTAGCCGCTAGAGGGCTGTAACGTAGAGCGTTTTTATGTTTAAACTCTGTTCATCTGTGTGTTGCTTTCGCCGGGCGCGGTGGCGCGTGCCTGTAATCCAAGCTACTGGGAGGCTGAGGCTGGTGGATCGTTTGAGCTCAGGGGTTCTGGGCTGCAGTGGACTATGCCGATCGGGTGTCCGCACTAAGTTCGGTATCGATATGGTGCTCCTGAGGGAGCTCGGGACTACCAGGTCGTCTAATGAGGGGTGAACCGGCCCAGGTCGGGAACGGAGCAGGTCAAAGCCCCCGTACCGATCAGTAGTGGGATCGCGCCTGTGAATAGACGCTGCAGTGCAGCCTGAGTAATACAGCGGGACTCAGTCTTTTACACGCACTTTACATTAAACACAGCAAATATTCATTTAACACACCGTCCTTTTACAGTTATTGAGTTTTAGATTTTCCCCTTTTTACTTGCGTAAATATTACCGTTACAGTGTAGATTAAGCCTACATCCCATTCTCTTAAATATGATTTTAAAAGACATTGGGTTTGTTAAATGTGCCAAAATATATCAGAGGTAATTTACCTCTTTAATCTACAATAGAATTACTCCCCATTAATATTTTATAATCATGAAGATTCCGAAATATATTTTTATTGATGCAGTTTCATTGTGTAAAACTGTATATATATATATTGTAGTCATAAACCTTTCAACACTGCCAAAATCCTAAAATAACTTAAAGACGTGCAGATTCAGCGAGTGTATTATGTCAAATGACGGTTTGGGCAACTTTAAATTACTTTTACATACAGTGACATCAAACCCTTTTTAATAATTTGTGAGATTGAGTGTGGGGTGTGATCTAAAGTGTAACATCTGTGAGTATGTAAAAACAACTACTCAAAAACTCAATAACTGTAAAAGGACGGTGTGTTAAATGAATATTTGCTGTGTTTAATGTAAAGTGCGTGTAAAAGACTGAGTCCCGCTGTATTACTCAGGCTGCACTGCAGCGTCTATTCACAGGCGCGATCCCACTACTGATCGGTACGGGGGCTTTGACCTGCTCCGTTCCCGACCTGGGCCGGTTCACCCCTCGTTAGACGACCTGGTGGTCCCGAGCTCCCTCAGGAGCACCATATCGATACCGAACTTAGTGCGGACACCCGATCGGCATAGTCCACTGCAGCCCAGAACCCCTGAGCTCAAACGATCCACCAGCCTCAGCCTCCCAGTGGCTTGGATTACAGGCACGCGCCACCGCGCCCGGCGAAAGCAACCCACAGCTGAATAGAGTTTAAACATCAACCCGCGCTGCGCTACAGCCCTCTAGCGGCTAAAATAGGAATTGTATAAACCTGATATTTTTCTTTTCTACACTAATAATTTTTCTTCTGCCGTATCAATATGTAGGTTCATTTACAGGGATTTCTGTTTATTTTTTCTTTTACACATTTTAAACAAAATTTACAACTGTAAACTGTAAAAAATGTTCTTAGTTTGTGTATTTTAAAAGAAAATGTACACAGCTGTGATACACTACGCTGTAAAAAAAATGTTCTTAGTTTGTGTAAAAATGAACACAAACAAAGAAAGAAAGAAATAAGTAAATAAATATTGTCACAAGTTATGACAGTAAAGTTGTTGTTTATCAATGTGTGTTGACTCCGGTTTCTAACAGTACAAAAACATGTGTCTTGGTGATTCCAAATTGCCTACTGGAGTGTGTGTGTGTGTTTGTGTGTGTGGTTGTTTGTCTGTATTTGGCCCTGTGATGGACTGGTGAACTTTTCAGGGTGACCTTTGCTTTTTACCCAGTGACAGCTGGGTCAGAATCCAGCAGATCCCCGTTACACTGATTAGGATTAAGTGGGTGTAGACAATCGATGGATGGTTGGATGAATAGATGGGTGGTGTGTTTGGAGGAATGCAGCATTTTAAGATTACATTTACCTTTAAAACATCTGGCATGATTTAATAAATATCTATGATGACTTGATGTACTAAATCAGATACGTTTGAAAAATAACATGATATGAATCAGTACATACATTATACAGTTATAAAAGTTTATTTTAATCTAATAGACAAAACAGAACAAAAAATTACTGTGAACCATGTGCCTTTTTTCTCTCCCCAATCATTAATTTAATTTCAGATGTGGTCTGAAGCTACTGGCTTCATTTCTGACTAAATAATTAAAATATCCCACAAATATTTTGACACTAAATAGTTTTTTTAAAAAGGTTATAAAAATCTGTTAATTGTTTTAAAGTGAGTTTTGGGAATAAAGTTCTATTGGCACGGGATTAGTAATATCTGTGGAACTGTGGTCATTTTTTAATAAAAATATCGGAGGTTGTCTGATTTGGTGGGGTCGTGTGTCATTTTTTCAATGTTTCTGATTCCTATACGCAAAGAATGATGCTGGGAGGCTGGGTTTAGGGGTTTACGATACAGTTTGCAGAAAGAGAAACTGAATGACACCAGAGAAGCAAAAACAAAAAGAATGATTAGCTTGAGATAGATGACAAGTATTGCGGCATGTGGTAATGAACATGCTTCTGTTTATGACGTATCATACATCTATACATATAACGACAAGACATTTCTTAGAAATAACTAATCCAATGTTTTGAGATGGGGAGGTAATATATAAAGTACACAAGGTCCTCAGATCAATATTTATTTTGTGCAAATATTACTTGCAATGCTATTTTAAAATATATTTGCAAATTTAAAATAATTTAAAAACTGGTCACTATGTTAGATATCTGCAATAAAAATTACTCCCTATTAATATTTTATAATTATAAAGATTTAAAATAATAATTTAATTTATTTATTTTAGTTCCTTTGTGTGAAAATTATATTTTAACCTTTATTTTAAAAGCCAAGTATAGTTTCAACAGCGCCTCCCACTGGCAATAAGCTTTTCTTTAGTATTATAAAATTGTAATTTTAATCTTTCTCCAATAGGAGGCAATGTAGTGCTGATCGTGAGATATTTTTCCAACACTGTCATAAAATATATAAAAGACGAAAGAATGAACGATATTATTTGTATTTATAATTAAAATGACCGCTAATATATTTTGGCGAATTTAACAAACCCAATGTCTTTTTAAATCATATTTAAGAGAATGAGATGTAGGTGTAATCTACACTGTAACGGTAATATTTGCGCAAGTAAGAAAAAGGGGAAAATCTACAAACTCAATAACTGTAAAAGGACGGTGTGTTAAATGAATATTTGCTGTGTTTAATGGTTTAATGTAAAGTGCGTGTAAAAGACTGAGTCCCGCTGTATTACTCAGGCTGCACTGCAGCGTCTATTCACAGGCGCGATCCCACTACTGATCGGTACGGGGGCTTTGACCTGCTCCGTTCCCGACCTGGGCCGGTTCACCCCTCGTTGGGCGACCTGGTAGTCCCGAGCTCCCTCAGGAGCACCATATCGATACCGAACTTAGTGCGGACACCCGATCGGCATGGTCCACTGCAGCCCAGAACCCCTGAGCTCAAGCGATCCACCAGCCTCAGCCTCCCAGTAGCTTGGATTACAGGCACGCGCCACCGCGCCCGGCGTATGCAGTCCTCAGATGAACAGAGTTTAAACAGGGCTGCTGACGAGATGCTGCCATCTATTGTCCAGATTGTGAATCGGAATTTGAACCACGACTTTGAAATGGTATTTTCGGTAGCTAAGGCAAAATATACAATCAACTAAAATGATTTTCTTTTATACGTTAACATCTTTCACCATTTAAGTGGTTTAACGATCGAATTTGTTTAAAAAGCTGCTAGCAATGAAAACCTTATTTGAAGCGTGGTCTGGTTTGGCCAATGACGTGTCTCAGCGATGTGCGACTCAACCAATGAACACCTTCTTCACTGTGACTGAAAAGTGAGATGAAAAACAGAGTAACGGGACTCGTCTCGGTGTGCATGATGGAAACCTAGCAGTGTTTGCTAACCAGCGCTACGTGTTTACACATTCGTTCACGATATAACGGTGAAGGTAAGAGTTTACACAGTAACACAAGATAACTGGCTAAAGTAGTTGGCTTTAAGGCGGCTTTAGCTAACCGGCGTCATTGTTAAAAATGAGGGAGAGGTAACGTTAGCTGTTGTCCTGTAACGTTAGCTAGCTTACTATCGACTAAACTATACTATTAATTTGCTCTTATAAAAATGATCTAAACAAAAAGTATTTATTTAATATTAAAAATACGTTTAATAGCCGCAGGCTGATAACGTGTAGGTGTGGAGCCGTGTAAAAGGTTAGAATAGACAACAAGGGAGTGGCTGTGTAAGGTGAATAATCCGGATATTTATAATTATCATTATTTTTAATTAAAAAACAATGTTTTCCCTAATATATATTTATAATGAATATATATATCATTTTCTGAATGACAGTGTACATGGATTAATTACACTAAAATACATTTCTGTGTTGGGTTATTTACTAATTCTTTAAACCTTAAAATTATGAAAAACAAATATTTAATGTATTTATTTGCTTTCAGAAGTTGGCATGATTTAGTTTTTATATAAACAATATTTGGGCCAAAATAAACTATATGTCTTTGTCTAGTTTTCACAAAATGATCACAAATAATTATTTATTTATTTATTTATTTATTGATTTAAATCACTTCCAGGAAGCAGCCCTTAGATAGGTACGCCAGCCATGTGACATTTTCTTTCAGAATTTTACCAACGAGATTGCAAATTTAACAACGCAAAATGCTATTTCGACGTTTTGCCTCAGAAGTGTTGAACCTTCTTAAAGGCTGCCAACTCCATGTGCAGTGGTGGCATCAGCACCTTCTGGGGTCCACTGTTAGCTGCCACTTAAAGACTCCTGTAGGTAGAACTTCAGACAGACATCAGAAGGTCTGAGCTCCCCATCGCAAACTCACGTCTGACATGTAAAGCAACCAATCACAGTTAGTTTTTTTATGTTTAGGGGTGTAAAACGTGCTGCAATACAAACATAAACGAAGCTGACGCTCTGTCCAGTCCACGTACAATTCACAGTTTTTCAAGTTTTGTATGTTTTAATTGAAAGCAATGTTGGGTTCTGTTACTAAAGCTGGCTGTAGTTTGGTGTGTAATGTTTTTGCTTGATGCAATGTTTTCTGGTAAAGTTTTTTTGCAACCTTGCATCAGCTTCCTAATCCTGCCATGAGAGACATTTCAATGTTATCCGTAAAAGTATCTCCAGTTCAAACTTATTACATAACATTTTTTAGTATGTATTATTCTTCTCATTTTGAAACCCTAATTTTGTACTCATATTGTTCACCCATCCACCGGCCACCCCTTGTCCTCCTGACTTAATTATTTGTTCTTATAATTTAACTGTTTATAAAATAGAAAACAAAATATATATATATTACACAATTTTATATTAATACAACCAGATTTTTAATATACAAACTTTTAAAAATGGGCAGATTTGACCACCCAAGGACACCAGAAGGGTTAAAAATTACATCATACAGCACGAATACACAACTACACGAAGAGGTGAAATAGATGAGCAACATCCAATCACTTGAGCATACAAACACTTTGGAAATTAATTCACAATAAAGTGAAGTAGAGCAAAAGGAAAAAAGAAAAAAGAGGTAGAACATAATCTTACAAAACAATAGACATAAGGAACATTTTTTAAGGTTTACTGACCAGAACATCTAATCTTTTACAATTTCGGGGACAAATGTAATAGTAATAACCCAGATGAGGTTGGAGGCTTATCAGAATTTATGGAGTGTGAAGTAGCATTTTTACAGTGTTAAAGTCAATCTGCAAAATGACATATAATATAAACTCAAATGTTAGAAGACGGTTAAAATTCTTCTTTAAATATACAGGTTAAAGTGGTAAAATTCAGACATAAATTCCAGGGCATACAGCTCTTTCACAAATAAACACACTTGACATGTTGATGATTGCTCTTGTCATTTCTTCCAATAGATGCAGTTCATGCTGCTGTTTAGTCGGCAGGGCAAGCTGCGCCTGCAGAAGTGGTACGTGCCGCTGTCCGACACGCAAAAGAAGAAGATCTCCCGCGAGGTCATCCAGATGGTGCTGGCCCGCAAACCCAAAATGTGCAGCTTTCTGGAGTGGAGAGACCTAAAAATTGTCTACAAGAGGTAAAATCCATCCAAGTACAAACAGAATCTGAATTTAGTAATAAAAACCAAACGTTTATGATATGAGGCAAACACACGCAGGGTAAACACTGAATTGTTGCAGAATAACGATGATTCTCTTGTTTACTAGTAATGTAATCAGTACTAAGAAACGATAGTATCTTACTCTAAAAAGGGGGAAGTGGTGGACTAGTGGTTAACCCTTGTGCACTGTTGGGGATGTTTTTTCTAGCAGGTGTGGTTTTTTTACTCCTAATTTTGACCATATTTTTAATATATTTCGAAAATTGAATGATTTTTTTTGGTGACCCATTTTGACAAAAAAAAAATTGAAATATGATTTCAACCACTTAATTAATTTAGATAAATAAATTTTTCAGCACACACAACACACTCCATATCAAAGCCTAACAGTAAAGCCATGCACAGGACTATGTAACCCTTATGTAAAGGGTTACAGTAAATATTGCATATTTTATCCTTTTTATCCTATCCATACTTTATCAAAAAAAAATTGCATGATTTATATGTCATGGCTTAACAATTAAAATACGTCATTATAATGGCTGTCAATTTGGCCAAAAAATATCCACTAAGAGTAAATAAGAAAGAAAAAAATTAACAATGCATCAAAAATCAATATTGTTACTAATTTTTTGACATACAAGACTGTAATAAATGTAAACGAAAAACCGTCCACAGTAATTTTTAATATTGAAAATTTAATCATTTTGTGTGTGTTTTTCCCCAAATCTGTGACCTCACTTGTCAGTGACTGCAGTTGACAATTAATATTTAAAGTACCAGATTTCTTAAATATATAGTAGTTTGTGGTAGTATTTATTAGAGGTTAATAAAAATACTTTTTCGAAAATATTTATGATATATTTTACAGCCATTTAATTAGGTGAATGTTTTCATCCGATAACATAACAAAGGGGTAGTGACTTTCAAACAGTTCACAAGGGTTAAGGTGTTGGACTGCTGATCAGAAGATGGCTGGGTTAAGTTCCAGCACTATCAAACTAACACTGCTGGGCCCTTGATTAAGGCCCTTAACCTTCAGCTGCTCAGTTGGATGAAAAATAGAATAAATATTAGTCGCTCTAAATGTGATGATTTTAATGCAGAACAGAATTATAACAATGACTTGTTATAATTCTGTTATAAAAACTGAACAAAACCTTTTAATTCCAAGCAGCGTTTGATTTTTTCCCTCCAGATATGCCAGTCTGTATTTTTGCTGTGCTGTGGAAGACCAAGAGAATGAACTGATCACCCTCGAAATCATCCACAGATATGTCGAGCTGCTGGACAAGTATTTTGGCAGCGTGAGTCTTGTTCATAGTCTTTCACTTTTCTACCTCGTGCTTTCCTCTATTTGCAAAATGTTGCATTTGTTTTTTACCATCTCATGCCAGGTATGTGAGCTGGACATCATCTTTAACTTCGAGAAGGCGTACTACATCTTGGATGAGTTTATACTGGGTGGGGAAGCGCAGGAGACGTCAAAAAAGATTGTACTGAAGGCTATCGAACAGGCAGACATGTTGCAAGAGGTAGGGAAAACGCTGCACACTGTAGAAAAATACACCCTAGCCAAATGTATGTGGACACCTGAGCCTGACAGTCATTTGTAAAAGGACATGCTTTCAATATGGAGTTGTACAAATAGTGTAATAATAAATCAGGGATTTGTGCAGGAGTTCTTCCACTCCAACTATAACACTTCATGTCTTCATGGAGCCCGGGAGCTTTGTGCACAGGGGCATTGTCATGCTGGAACAGTGTTTGAGTCATTCAGTGCGGGTGAAAGGAAATTATTATAATACAGCATATAACAGCTGTGTCCAGAATCACCACCTTGCACACACATACACTGTTTGATTCATTTTGTACTTCAAACTGTGTGAAAAATTCCTATTTAAAATGCCATCTAGGGCTAACAGATGCTGACGAAGATGGCCGACAGTCTACAAGACATCATACAAGTGGATGTCTTTTTAAACGATCCTTTGTTGTATATTTTTGCTATTAAAACTGATGTAGTCAAGCGTCCACTAAGTTTTAATCAGCTGGATTTTTTTGTAGTCTATTATCATATCATGGATTGCGTATAAAATTATTGTGTGTATTAGACAGCATCATCAGTATCGGAGTATGTGAGAGGAGCTCATTTTAAAATTGTTCGGCTCTAGCTCTGGTCCGGATTGTCCTTTTGTCTCAACTCCTGGCTGTGAGCTCTTCCTCTATTGTTTATAGATTCCCTGACCAATAGATTTGCACACCTTATTGTGCCAAACTAATTGATCACCGATTAGACCAATTGATTATTCACATAACTTATCTACATTTTATACACATTTTTAACCAAATTAAACATTTTCTGATTATAGAATACTTTTAATATTTAACAATTTAGGAACTTTTCAATTTAGTTATAAAATTGTAATTATGCAGACATATTTTTTACTCACACAATCACACAAAAGAACTTTACTCTATGTTCTGCTCATGTTCAACATGTCCTTCGAAGCCTTAAAATAGATATCAACTCGGTGTGTTTGGGTCATGTTAGAATTAAATACACTTTCAAATAAACACACTCTCAAGTCCTCTCAAATAACACAGCGACAGGACATTTTTAGAATATTTGTTCCTGTTTGCAAAAGTGCTAAAAATGGCGCTGCCTGCGCTGCTCACGTGCTATGCTAATAATAGCTTTTTATTAATATATTGTTTGTCCAATGTTGAGTGTTTTATTTTTGGCATATGCTGTTTAAATTCACTATCATTTGCAATTCTTTTATTAAGTTAATTGACTATATTATAATTTAAAATAAGCATTTTTGGCTGTAGTTTTGGCCCAGAATTTTCATTTTGGTGCATCATTAGATTTTTATTTAAAAAAGAAACGTCTTCAGGGTGATACAGAGCTCTACTGTAAAGTTATCTTCCTAACAGCTACATATGTAGATAATTAAATAAAAAAAAAATCACATCACATTTAATTAATTTAAGACAATTATATTACCTGACGAGGCGTCTGTCACAAAACGTTTGAAAAGCTCTGCTCTCTGTAGTTGCATTAATGGCCGGTAACCCGAGATGAACTTGTGATGGAGCACAATCAGAGCAACAGAAAACCACAAGGCTCCAGGCAAAATTATTACACTCCGCTTACATACTCTTAATTAGTATAGAAATTCTCTTAGCAAAATGACTGTATGGATGTTGTCTTTGTGCACATTCATCATTTTTTTTTTTTAAATCTGTCATCTTTTCCAGGAAGCAGAAGCACCACGCAGTGTACTGGAGGAGATTGGACTCACATAAACCTCCCGAGTTCTAAAAACAACCTTAAAGTACCACCCTCTCATTTTCTGCCTTTTCAGTATAGACGTGTCAATATTATTATAGTCACCGTAACACCTTACCTTTAGTATCTGGATTTTCGTGAAATATGCAACCTGTTATTTGCTCACTTCAGTATTCATTTTAAACAGTAAAGAATCTGTGGATCCAGTGTTTGTTTTTTTTTAAATGTTACCTCACCTTCGTGTCCTTCGCTGCCTTAAAATAGGTATCAACTCAATGTGTTTGGGTCATGTTAGTATTAAATACACTTTTTAATTTTGTGCCTAAACAATATATTTGATAGTACACAAAACGATAAAGTATTTACACATTAGTGAACTAAAAAAAAATCCGCCAGTATTGAAAAAACCTTCTACCGAGAACACTGTAAAGTACTGAATAATCCGGACTTCAATAGTTGTCTTGGCACCGCCACACAAATATTTGGTTGCTATTTTCCATCGTTAAATCTAATAGTTAAAAAAAAAGACATATATTAGGATACAGACATTCCTACAAAACTGTGCTGTATTTCATGGCTAACTGGTACTTTCCAAAGTGCCAGCTTTCATTTTATTTTCAATACCAAAGAATTCCTTGTGTTTGTATCTGTGGTTTTTAGCCGACACTGTGTTTCACTGCCTAGTCTATCTCCTAAATATATGGAGTTATTTCAAAATTAAATGCAAATAAAACGCCGAAGAGAAACCAGTCCCTGTTTTTTTTTTTTAAATGTACGTTATATTTTGTGTTGAAATGTCTGACGCCATTACAAAAGCCCACTTTACTTCTGGAATTTAGAAATATACAAATTACTCACAAAATGTTAAACATTTATTTACATTTCATAATTCTAGAAAGAGCCAAAAGCTACATCCAGTAACTGACACTAATCACAGCCAGTTTCAGTAACAATGCCAGCAAGGACAGACTGACTGAATTCAGGTGTACATGATTTCATTTCCTTATTATCTTTGGGTGAAATGCTTTTATCAAGCTCTGCATCATCTTTAGCCAGTTCTGTCCCTTGTTTCTCTTCATTTTTTGGTGTCTCCTCATCTTCGTCATCCTCTGATCCAGCTGCTGAAGAGCTGACGCTGCAGGATTTGCTCCTCTTTCTTTTTTGTTTCTTTTTGTTCTTTTTCTTTCTCTTACTCTTTTTCGAGCGTTTGTGATGACGTGAAGAGGTATTCGCGTCTGTCGAGGAAGCGCCATTGGGTTTGGGGCTTTTGCCATCACCCCTCTCAGGCTTCCTCGGGCTATTTTTTGTTTGCTCTTCAGCGAGGTTTGCGTCCGATCTACAAGATCTTGTTTTGGATTCTGCATGCAAATGGTGACCTTCACTGTGAAAACTTGTTTCTTTGTTTCTGCTATGTGATCTGTGTCTATCGTGGCTTCTACTTCTTCTGCCTCGATCATTTAAGGAACGTTTTTCCTTTCTCGGGGAGTGACGAGACCTTCGACTGTCTCTGCTTCTGCTCCGCCTCTCTCGACTTTTGCTGCGGCTCCGCCTCTCTCGGCTTCTGCTGCGGCTCCGCCTCTCTCGGCTTTTGCTGCGGCTCCGCCTCTCTCGGCTTTTGCTGCGGCTCCGCCTCTCTCGGCTTTTGCTGCGGCTCCGCCTCTCTCGGCTTCTGCTGCGGCTCCGCCTCCACCTGTGTCTGTACTTCTCTCGACTGTATTCTTGTCTGTGGCGGGATTGTTCAGGGCTATGTCCACGCTGTGACCATGCCCTGTGTCGTCCACTAAAGCCTCCACGTTCAGAGTACAAACAAAGGTCACGGTCTGCCTCCCAAAACTCATGACTCGGGTTTTGAAACACATGGAGGAAGTTGCAGTGCTTCCCCTTTGGACATTTGCGTCGGTCAAATAGTCCTGAAAAAAATAAATAAATAAATAAATAAATAAATTAGCATAAGTCCAGCACAGAAATTAGGAATATTTCTGATGTGCAGTCTAGCATCATAAACTCCAGTTAAAGAAGTGATACAGTCTTATAATACATCTGATCCCGAGTCAACAATTTTATTTTTGGGCTTTGATAAAGTTTATTAATTTTTATAGTCACAATACAACCACGAAAAAGACTTAAAACTACACCAAACATTTTGGGGCAGCACGGTGGCTTAGTGGTTACCACTGTTGCCTCACAGCAAGAAAATCCCGGTTTTGATTCCCGGGCAGCGACCTTTCTGTGTGGAGTTTGCATGTTCTCCCCGTGTTTGTGTGGGTTTAGTCTGGGTTTTCTGGTTTCCTCCCACAGTCATACAAAAACATGTATGTTTGGTTGATTGGCAATTCTTAATTGCCCATAGGAGTGAGTGTGGCCCTTTGACCTGTCCACAATCCTGCAAGACCTTCTTTCATTTTTGGAACACAATTTAAGATATTTTTAATGAAATCTAAGCACTCCATGACCCTCCCATGGACAGCAAAGTAACTACCACATTCAAGGCTCAGAAATGTACCAAGCTGATCAACAAAGTGACCTCAGCGGATCAACTGTAATATGAAGCCACGAGAATTTTTTTTTTGCACAAAGAAAACAAAAACTTTATTCCACATTTTTGTCTCCTTTATGTCATCTTTTTTAATGCTTTATAGCAGTTAGCCAACTAGCTTTTGGTGCATATACTGCCACCTACTGGGATGGAGCATTAATGTGGAGGAGATTTTATAAAAAAATGAATTAAATTGTGTTCCGAAGATGAATGAAGGTCTTACAGGTTTTGGTTTGGAACAACAGAAGAGTGAATAATTAATAAGAAATTTTGTTTCTGTGTGAACTTCCCATTTAAAATAAAGATTATTATTTGCTGCCTACTTGCTTTGTCAAATCTATTTAAATGACACAGGCTGGTTTGATATATTATATGTCCTGCATCAATGACATTTAAATTACTTTAATCTTAGATTATTTATTTGTAAACATGACCATCACTGTTTAGGTCCGCTGAATAATTGGTTTTAAACTGCTTTTGCTTGAAATAAAAAAATAAGCAGCTAATCCACTATTTTTTAAAATTAATTCTTACCACATATTGCTGTTTTCCACTTGGTAACAGGAGAGAATTCGCACTGCAGTTGTCTTCCTGCATACCATCGGCCGTTAAACATCATAAAAGCCTTTTTGCACTGATCCTCACTATTTCGAGAAAAAAAGCAAACCATTCAACTATACACTGTGACCAACCAGAACGTTAGTATCCAGGATTTTTGAATGTTACTTACGTGTCATACTGCACATAGACGTTGCCTCTTAAGTGGGGTTCAAAGTTGCAGCTCACCTGAAACATCACAAGAAACGGTTTAATGCCAAACACAAACTAGAGCTACGACTTCAAAAATCAGCTTGAACTGCACCACTTTATCACCTTGAACTGCACCACTTTTCCCGCGTTCCTGAATTCTGGAAGAACGTCGTCGTAGAAGTCCATAAACTGCTGCCGCATCTCGTCCTCGCTGTACTCGAGACTTGCGTCTGTATCGTAGTCATCACGTCTGCTCTGCTCCATGGCAAAGGTCACAAACATCCCGCGGACCATCAAAGTGGTGCTCGTGGTTGGGTGCTCGTGTTTACGGGAGCATCTGTTTAGAGAATAAAAATGAAAAGAAATAATCGAAAATGTTAAAAGTCTCAAATTAATAATACAGTTTGACTGATGCTAATATTACTTAATAATTATCAATTAATTAACAGACGGTTTTCAAAATAGCAAACATAACACACCAAGTAAAATAGTGCTGAACTTTATTAAAGAAAATAAAAAAGCACTACTGAATTGGGCTCTAGCTCTAGTTTGTGTTTGGCATTAAACCGTTTCTTGTCAAATCCACATTATTGGAAAAAAAAATCTCCTACATATGTTTTTTTAACACGCTCACCTGTAATTAATATTTTTTCTGCGGAGTATTGCTAATACAAATGCTGCTTGGTTTTGAGGTGACTGAAATTTGTTGTGTTTCCACTTTAGCATTTCCACTGAAGATTTACATGTTTCACCTAGAACTTCAGTCTCCATGTGTTTATTTCTTATAAAATTGAAATACTGGCACGAGTTCTGCCTTATTTTGGCACTTAATCATCGGCAGAGAGTGCCCCAGTCTTAGCTCGCTATGAATGCTTCCAGCCTGCTAATTGTCTTGCATCTAAGCAAGCGCACGCATATCCCAACTAACATTTGTGTGCATCCCAACCAACATTTGTGTGCTAACAAATATTTTACTATCCGCATCAACCTAAAACTTCGACCATACGTTATTATTCGAGTTATTACATCCCTCATTTATTACAAAAAAATGCAATATGCATATCTGCAATATTCAAACAATTTACATTTATTGTGCAACCCTATTACCATAAAAATATCAATAAAAATATATTAACTAAACTAATATCGATGTAAATAAATGATAATTAAAAAAATAACAAAATAAAATTTAAACAAATGTTAAAATGTATATGCTAAAAATAAAAAATTCTGCATTTATTCACCTGAGGTAATGTTACAATTATCATTTTATTGTAAATTGATGGAAACTGTCCATGTTTTAAAATATCTACACAAAGGCCACATATGGATATTTTTTGTATCGTCTTACACTTTTCGGTACAAATGATAGATCGGACAACCTTTATACATTATATAATTCATCTTACCGGTCTCCAAATCTGCAAGCTCCAGTTTTGATAAAAAAGGGGCAGTTTGCCTTGTCCTTTTCCGTCCCGTAATCTACAGGGGCATCTGGGTTTTTCCAAGAAGCTCCATTTTCCAACTGAAAAACATGCAATCAGTTTAAAAAAAAAAAACCCTTAAACTAAACCATACAGAACCTTGATATGTATTTCTGTAAATATTTCTGCACAATGTGGTTGTACCTGGCTTTCTGCTTGATCCAACAGTTTCTGTACAGCTTCCTATAAATGGTGCAAAGACACAGTATGACTGGTAAAAACCTGCAGTCGGCTACTGATATCTGTCAACAGCCGTTAAGAGCGCTGAGTAAATGTGAACGAATTCTTTATAACACTTTATTCCTGATGAGCATATCGAACAAAATTAGCATTAGCAAAATCAAAAGATACATTGTCTTCAAATGAAGAAGATGCCCACAGGCTTGCCCTGCTTTCTTTTGTGTATATCTTATGTTAAGGAAGTAACCAGGATTCATCACAATAAAAGACAATCAACATTAATCTGGAGGTGCACAGTTTTTTTTTCAGTAAATTGTGCGATTGCACCTAAACCTAAGAACTGCATGTTTTCCTTTCCTTTCTTTGTTCCCTGCAATTCTAGAAGAAAGAGAGAGGAAAATTCTCAGAGTGGTTTAGATACATCGATATGTCAAAGAGTAAACTGACAAACAGAACAAAATTGAAAAATATATTTGTGAATCGGTAATTCTATCACAGAGACGGGTTAGGAAGTGGGTAACAAATTGTGCAATAGCAACATCTGGGCTAGTAGTAGTCTTCCAAACAAGACACTACATTAATGCAAAGCATAAACTTTTTTTTATTTTTTTATTAGAGCGGTTCTAAGGGGCGGGGTTTAATGTTGCAGCGCCTCTAGTTCACATAGCTATGCGTAGCAGGTAGTGTGTCAACCCACATGGCGCTATTGCTCTCTGGCTGTCATGAGTGTGATTCTCGAATTAGAAATTTTGTTTTAGATTGTCTATTATTTATTTTGAAGTACGCATACAAGGGACACTCTACTATCCCATGAGGCTACAGGAGAGATGACTTCAAAAAGAGAGGAAGGCAACAACGCAGCACTTTTGAAGTGCTTAAAATAGCTTTAAATATCTCAGGAATAAGACATTGTTTCTTGTGGTCAAACTGCACTTGTTTATCATCATCATCATCATCCAAGTTAAACATTAAACTTGCACTGTTTTGACATCATATGACAGTATCGACTTGGCAGATGCAGCACATTTAAATCTCATTTATACTACCCATAATTATACTAAATAGGACATAATTCTCACGATCAGAAAGTAAATACTAATTTAGTAAATATAGGATGTTTTATGATGTATTAAGTAGTATGACATTTCAGGCAGAACCTAACAGTACAAAATAAAAAAAGTCCAAGTCATAATTAAATGATAAGCAGGATTAAGTTTCGATACTGTGTATTAAATAAAGCAGCATTCGAGTGCATGCGCAGATATGAAAAAACAGGTCGTGTATGTGGAAGCTGAGAACGAGAGGATATATAGAGATCAGGCTGTTTGACTTTATCCTCCGAATACAGGGTTCACCTCTCTGTCTCTTTTCTCCTGCTTCTTCTGCTCCTGCAGCTCTCTTTCCTTTTTCTGCTGTTCCTCCCATTCCTCCCTGATCCTCCTCTGCAGTGGATTGAAATGGAAAATATAAAGACGAGCAAGTTTAACACTTTAGTTTACAAAAAAAAAAAAAAAGAGCAATACTCGCACACACAAACGATCTCTCACATTACCTCTTCATCGTCTTTTTTCTTCTGAGCGGCTTCTTCTTTCTCTTTCCTTAATCTAAATTCCTCTTGTGCAATTCTCTCCCTCTCCAGCCATTCCTGGTGTAAACGCTCTTGCTCTCTGAACACATCGTCAAACACAGAACTTTTCAGCGATGTATAAATGTAAAGGCAAGTAGGAGCTCAGTGCTTAGTGTTGGTGTTGGACTGCTAATTGAAAGATTAGGGTTCGATCCCCAGCACCACTAACTTGCCACTGTTGGGCCCCTGAGCAAGGCCCTCCACCCCCGAATGCTCAGTTGTATAAATCAGATAAAGTAAGTTACTCTTAATAATGGCGTCTGTCAAATGCTATACATTTACGGCATTTGGCAGACGCCCTTATCCAGAGCGACTTACATTTATACAACGGGCCCAGCAGTGCTGGCTTGGTGGAGCTGGAAATCGAACTCACAATCTTCAGTAGTCCAACACCTTAAAAATGAGCCACCACTTCCCTATAAATGTAAATGTCAGACTATTGATCATGAATTAAAAGCCCCTAACCTTTAACTGCCTAGCTGTATGAATAGAATAAATGTATGTCGTTCTGGATAAGGGTGTCTATGCATAAATGTGAAACAGGGTGACAGCTGATGTCTGTAAGTATGGAGGATCCACCTACCTCTGCTCCTCATCTGCTTTTTCATCAACATTATCTTGATCTTGTTCAACTATTGACTGATCATCAGCATCTGCACAGAATCAATAACATTCTTATTTCACTACTTTTAAGATTCTGATCTTTTAGATGTAGTGGCAGAATAAAAGTAACAAAATGTGTACACGGAAGTGCATAATGGCACATACGAGCACATTCCCGGAGTTTAGCAAGAGCTTGACGTTTTCTTTTTCTTCTTTCCCGTTTCAGACAGACTCTTCGTTGTTTACCGCTAAAAACAGAAAACATTTTTTAGGAAAACGGCCACAAAATACCACAACTGCCGAATAAACTAGCGTACTATTTACCACCTAACATTCGAATAAAACAGTCGCATCATTCTCAGACCTTAGTAGCGCTGATTGCTCAATTTCCGCAACTTCATGCTGGTTCTCGGGTAAAATAACTAAATTCTCGACGGGAAACTGCTCATTTATCGAATACTGACACGAATCTGCGGATAACATTTTTTTTAGCACATCGCGCTAAATGCCGAATTATAAAACACACTCACGGGACACTCACACAGACGACAGCCGCGCAAAATGATGACGTTACTCTGCGGCGCGTTCGAATATCGCAGGAATCGCGCGCACGCGCGTTCGGTCTTGTGCGCATCGGCTGAAAGAATTTCCCGAAAGTTCAGTTTACTCTTAAGTGATATATTTCATTGAATGAGTGTTTTAATTTCTGACATTATATTCGGACTTTTCTGAATCTGGGCTCTGCTGGATATAGTCAAAAATGGCAGACAAAGAAGGTAACTTTGGGGCGCGTGCATTGTTTCCTTTCTGCGTTGATGGCTAACTGGCTAACCCGCTAAATTTTGGCGGTGGCGAGTAGTTTTTTTTTTCCTCCGTTTTAATTGGTTTTTTTTTTTTAATTTCCCAAACTTCCAAATGCATCAGCACTTTTCTAGAATAGCTCACAGTGTGTTTATTATACCGTGTGATTTAACATTAGCACCAAAAAAAATGATGAACGGTAACGTAACTGTGGAATTTGCAGAGAAGAGCCGGGGAAACAATGTGGCTAATTTATGACACTAAATGTCACTGTGATGACAAAAAAACGCAACGCATAAGTTCCATCTCTTTTTTCCTTCTGCGATGTCTTTTTCATTTGGTAATGCGGTTAAAACAAAGTTTGGAAAATACCAAATAAGTTTTTTTTTTTATTTAACATTTTATTTAACTTACCTGTAATTTGTTTTATCTCTGCGTTTATACGAAAAGATTTAATAATGTATATATTAATAGAAGACTCAATAGAAATGTGTTTAACTGAATAAAAATAATTGTTTAGAATTCTCAGAAGTTGAATTCCCAACAATGAATAATTAATCAAAGCCTATTTATTAATCAGTAAAAATATTTACTGCTCCATTTAAAAAGAATGTTAGAAGCTTAAGTAATTTTCTTGTTTATTCCTAACTACACAGTGATTTATTTATTGCACATCCCTTCTTAGGGTATTGGGGTTCAGCACACAGGGTCAGCACTGATATGCTGGAGTAGAGCTTGTTAGGGGCCTTGCTCAAGGGCCCACCAAGGGGCTTGCAGCCTGGCAGTGGTGAAGGTTGAACCCTGATCCTTGGATCAACAATCCAAAGCCTTAACCATTGAAGTGTATTAATGCAACAGCCAACATTGCTGTATTAATATAACATGTCTAGGTATTTGTAATAAAGCGGTCAGTGTAAGCAGTTTGAGCTTGTATCTTGTGCATCTACTTGATTCGGTACTGTCTAATCTGCCAGTCATGTGAGAGCAGCATCGTGCAAGACATCCTGGAGGTACAAGGCATTTAATTTTAACCCCTGGCATGATTATTCCTACTAAAACACCTGGTTACAACATTATATGGTATATCATATAGGTCAGGTCACCAGGATGTCTTCCATGTAGTTTTATCAGACTGTAAAATAACAGGATGCAAGATACCAGAAATGGATTTTAAACCTTCAGTGACTGAGTGCATTAATAGCAATAGCAAAGGAATGAATGCATACAAAACGAATGATATGAGGTCAATCCTCTACTGAAGCAAGGGGTAAACTGTTGTAAGTTCGAAAATCAATACGATTGTGTATACAAGATGCCGAATAGGTCATACAAGACTTCCTCATTCTTATTTACTGAAAGGAGAGGAGAAACCGGTCTGAGAGTGATGTAGAGATGTGCCGAGTGTAAAGCGTATTTTAATTGGATGTCTATTTTTAAATGATGCTCTGCGACACTTATTCAGAGAATACATTGATCGATATTTGGGGAAAACCCGCCTAAGACAATTTTGAGATTTCTGTCCAAATTGAGTTGAACTATATGTGATCGCTCTTACTAAATTTTCTATTGGTTTTATTTTACTATAGATAAAAAAAACCCCTATAATACTATACAAATTTTTATATATTTGTATTAGTATTTTATATACAGTGTAAGTACTTTTAACTAAATAATAACGTCTTATATTGAAATACCTTTCTTTTCATAAATATATCCATTGCTGCGTAAAATTATATTTTATCAGACTGTCTGGCTGTAGTGCACTTGAGTTAGTTATGTATTTGATGTTGCCTGGATTAGTTTACATACAAGAGAAAAGTAAATAAAGTGGTTTAGCCAGGAACATAGTCAGGAAAGAACATTCATATACTAGATCACTGCAGTTGAAATGCAGCATTTAAACATACAAACATAAGAGCTGAGAACTGTAAACAATACATATATGAGATTTGAAAAAGGATAACTAGAGGAATTGTTCTGCTTAAGTTTTTATGAACCGTTTATTAACATAATTTCAGTACGATTACTGTGCAAATCAGTGTTATGTAAATAGTCTAAATAGATTGAGTAGAAGATGGCTTGCTCTTTCTTTTCTAGTCTATGATGACGCTGTAGAGGAGCGGGTCATAAATGAAGAATACAAAATATGGAAGAAAAACACACCTTTTTTATACGACCTGGTTATGACACACGCGCTGGAGTGGCCGAGTCTCACGGTGCAGTGGTTGCCAGATGTAAACAGGTGAAAGAACAAACACTTGATGCCAGTTATATTTTTCTTTCTTGATACTCAGACCAACATAAGTGCACTTAAATAGTTGAAAAAAAAGGCTTTGCAGATCTGTGTGTTTGAATCATTTTTTTTATAGCTTTAAAAAATATTAATGTGGGTGTTTCGCCTACAGTGGTTCAGACTGTAAGGTTGGCAAAAAAAAATGAAAGAAACTTTATCAGCACGATGGTATAAAACTTTACATTTCTTGTCCATAAACATGTGGGAGAGCGTTTCTTTAGTCCTTTGGCAATCCTACAGCCTGACCACCTTTACAAGAACAAAATTACAGACAACGTTATTCTTTTATATGTACTTTCTGAATTAGACTGGAAGGAAAGGATTATGCAGTTCACAGACTGGTGCTGGGAACACACACTTCAGATGAGCAGAACCATCTGGTGATTGCCAGCGTTCAGATCCCCAACGACGATGCTCAGTTGGACGCTTCTCACTACGACAGCGAAAAAGGAGGTTGGTGTTAAATATGTCAGTATTTATCTATAGTGTGAGATCGAGACTAAAAGATGGAAGCTTACAAAAAGCTTTTAAATGCATGTTACTCTTTAGCTAGCCTTTTAATGAAATGTTTTTGATTTAATACTAAATTGGGTTTTGTGTTTGTTTTTTTTCAGCAGGTATGTTCACACCTGAAAATTATACTTCGGAAAGTTCACTTTATTAAATTCATTCTCTTCAAAGTGCTGAAGGATGTAAAATTCTAAGTGGAAAATCAGTTCTGGTGGTATTATTGATGACGTCCTGACCTGTTAGTAGAACAAGTCTTCTTAATGAATATTTCTACTTAAACATTTATTTAATATATTACTTTAATGTTGAATGTAGTGTTTATATTCTGACTAGCATTCAACTCTTACCAACTTATTCTCTCTCTTGCTCTCTCTCTCATCTCTCTTGCTCTCTCTCTTGCTCTCTCTCTTGCTCTCTCTCTCTCTCTCTCTCTCTCTCTCTCTCTCTCCTCTCTCTCTATCTCCCTCTCTCCGGCTCGTCCGGCTCGTGCTCGCTCTAGAGTTTGGAGGCTTTGGGTCCGTAAGCGGAAAGATTGAGATCGAGATAAAGATTAATCATGAGGGTGAGGTGAACCGGGCGAGGTACATGCCACAGAACCCTTGCATAATCGCCACAAAGACTCCCACATCTGACGTGCTCGTCTTTGACTACACTAAACATCCATCCAAACCAGGTGAGGATGAGTTTTGTAGCAAATTACGCCAGCATAGTTTTCTTTTTTTTTCAGTGAACCCTTATGCCTTAATGAGCAGAATCTTCAAATCAACAGAAATAATAATAGTATGAATGTGAAAAATCGTTACAAATTGATGTCTAATTAGAAAAATATAATATCAGGTTTGAAAAAAGTAAAACTGCATAAAACATTATTAAAAGGTAGCCTACACCTGTTCCATGTCTAACAATTGTTAGAAAGATCCTTGGTACAAGATTTTACAACACTGAAGCAGCAACAGACTGTAATCGTGGCTGTAAACCTTGCTATATATTCATATTCTTGTATGTATTGTGTAACTGTACACATACGACTACAACACCTTATACTTTGCATTCTAAAATGCATGAGTAATCAGTGCAGAGATGCCTGAATAGACAGAATATATGATCTTTATTTCTTGCATTAGTCTTGCTGCAGCATTCTGCACTTTTTGCAGGTGTGACGACAAAACCGACATACCTTTAGATACAAGCTATTACCAAACCCTTACAAGTTGGTGGAATGAATTAGTTTCTTGAGGTTGTGAAATAATTGTTGAGTTTAGCATTAATTTGCAGTTGAGAGTTTTAATCACAAATGAAGTGTTTTTCCTGTCAAACTTGAAATCAGTTGAATGATGAAATGATTTAAATTCTAAACCATATAATGATATATCTAATCTGCTAGACCCCAGCGGGGAATGCAGTCCAGACCTAAGGCTCAGAGGTCATCAAAAGGAGGGCTATGGTCTTTCCTGGAACCCCAACCTGAGCGGAAACCTGCTCAGTGCTTCAGATGATCATGTGAGTGTTCTGAATCTTTAGAGCAGTAAAGTTTGGCTCTGTTAAACTAATGCATTTTCTAAACTTTTTTTCTTTTGGCAGACCATCTGTCTATGGGACATCAGTGGATCTCCTAAGGAAGGAAAGATTATAGATGCGAAGACCATCTTCACCGGTCACACTGCCGTGGTGGAGGACGTGTCCTGGCACCTTCTGCACGAATCCCTTTTTGGCTCTGTGGCGGACGATCAGAAGCTTATGATGTAAGTACAACTAATGAAATATATAGCAGCTGAGTGGCACGGATTATGTGGTGGTAGTGGTGACTCAGTGGGTAAGGTGTTGGACTGCTGATCGAAAGATCTTGGGTTTAATTCCCAGCACCACCTTATATAAATGGAAATATGCCAAGTCAATAAACATACACAGAGTGGAACTAGTCAGTTCAACTAATTTAACCCTTAATCTTTCCTGAAATGCCCTATGGGGATATAACTTTCAGGTAGAAACGATTTATAAAACAGATTTGCAGATTAATAATTTTTTGTGAGAAAATAAATCAATAGCAGCACAGATTAATGTTTTAAAGCTGTGGTTTGATTTCTGTTTCTTTTATATTTTGTTAATGCATCTCAGCAGTTTAAGGTTAGGGGCCTTACTCGGGGCCAAGCAGTGCAGCTTGGTGGTAAAATTGAACCATGATCTTCTGATCAGCAGTCCAACACCTTAACCTCTAGGCTACCACTTCCCCACTTTATTAGTGTTAACAGTTAAATAGTAATATATAAAAATTATTTTCATAATTGTTATATTTTTTCATAATGACTGTAAAAATATTATTTTCTGGGGGTTTTTTCGCTAAAAATGCATGTGTCGACTAATTTTTTTGTTAAAACCATGTGAAAAACACCTTTGGAAGACATGCCAGAATGGTTTAAATATATTGACGCACGAAAAAACCACTTTCCTGGCGTCCTAGAGACTTTCCTGGCGTCTTTTTCTAGAGAGCTTTTTCACAAGAAGCACTTTGCTGCACGTACATACAGAACACATGAAACCACAATGTGTTAGTGCTTATGATGAAAATAGTCATTCCACACATAAGCTTTTATTTTATTTTATCATTTTAATTCAAATCAATTGATTGATATCAGTTTAATATCAAATTTTCCTATGATTTGAATATTTGAAATCATAATTTTCATATTTTTTCATAAAATGAGTACAAATATTTTCTTGGTTTTTCACTAAAAGTGCACATGTGCTATCATTTAAATTGTATTATGTACGCTGATATCAGTGAATTATGGACTATTGACTTTCCACTTGTATTTAAACAATGACAAATTATCATGTCAACTGACTGGGACAAAAGAATTTTAACAGCAGAAAACCAAGATCGTAACCTTTTAATAGATGATGAGACTTTGTATTTGTGAGACTTTCTGATTACCAGGGACGTGCAGTCACTAGAGACAGTTATAAAAAGTGAATGCCACTGATCAGTGTATAAATGAATTTTATTTTATTTATGACATGTATGTTTGATTTTAATCAATTTTTATAGAAAAAATTACTGTACTTCCTGTTTAATTCATAATTCAGGTATTTGCAAATCTGACCGAAATATTCTGGGCACTGGTCGGTACTAGGTGTTTTTTTGCATCTCCATCTTAATCAAACAAAGTTTATTTTAACCAAACCAGTTTAGGATTAAATGTGTCATAGGTTTGCTGCGGTTGACTGTGTTACCAACATTTAGCCGTAACACCAGTGATGTCACTTGCCCACCACGGCACTGCCCCCACTGCCATTTGCCAGATTTGTCAATTTTTTTTTTTTCATTTGGTCAGAAGAGAAACTATGATTAAAAACCGAACGCAATCTGCTGCATGACAGTCACATCATGGATCAGCAGCAGATTTTAATTATCACGTTTGGTTTATTCGATTTTATTGTTAAATTCTGTGTTTCATATAAGTGAGTTAATGATTAAAAGTGAAGGTAATCAAGGAAATGTGGAAAACTCCAACAAAAGACTTACCGTGATACTGTTATTACCAGTGGGGGTTTTTTTTGGGGGGGGGGGTACATGACTAAAGGCTATCCGTTAATTACAAATCGTTTTGTCTTCAACAGCTGGGACACAAGATCCAATAACACTGCTAAACCCAGTCACTCAGTGGATGCTCACACTGCTGAAGTCAACTGCTTGTCCTTCAATCCCTACAGCGAGTTCATCCTAGCCACTGGATCTGCAGATAAGGTTTTTACACCACTAGTCCACACACACACACACACACACACACATTCTATAGCTGTTGAAATTATAATTAAATCCCACACAGTCATATACAAACACATCTGTAGTCTTGACATATGCACAAGTGTTTCTTCTCACAGACTGTGGCGCTATGGGATCTGCGCAACCTGAAGCTGAAGCTTCACTCCTTCGAGTCACACAAGGACGAAATATTCCAGGTAATTCTTCTAGCAGTCACCCACAAACTGTCATACAGATAAATAGCTGCACATTTGGCCTATTGATAGTACTGGTACAAAATACTCAACAGACAAAACAAGTTTATTACCTGGTGGCTTTTCTGTCTATAAAGTTGGTTGTGGTTCAAAATATTTTGTCCATGGTGGCCTTTTCAATTCAGTTCAGTGTATTTATCCAGTACTTTTAACAGTGGACATTGTGCTGTTATCTGGTGGATTAGTGGTTAAGGTGTTTTGCTGCTAACTGGAAGATTGTGGGTTCGATTCCCAGCACCTCCAAGCTACCACCGCTGGGCCCCTAAGCAAGGCCCTTAATCCCCATTGCTCAGTTTTATAAATGAAATAAATGTAAGTTACTCTGAATAAGGGCATCTGCCAGATGCTGTAAATGTAATGTAATGATGTGGTGATACATATGACAGGAGAATAGAAAAATCCTATTGAAAGATATATGAAAATGCCACCAACACAAAGCATCAGTTGGACTAGAATAGGAAATCGGACCCAAAAACCAAACACTGAACAATAAAGGGGAGGTTGCATAAATTTTAGTGAAAATACAGACACTTAAATTAAATTTGTATCTAATAAGCAAGCAAGACATAACGATTGTCAAGAGAAAACTTCCAAAGACAACATGAGGGAATTATGTAAGGTCAATTTTACAGTTTCTGCCATTTTAGCAGACAGTCTTCCAAATCGACTTACATTCATCTGATTCTTTTTCCGATTGAGAGTTTAAAAATATGCTTATTTCATAACAGAAGAAAAAATCATCTCGGTTCAGCAGATGAGTAGAAATAAAATCTGAAGCAGGTCTGTAGAAGGTAAAAACATGTTTTTGTTCAGCGTGTGTTGCTTGCTTCTTTTTTCAAATATAACAATTTACTGAGATAAACAGCCCATCCAGGGACGTCTCTCTTCCAACACCGTTTTTTTAATGCAGGAACTGTAGGACACGCACCTTAAACACCATCTGATAATTTGATTTTGAATAATTTCATTTGTGTGTCCCAACACTGACGGTACATTTCTTTGGACAGGTTCAGTGGTCTCCTCATAATGAGACAATCCTGGCCTCCAGTGGAACAGACAGGAGACTCAATGTCTGGGACCTGAGGTGAGACAAGACCTAAAGTCATACCCTAACCCTATATTTTTTGGCACCCTTTGCTGCCATCTTGTGACTATAATTAGCCTAAAGAAGTTATAACTATGGCTCGGTCTGAAATCGCATAGTAAACATGTACTACATTTAAGTACATACTCCCACCATTGAACAAGTACATTCCAAATGATATGGTTACGGGTAGACACTCTAAAACAGGAGGTGTAGCGCCTGGACAGTCTGTGGCATGTACATAACAGATGTATGATGGCGGCAAAGGAATCACTGAGTCAGAAATACCGAATTTTATTCATACTACTCATAACCAAGCTATAAGAACGTACTTATTTAGCATTTAGTACATACTTGAGTAGCGCGCGATTTTAGACTTAGTTTTAGTTTAGTTTCAGGACCTCATCTTACAATATTGTTGGTGCTATTGCGTTATGTCCCGTCCTTTATTGTCTTTTTTGCACTTTCCTTGTAATGTTTGTATTGTTTATTGCACTGCCTGCATTAGGTTGCACACATGCACTTTATGTCTATCCTGTTCAGTGGCACTTTGTTGTTTTGTGAAATTCTATGTTTTGTGTAGCACCAGGGGGTCCTGGAGAAACGTTATTTCATCTCACTGTGTACTGCATTCTGCTATATATGGTTGAAATGACAGTACAGCTCCTTGAACTTGAACTTTTAGTTACTGACAATGCATCTAATATGGCCATCTGTGCTAAACCGGATAAATTGTATGTTGCTACGTGCAAAATTTTATTTCCTGTCGATTCTTTGTAACTATGTTGTTGACTTGCCAAATCATTTCCATTTGTTTTCTTGGAAGTAAATTAATTATGGGACGTTACTGATGCTTTAATAGTCAAACAATAAGGAAAAAAAACTGTATTAAATGAAAAGATGCACCGATACTTATTTTATAAGTGCTTTACAGCTCTCTGAATCTGAATATAGTCGAATCATGTGGTGCTTAGAGATTCTACCCTTACTATGTAGTATGGAAGTATTAGATTTTTAATGGGGTCCATGTGTAGTAGTGCGTCACTGACGTCCTCTTTTTTTCTTAAAATGCTTGCAGTAAAATTGGAGAGGAACAGTCTGCTGAGGACGCTGAAGATGGACCTCCAGAGCTGCTGGTAAGTCCACAACACAGGTCGTTTAGTTCTTTGAGGTTTTGGGGGGTTTTTTTTGCAAGCTACAAACTCTTGTGTCCGCGACTGTGACAGTTCATTCACGGCGGCCACACAGCAAAGATCTCTGATTTCTCCTGGAATCCCAACGAGCCCTGGGTGATCTGCTCCGTATCTGAAGATAACATCATGCAAGTTTGGCAAATGGTCAGTGTTAATAATGATGATTAATAATTAAACAGTTTTATTATTTAAAACACAGTATTCTTTTTTTTTTAGTCGATTTATGAAACCACTCGTTCCCTCTTTCAGGCTGAAAACATCTACAACGATGAGGAGCCAGACACTCCTGCCTCAGAGCTTGAAAGCCAGACCTCATAACAGCTTCCAAAATGTTATAGCAAGGTCTGGTTTTCTCACTATTACCCTGGTTTTCTTTCATTACAACCCTTTTCACTCACAATCACTTGGGATGGATCAGTTTATGAAACTACTGCGTTTGATGACCTCATCCAGAGGCCAAAATCCAATTAAACCAGTTTCTTAACCCTTCTTTACTTTCCTGAAGTATTATTCAGCATCTGTTATTTTGTCTATTCTCTCCATTTCTGATGTGTAAAAATGTTTTCTAACAAGCAACAGTGATGTTGGAAAAAACATCAGGAGATGTGGTGTGGGAGAATGTTCTGATAAAGAACTTTAAAAATGCACTCGACGTCTCCATGCACTAGTGAAAGCAAGCAGTTTTCAATCCTTTATACTTTTTGTGCATAAATCTGATGTCAGCTGCAATAAATCTTTTGTAAAACCTTTCATAAGTTTGTTCTATGTGTTTGCCTAAAACAGATACTGTAGTACTGATGAATAATCAAATAATGACTCATATATACAGTTTGTTTGTCGGTCTATTAGACAGCATGCATTTCCTGCCCGGTGCCCATGGAGCACAGCAGAGGAAAAAAAGAAGCCATGATGACAATACAGAAAAATCTACAAAATGTTTTATTCAAAAGCAAGACACGGCTACAATAGCGTTTGGTCTTTGAGAGGACACTGATTCAGTTGAAGGAGCAGAGAAAAGAACGATCAGAGCAATTTGCTGCCTTGAGCCTCTTTCACAGTTAGTTTTGCCTGTGGAGGTAGATTTTTTGCATAACCTGAGAATCAAACCGGGACAACAGCGAAGGAAATAGACACCCAACAGTTACCAAAACACCAACCTGTCCGCAATTACAGTTTAACACTCACTGCGTACTGAAATTAACCACAACTTTAAAAGAAGACAGAAGTCACTCATGCTAGAAATCTGATCTTAAAACATTGTAATGTAAAGTCAGATTTAACAAAGTCACTGGAATGCTGAAGTCGGAGGAGATGCAGCGTCTGATTCTCCTGATTTGTTCACGTGTTGCGTTTTTTAAAACATGACTTAATTGCTATAATTTCTTCCAGTTTACTTTTATTTAAAAAATACAATCCTACAATAGATTTTCCAGCGATTCTGTGTGTTAGTCTACATATTATATAATAAACTCAGTATAAAAATACTGGAATCTGTTTAATAGTCAAAATCTTGTGAAAAAACACACCCGGTTCTCCTGTTTAAAAGGGTCATGAACTACCCCAGTTTTATTTTATATTATATTCTTCTCTGAGGTCTACATATAATGTTAAAGATTTTTACATCAAAAATCATTCTAATTTAGAAGTAATGTTATTTTTCTGTCCTGTTTTTATCCCTCCTCATCAGGACGTTCTGTTTGAATAGGTGTGGCGGATTATCGTCATGGAAGTCAACGCCCACTGCTAGCAGTTTAAAAGTAATTGTACCCATCACATGCATGCGAGCATTTGTGAGCAGAACTAAACGGACAGTGATGTTAACAGGGTTTATTTTTTTCTATTCTATAAAGCGGCCGCTTATCCACACCATCACATAATAAAGAAGGAACCTGTTATTTTGGCCGATTGCCTTTTATGTTTTTAAGTAAAGGTCATTGCACAACAAGTCCAACATTTTTGTACACGTTTTCATCAGGATTATCCTAAAAAAAATTAAGTTTATTTCAGGATTCTTATTCCTGAGGCTCAGTTTGATTATTTGCTAGCAAAATACTTAAGCCACATTTTAAAGCTACCAAAGCTAAAAAAACAATTGATCCTGAACAGCAGTATGTCTAATGTAAGGTCACACACACACACACACCAAACAGCAGCATTGGCAATGTGCTCTCATTCAATAAGTGACACCAGCCGTTCGCCCTTTTGGATTTTGGTTCTTGTCTGTACGGTGGCTCTAAATTATCAAAACAGCTTGCTATAAATGCGAAAAACAGAAAAACCTGGTCTGAATTAAGCTTAACAACAGTTTTAAGTTCTAAAACTTATGTCAAAAGATTAAGGATATTTTTTTTGCTTTTCAGTTCATGACCCCTTTAATGACTATAGAGTTACAAGCCGCTATGTACCTTAGTTAAATTAGCATAAATCAGATTTTCCGGTAATTAGCAACAGCTACGAGGCTCATGGCTACAAAATGATCTTATAGAGAAAAAAAACAACATTCATTATTTCCTGTCAAGTATCAGAAATGTCAAGGCCTCTTTTGAGCTCAATCGGGAATGAATTTCCGACAGTTTTATTTCCCGTTCTAATGGGAAACTGTTGTAAGTGCAGTGCATAAGTAAAAGACGGCTATAGCAAATGGTTAATATTGAATGTTTCATTAGCAGAAAATGAACATTTTTACACTGAACAAATGAATCAAACGGCATTTCACATTATATGAATTTAAGGAAAAAAAAAAAAAAAAAAGATTCTAAGCTTCAAGTCATTACAATACTACGGCCAATTGCGTTTGCCACAGTTTTAAACTTCTTCCTCCTTGTTTATTTACTTGAATGAGCATTTCAAGTGTTTAGTTATCTGGGTGTTTTTTTTTTGGGGGGGGGTGTGTGTGTGTAATTTTTGGTCATAAAATTAAAGGTTCAAAATTGCTGCTTGGGGAAGCGACCAGCTAGTTTAACATATTAAGACATTTTTCAGGACTTAACATAATATCAAAAACTCAAGCCATTTTGTTTTTAAAGTTTCACAAAGTTTCACAAAGACTTTAATTTGTCATTTTTTTATTTTTTTACACAAAAATAAAGGTGACATTTTAAAGGAATGTTTCTTACTTATGGTACCTTGATGTGCACACAAACGCCCCTGATGTCATTGTAAACATGTCTAAACGTAAAGTGATTACAAAGATTTTGATGATCAAACTTGTATTTTGTTAATTGTATTAGGAAAAACATGATCTGCAGCCTTGTTCATAAATAAACCTACGACTTTGATGCTGTCTGAGTAGTCCCAGACTTTTCACATATTTATTTATTTATTTATTTTAGCAGCCTTAAGACAAATAAGCCCTTAATTCCAAGTATTTCCGAGTTGGGAAAAAAAAAAAAAGATTCAAGCAATATTGGTATTAGAAATGACTAACCACTAGAACAGTGACGTCTGAAAATGTATTTTAAATGGAAGAACAAAACCCATTAAACCTTCTTTAGTCTGGTGCACACCATCCGTTTCTAGTTTCAGGAAACCCGATCATGATCGTTCCTCTTATAAAACGCCAATCGAGCGCACTGTTAATTAATTAGACACAGTTGGTTAATAAACTACGTATCAAAATAGTAGTTATGTCAAAATATCACTATCATTTGAAGCTTAATCGGAATCTGTTTATTTTAGCTACTTTATCATATAAAAATCTAAAGTCCACAGATTAGCAGAGGCGGGGGGAAATAACTGAAATGAGAAGAATTGGGGAATTAGGTGAGGAACACTTAAGCTGTTGTCAATGCTGGACCACATGACTGTTTCTGAAGAAAAATACACATGGTAGAAAAAGCCATTAAAAAGTGCTCATCATGAAGCCGGTGTACAGAGATGGGTTTATACTAATTTTTTTTTTTAGTTTTAATATTAACTACTAAACAAAAATATATACCTCCAAAAAAAAAAAAAAAACCCTTAGAGGGTCTGGCTCAGTCGTCATAAAGGTGCTCTCTGGTTGACTCCTCGCTCTGTGTCTCAGGAGTGAAACATTCCATTTCTCTCCCTACCTCTTCATCCATCCCTACACTCTCAGGAGGGCTGAATGCCTCCTCTGGCTGGGGGTCCGGTGGCCCCGTTCCCTCCTCTTCAGGATTCTTTGCTGGGCCCTGAAGGGCTCCTAGCTTTTGGCTCAGGTCGTTGCGCTCCATCTGCAGGGCTCTGCACAGCTTCTCCAGACGCTCCAGTTTCCCTTGGAGAACCTTGTACTGTTTGTCTCGCACAGTTTTCTACAAAAGGAGGTTCATAAATAACAATATGCATTTAGGGTTGAACTACTGATGCTTTATTTTCTTAAAAGTATCCAACTTGAAACTTTAAATGTTTTAATATAAAATGTTTTAGCACATGAAAGATTCTGCAACAATCATGAAGAAATTGCTAGAAAAAAGCTGATATTTCTTATAAACATAATCGTGGTGGTTCATCTGTTAGGGGGAGAACAGGAATGGAAGTCATTCAGCAGTTACAGGTGGCAGTTTTACAGGTGGCGTCCGCTACATTGGGTGGCCTGTTGGAAAGCTACATAATTTTAAAATAGCTGCAAGACGTACAGCACACACACACGGACGGCCGTTTAACCGACCCAGAATGTCTCCCCTGCTAATATGTACATGGTGGATTTTGGTATCTGAACAGGGTGATGACGGCCGGCTTTTGGATCAGAACTGGCGGTCGGTGGAATCAACGTCAGGGTCAATTATTTGTAGGCTGTAAAATTTCTAAAACACTGCAGACAGAGACTTCCTGTAAAGTGTTTTTCTATGACTATACCTCAGAAGAGAAAGTGGTAGCTTAGTGTAGGATTGGGCGATATGACCTAAAATCATAACTTCGATTAATTGAACATTGTACGTCGCATGAACAATTCATTTTTTTACCTTATTTTTATTTATTTTGCTGTTTAATTTGGTCCTCATGTTGATGAGTTTACTCAATGTTGAGCTCTCAGTCTTGTTGCTTCAGCGCCACTGACTTGACCAGGAGACTTCACACCCGGTAGTAAAATTTTAAGGGGAAGGGAGTAGTTAAAAATAAAAATAAAAAAACCTGACATGGGAAAATTACATTTTTGTCTAGCTCTAACTCAGTGGTTAAGGTGTTAACCAGTAGATTGTGGGTTCGATTACCAGCATTACAAAGCTGCCACTGCTGGGCCCCTAAGCAAGTTTTCGTGTTAACGATCAAATCTTCATTTATCCATGATGCTGTAAACAAGCCAACATGTCTGACCAATCTGTGTCTCTCGTGTTTACACTATACAACAGATCAGCTGCTGGTTCTGGATTAACAGACAGATCCAAAATTAAAACATCAGTTACCATCTACAGACCTGCTTATCTAAACTACATCTACATCCAGCATGTTGTCTCACCTCTTCAGCCATCTGCAGTAAGGTCTGGTTGTTAGTCTCCCATTTGGTTCTCCAAAGAGTGGTCTCCTTCTCCAGCTTCTTGATTTTCTTGGTCATCTGTGGATCACCAGGGATTAATTCAAACACCGTTTAAAGCCAGCAGCTGCAGGAAATGCGCTACAGGAATACAACAAACCTTCTCCATCTCCTGTCTGAAGGAGGTGAACACCTCATTGCTCTTAGCGAGGGTCGTCTGAAACTCTTCGAATTTGTCCATGTAAAGGGTGAGCTGCTGCTTTAGCTGAAGCTCCTGCTCCTTCATCAGCTCACATTTCCGTCTGGATTCTGTTGCATCTTTGAGGAGCTGAAGAAATAATAGAGATGTGACGACGAATTTGAGTGATGAAGATGCAGCAGTACCAACATTCTGTCCAATCTTTCAATGTACTTAAACAATAAACAAAAGCAGCTTTTATGTTAACCCTTTAACAGTTATACAATCTGGTCCATAACTTTTGGCATCCATTTAGTTGAAGTAACTGTAGTTGAAGTAACAGGAGGGAGTTTAAGTTTATTTCTCTTTTTAGGGCAGGGTAAGGTACTGAGTTGTTAAGGGTGGCTGAAGACAAATGGTTAAGGTACAGAAAGACCGGGTTGGGTCCGGCAAGTCAACCACCTGGGTTCAACACCCCACCTGAGCAAGACCCTTAAACCTTCCTGACCCTTCCAGGAGCGCTGTATTATAGCTGCTCCACCCTGCGCTCTGACCCCACCCCAGCTGACTTACTAAGAGGGGATATGCGAAAAATGCATTTCATTGGCTCTACACGTACACGTACCCTGCACAGCGAATATTTTTTATTTATTTTTTTTTTTTACGAATTGAATATTTTTTATTTATTTTTTTTTTTTTAAAAGTTTTTTTTTTTTACAAAAGAGATCTGGCCAAAAAAAAAAAAAAAAAAAAAAAAAAGTCAAAACAAAACAAAATAAAAAGTACTAATAAACATAATTCATACTAATATATTATTTAATATCACGGATATCACTTCCACAATAGTTTGAGTTAAATGCATCTACAAATGTGATAAACTGAAGCTGAAGGCAGCACAGTAAGTTTGAAGTTTTTTGAAAAGTTAAAAATTAATTTTTATAAAGCCTACCGCTTTTGTCTTTTAACTGGTGTTTTCAATCATTCCATGAATAATGAGGAATAATAAAGCTTCATTTTTTTCTTTTACATTCTTTTAATACCAATTAAAACACATTAAATCAAAAATAAAAATGAGAAAACAACCCAAATCTTACTAATTTAAAAGACATAAAAGCTCTGATGCTTTGAGGATCTTAGTCAATTAGCAAAATGACTGCCAAACCTTTTTTCCACCTTACAGTGAATGCTCTCTTTTCTCCCTTTTCTCTCTAACACTGTTTTGATAAACATTTGAAGTTTTGCTTTCCTTCTGTCCTGACTGCTATTTTATCAAAAAACAGCGAGCAAGTAATATCACCGAATCATTTTATCACTTTTAAAGATGGAATCGTTTAAAATTGCTTGGTTGTGTAAACTAGCAAAACAAAACATGTCCAACTAAAACATTCATTCATTTTATAACTAATCTGCGAATGACAGTACATACGTCGCTAATGCGGACTAATGCTGTACGGATTATTGGTCAGCTACAACTACATTTACCCACTATTAAAAAGGTCGTTTATCCAACAATGTCGGTGAAAACATTCCAGCAGATAATTCCTAGCACCTGCAACCAGGAACACAAGACAGCATCAATATGTCACAGCGAGACTGCTCACATGCCGAAACTCAGTGTCCCTGAAGAGATTGCTGTCTTCTTTACTAACAGTAATTGATTTAGACTTTTGGTAAATTGTTCTTCGATGACCAAAAACATTAAAAAAAACAAACAAACAATAATTTAGTCATAAACTTCCAGGACCCTTAGGAACACTAAATATTTATACAGACCTAGGGGCCATACTGAGTATAATGAACTTTTTTCTGCTAATCAGTGGTTTTAAATCAGAGCGACTTACAAGTTCTCTCTCTCTCTGCTGCTTCTCTTCCACCTCTCTCATAAGCTCAGCCGTCCTCTGAAGATTTGCATCCACCAGCTGCTGCTGAAGCTCTTTGTGCTTGAACACCTTGTCGATGTGCTGAAAATTTGCACAATTTTTAAAAAAATTTCTTTTAGTTTTAGACCCATCTATTAGTAATGATATAGAAATAAAAACTTTTGTTAGCAAGGGAATATCATTACAGTAATGAATGTGTTGTTTAGTAGAAATGCTTGTTTAGTACCGTTATTAGTACTGTCATCAAATATCGATTCTGCATATCGATTATCAGTCACTTAAAAAATGCATCAGTTCTAAAAAAACAATAAGGCCGTCACAATTATTAAATAATCGTATGATCGCAATTATTTGGCATATTTGGCATTTGTCTTGTTTCCAACCGCAATTATTGTGCACTTTTATTATCCAAAAAGGGGAAAATGTAGTAACTGCATCTGCAAGTATTTGAGCTGGGTGAAGCAGTGTAATTTTTCCCTGAGTTTGAAGTGGATTTTTTGAAAGTCGGACCGTTTTTGATGCTTCTGATGCTCCACTAACGCTCCATCATGAGCTCACCTTATGTTAACGCCCTCTAATGCATCTGTATGAACAAATTCATATGCTGCTAAACACCAATGACAGAACATAATAACATATGGATTTCCTTAAGTAATATCTTTCTATTTATCTATGATAAAATATTAACGGGGACGCGTTAATCAGGCACTTATTTTTCCAAAGAGCGAACATAGAGCGAGGAGTAAGTGAGGAAAGAGCACGGAGTGAGTGAAGAGGCGGGAAATGAAAATCCGGAGCAGTGCTGGAGTGGAGCAGTTATAAAAAATGCTTTCAGCATAAATTTGCTAAAGCCCCAAAACAGGCAATAAATCCTCAGAATCGCATTTCTTTATTTGACAATTAATCGTCACCCAAATTTCATAAATGTGACAGCCCTAAATGCTGGTGACACTTAACCGATCTGCTTGAGGGATTTTCCTCACCTCCTCCCGCAGCTCATACTGCTCAATTAGCCTCTTGAGTTTTTCGGCCAGCTCCGTGTTCTCCTGCCTCAGCTTGGCGTTGTGGGTGTTGTGCTGCTCCATTTGCGTTTCGATCTCGTTCAGAGTCATCTGAAAGTGAAGCGTGGCCTCCTTCCGCCTCTCTTCGTATTCTTTGAACCGCTGGGTGTTCTCTTCCTGACAAACAAAACAAGGATTTCTCGTTAACATTTGGGATAGTGTCATGTTACAGTGCTAATCTCTGCATAAACATGTCTATTAATCTGTAACCGGCCCAGGAATTACGCAGCACCTTTAGGGTCTTGTTGTGCCGCTGAAGTTCCCTGCAAAGGCTTTCGAGTTTGCTGCGAGCCAGAATAGCCTTGCTGTGTTCACTCTGCAGATGGATCTTCTCTTTCAGGACCTGCGTCTGCTTTTTCTGCAACAACTTTACTTGTTTCTGCATACTGCGGCTGTCTTCTAGCTGTCAATCAGAGAGATTCTGTAATGTGGTCCAAGCGGTATTTTATTGCTAATATGGTACACCGTGTAGTTAAAACAAAAGAGTACAGTTACTTACAAGGTCGGCATACTTTTTGCAAAGAGCAGCAAGTTTCTCCTCGGGAGTGGCTAAGGTGTTAAGGGCTTGCATCAGTAACAGCACCTCTTTGCCTGTATTAATGTAAACAGCTTCACATAGTATTTAATGTTTATCAAACAATTACAGTTTTTAAATCAAACATTTGCAGCAAATAACCTACTAGTAGATTGTCAAAACTTCTAAACATCTAATTAAGTAAACGACAAGCAAATGTAGTCATTTCTGTTAGATCTAAAATAAGCTCTTCTGTGTTGTTAGGTCCAAAAACTGAGCAACCTGAATAGTCCAGCATTATGAACACAGCACCCACCAAACATATTTTGCTCCTTGTTTGGATTGCTGATCGACTCCAGTTCACCATCAAGGGGATCTTCTCTTCCGGGTGTCTCCCCTCTTACCTCTGCGTTGCAGCAGCTGTTAATCAGTCCTCCAAACTCCTCAAGGTTATCTGGGCAAGGGGTTACGTTAGTTGTGGGGGAACTGCTACCCTCCACAAGGCCACGTGCAGCTGCCTCCATTACACAGACTCCGGTCGTCTCCATCATTTTAGTGGTGTACTGTCAGAGAAAACACACGTTAAACTTGTGAGAATGTCTGGGTTTGTCGTCTGTGATGCTGCTGCACCGTGTCTGGTTTGCAAATGCCTCTTTAACATGTAAACATCGTCTGCACCGCTGGCGATTTAAACGGCTATTACTGTGCGCTGTGATAAAACAGGAGTTCATTCATGGTCTACTGTCTAGACGCCTCTGTATTGTGCTTGTATAAGCTATTGTTTAGTGTTGTGTTCACTGCATCACGGCCGTCCTTTAAAATAAATGCAGCACCGTGTCCCGGAGAACTATACTTTATTTCTTACTCAAAACCTTTTAGTACAATTCTGTCTAGCACTTTTAACAAATGTGCACTGCCTCAGAGCAGCTTTACAGAAAGTAAGAAATATAGAGATCAATTCGTATTTTGGCAAAATATAAAAAAAAATGCATTACTTCTATGTAAAATATTGTTAAGAGGACAATCGAAATCAAAACCATTTTGAAAATAATCAAATTACAATCATCAATACGAATATTTGGTTCTAACCGATTTCAGATGTCAGCGATTATCACGTGTTTATGCTTGCTGCATGGGTTTAAATTACATTTTACAGCATATACTTATCCAGAGTGACTTACATTTATCTCTTTCATACAATTGAGGGTTAAGGGCCTTGCCCAAGTGGTGGCTTGGTGGTGCTTCAAATCAAACCCTGATCTTTCTGGTTTTAGTCCAACACCTTAACCACTAAGCCACCACTTCCCATGTGAGGATCTTGATGTGTTATGGTTGAAGTGAAAGAACTTGAGTGTTCTACACAGAACCCTGACTGAACGCTTTTAGGATGAACTGAAACATAGACTGCGTCCCAGACCTCCTCATAATACAGCCTTAAAGTCCTGCTACCTTATCTATTGTAAATCCTCTCCAAAATTGAGGATGTTGTGGAAAAAAGATGTTCAAAGAAACACAACTGTGATGTTCAATTGCAGGGGTGCCGCTCTAGTTAAGGGTCCAAGCACTTTGGGGGACCCCAGCGACTGACAGGACAATGGAGGAGGAATTAGTGCGAATTGACAAATATCTCATAAAATCAGTACTGGCGCTCCCTATAAATAGTTTGCGTGATTGTGAATTGAAAGTAAAAAGCAAGTGCACATTTACTGATAAGCATGGAAGTCACAATATTCCTGAGACATTAGGCTACCAACTGTGTTTATAAAAGACTTTGTGATGCAAAAGGAATGGCAATAATGATGACTTTAAAATGATGACAGATCACATCACACCCTCAGGAAAATTTGCCAACCATGGAAAAAAAAATGAACAGATTGTCATGTAAACACACCATTTAACAACTATAAGGTGTGTCCTGATGTGTAAAGAGAATATTTAGAAAATTCCTCAAAGTGTGCCCTTTAGGAGTATACACAATCCAAGTTAAGACACTGTCAGGACACCAAAAACTTTTTGAAAGACAGTTTATGCTTAATTGCATCATTAGTTAGTTGTTATTACTTAAGCAACTCCTGTATGTGTGTGAGGCCCTTGAAACGTGCTGGGGTGGGGGGGGGATAGTAACAACCACGTGGTGTACAGCAACACCAAGAATTACCACACACACGTGCATCAGAAATAATTAATTAATTTATTAATTAATTTAATTCATAAATAATGGAATGAATTACAAAATTATTAACACCTCGCCAGCACGCTTTGGTTTATTTTAGCTGCTGTTTTTCCAGATGTGCGCACGTGTTCCGTGTTAATCTCACAGTACTGGTCCTGACTGACAGCTGAATACTGACCGCACAGTGCGGGGAAATAAAAAAAAAACCCCACAAACATTAAAAGTAGCCCAAAAAAACCCATGCTAACAAGCTTACTAAAATAACATTTTACATCTCATTATCGTCGATTTGTGGTTATTTCTGCTTAGACACGCGACAAACGTTTCCTCGATTTAAAACCCCGCGGTGTTCAGAATAAAACATGAACATTTTGAATAAAAAAAAATAAAAAATTTTACTCCCTTTTAAAAAACTCCAGATACAAACAATATCCAGAAACAGTTCGCGAGTTCACCTACCTGTAAACCTGGAAATATTCCTCAGAGCAGCTGGCGAGCTCGAGGTTAGCTAACTTGTTCCTAAACTTTAAATGTGTACTCCCCCTGCTAGTTAGCTAGCTGGCTGGCTAACGTTTCCCCCAGATGCGTAGCTAGCTGGTAATGCTAGTTTTAATATTAAAACGTGTTGATTTTACAGACAATTATCGAATAAGGGACGGTTAAATAAAAAAACCCCGCAAACATAAAAGCGAGTCGCTGTCTATTTAACTGTAGCCCAGTTAGCTTAGCTACTTCCGTCGATAAATATATAATAGCGGTGGTGAGAGAAACCTCTGCTACATCGAACCTCTTCTGTTTGGAAGCATAAGAGAAATATTATAGACATATAAATCACGTTGATGAACCCCAGGAGTGTATAAATCGGTCAGAACGCCATGATATCATAAGTCTGCTGTTACCTGAAGGTTTTCGGTGTTTAAATCGACCCTGGCGCCTGAACAAGTCGCCATGTTGTGACGAAACACCGAGCAGGAAAATAAACCCAGCGAAAAGCGTCACTGCAACAGGTTTAACTTTTCCTGAGCCACAAAACCGCTCACATTCTTACAATTTATAAAGTATTTATGTTCAACCAGCTAAATAACAAACTCAGCATATGTGGCACTTGTTTAAATTCGGTGTTTAGAATGTTCGTGTTTATCTGGTCTTCAACATCAAGGACCCCCCCTAGTAAACTCTCTATTACTGTAATAATTATCTTCCTACTTTCTAATCTACAGAATCTGTAAATGTTTTTAAAAACGTATTTAAAATGCATCCAATTATTATTATTATTATTATTATTGTGACCCTGGATAAGCATACTTTGTTGATCCCGGATCAACATTCAATCAACCAATCATAACCATCTGATGTCATATGTCAAAGATGTCGTTTTTAAATCTCTTCTTTCTCTTCTTGCAGGTGGAAGTGATCCTGCCAAGTAGGATGTGATTCTGTATTAACATGTTTTGTTGATCCTCAGTCAACATTTCAATCAACCAATCATAACCATCTGATGTCATCAGTGTGTGTCGACCAAACCAGAATCAATCTGTTTCTAAATCTTTTCCCTTCTTGTAAACCAGTGTAATATTATAAATGTATTTGTTATTAAAAAATTAAAATACTTCAATAACATATATAATACATTAGATGCTGTACTGAAGGATAGAGTGACCAAAAATAGATGTGTGTGAAGTAAAATGTACAACTAACAACTTCCCAGCAAACCATGTGAGAGCAAACCATTTTTTAATGAGAAGTCAATGAGTAAAACTAATTTAAGCTATTTTGATATAGCGGATGTGATAATAAAGCTTCTTTTGCATGCTCTGTCCTGTCACTAGAAGAGTGAAGTAACATGCACATTCAGTTCACATGATCTTATCTGATTTTGTTGCTTTTCATGATCAATAGTCCCACCTAACAAAATACAGATTAAAAAAAAATACAGATGGAAAATGTTGTTTACATTACGCTAAGTGTAAGACATTCGAATTAAAGTTTGCTAATGAACATCTGAATGATTTAGAGAAGAGCAGGGTGAATGTTTTGTGGTCATATGAGACCAAAATTTTGCTCTTTCGCATCAACCAAGGCTTAAGTTGACCAAATGTCAGCCTAAAAACCTTAATAACTTAGAGAGGATCTGCAAAGACAAGTAGGACAAAATCTCTCCTCAAATGTATGCAAACCTGATGGCCAACTACTAAAGAGTCTGACCTCTGTGATTGCCAAGGGTTTTGGCACCAAGTACTAGGTACAAGTACTGTTTATAGTACTGTCTTGTTTCATTCAATAAAATGCAAATCAATTTATAACTATTTTGAATTTTTTTTTCCATATGTTTTTGTTGTTATTCTGTGGCTCACTGTTATACACTGATCATTTCTTTGTCAAAGGGCAAACTTGTAAAATCAGCAGGGATCAAATAACTTTTTCTTTACTGTAGATGCTCACTAAATGTCAACCACCAGCTTTAAACTGTATTTAGGATGTTAAATAATGTTGTTTTAAGCAGGTGTAACTGGACTTTGCCATGCAGATTTTTCATCCAGAACAAAATTTCAACACCCACATTTTCCAAACCTGCCTCGGCAGAAGGCAGTGGGCAATGGGGACAAAGTGGGTGATGGATAGTTGGAAATGGGAACACTAGGCAAAGGGCAGTGGGCATTGGGAAGGCTGGATGGGAGAATGTGGGGAATGAGAATACTGGGCAAGAGGCAGTGGTGAATGGGAACACTGGGCAAGAGGCATTGAGGCATTGAAGCACTGGTTAAAAGAAATTGGGACTAAATACAGTGGGGAATGGGGACAACGTGACTAATAGGAACACCCAGAATACAGAATGGAAACGGCAAGTTAAAAGTAGAAGAGGCAGTGGGCGATAGAAACTTTAGGCAAAAGGCAGTGGGAACACTGGGCAGGACAAAGTGGGGAATAGGAACATAGTGAAGAAGGCAATAGGCAGTGTTGAACAGGAAAACGAAGAAAGAGGCAATGAGGTATAGACATAGAAAATACAGCGGAATTCCTTTCAAATTCTGGGTTGTGGTGAATAAACACTCTACTAACATGCAATATATTTTAATCCTGTAACAGTTAGGCACTGTGACTCACAAAATCAACTAAGGCCACATTTACACTGTAGGTCTTAATGCTCAATGCTCAAAATAATGCTTATTTTTGTAAATATATTTCTGATTTTTTTTGATAGCCCGCTTACATCTTCATATTTTGTTGTTTTAAGCAGGTGTAAGTGAACTTTTCCATGCAGATCTTTTATGCACAACAAAATTTCAACACCCACACTTTCCAAACCTGCCTGACGTGCCTAACATAAATAGGGAATTTGTGTAAATTTGATTTTCCCAAAACTCTTTTATGACCATGGAGCTGACGGTTATTTGCGTAGATGCTCTTTAACAAACTATGCTGTATAAACAAAAAATATTGTTACACCTGCCCATCACTATCACTATCTAAACATGTATTTTAAACCACTTTACTTGTTTTATACTTACTTTTAAGTTTATAAAAAACCACCACCCTTCTGGAAAACTCTTCGACTTGAAGTAGGGTAATTTTGGGGATTTGCATATTTACCCAGTAACATTAGTGAGATTAAGCACTGGGTGGGGATGTCTGGGGAGCAGTCAATGTTTCAGTTCATTTCATAGGTGTTCAGTGAGGTTGCGGTCAGGGTTTGTACATTTTTATTCACTCCAGTCTTGGCAAAGCATGTGTTCCATTGTCATGCTGAAACAGTGTTTGGGCTTCTTACTTCCTGTAAAGGAATAATAAAATGATACAAAATACAAAGCAATTCTAGACAACTGTGGATATACAGTGTATGTAAAGTATGTTAGGTCACATAATCTCTTTGGCAACTAATTTCCATAATATCCCAGGTAACAAAGTTGTTTGAAACGTAAATGGTATTTGAAGGGCAGCTGAAGAAAAAAATGTTATCAACCCCTTATTTGTTCTAGTGAGGAAGTATAAATGTTAGAGCTAGAGCAAAGGTTATTTCACATCTCACTTCATCTGTTTATTGGTAAGTCAGTCCTCCTAATTTAAATTATATAAAAAAACTAGCTATTTTTGCTTTTTAAATAACCAGGATAAATAATTTAATAAATAATAATCTTTAATTTATTTGCTTGTGTTCCCAAATCAGTTCATCCATATATTTTTCTTGTCGATACCATGGCACTGTTTGGGAAAGTTTTGGAACCTGTAGGGTTCATGCAGACCATGCGTGTGCTTGTCGAAGGAATCTGCTCTTATTTAAGTGGCAGTGCTTCTTCTGAGGATTTGGACCTGGTAAAGAAGAATTTAGACCACATTGATCGTGAACTCAGCTCCTTCGGCCCAGGTCTGCTAACTGACGAAGAGGTCCACTGTCTTGAATATGACTTGGCTGTAGTATACAATCAACTAGGAGCATCAGTAAGAGCCCAGGCTGAGTTCACTAAATGTGAAAAAGAAGTCTTTTTGCGCTTCGTTCAGGAATATAGATTAGAACGGCAGCTGACAGCACTGTACAGCCGTATGATGGGCATTTCTGTGCTGACTGACCAGCCCACCCTGTTGGAAAAGCTTGTTCTTAACCGCAAGCCAAGACGCTGGGAGATTAAAGAATTTTGTGTGAAGGTCAGTACATGTGTGGTCTTTGGGTGAAGGCGTAAAACATTAATTTTTATTTTCTATTTTCAATAGTCAATTTTTTTTGGTTAGTGCAGTAGAACTCAAGCCTATTTCAAGTGGGTAATACTGGGCAGGAGGCAGTGGGCAATTAAGACAAAGTGGGCAATGGATACACTTAGTATAGGGAATATGAAAGTTGGAAATGGGAACACTAGGCAAAAGGCAGTGGGGAGTGGGAACACTAAATGGGAGAAAGTGGGAATAAGAATACTGGGCAAAAGGCAGTGGTGAATGGAAACACTGGGCAAGAGGAATTGGGGCATGAAAGCACTGGTTAGAAGAAGTGGGACTAAAAACATTAAGCAAAAGTACTGGGCAGGAGGCATGGGGACAAAGTGCCCAATGGGAACACCCAGGATAAGGTATTGAATCATTGAATTTCCCACTACTTTAAGTAAGAAGTAGTGGGAAATGGGAATGCTAGGAAAGAGGCAATGGGGGCTTAGGAACACTAGTAAAATGCAGTTGGCAGTTGGAACACTGGGCAGGAGAAAGTGGGGAATAGGAATACTGTGCAGGAGGCAATAGGCAGTGGTGAACGGGAAAACTGAGCAAGAGGCAAGCGGGAATAGGAATAAAAAACTCAGCGTAATCCATTTCAAATTCTGGGTTCTTGTGAAGAAACACTGCACTAACATGCAATATATTATAGCTTAATATTGTACTAGTTTGCCACTATGAGTCTCAAAATCAACTAAGGCCACTTTTACACTGCTGGTCTTGATGTCCAATTCTGACTTTGTGAATATATTTTCCCTTAATTAAACAAAATGTGCACTTAATTTGAATATACATATAATATACATTTACCTTAGTCGACAACATGCGCCATTGTTGCGTATTCAGTGACATACGACTGTGTTGACAGATGAAAATCCGATCTGTCTGCTTCCATGGCAGACGCTAATTTACGTATCTGATTTATATCTAATTTTTTGCCACAATGAGGCCTGAAATTGATCTGAAAATATTGGAATCATTTGATATATGCGGTATGAATACAGCCTTATTGTCAAACTGTAATGGTTCTTTAATGGCAGTTAGAAAAAAAAGGGTAAATCTGCTGGTAATTGTGTACTTCTTTCAAACAAGCTATTAGAGAGCAAGATAACCTTGCTGGTAATGCATGTAGTTGTAAATAACAAAGTAAAAGGCAGCCATGAAAGTCAAAGGACAAAGCAAAGACATCTGATAACTTCAGCTGATAATAACACTCACGCCCTTTGATGAAAGTGTACCTAGCTTTTTTTATGCAGAATGTTTAAAATGTATGTGTTAATTTGTAGTTAATTAAGTTATTGAATACTTTTATTCCAATCAGGGCATTTAAATTTGGTTCAAATTTACAACATATTCTAAGCACCTATTTTATATTTTTTATCTCTTCTTGTTGAAACGTTTAGTAAAAATAGTAGTAGTTAAAATAATCCATAAATCCTCAATTCCTATAGTATTTTAAAGTGATTATGAGGGACCCGTGATTTGCCTTAATGGTATTTTTAATCATCCTATGTCATTCAATCTTCTAATAGATTATTTATTTCAAGCAGGTCAACCAAGAGCATGTGTTTAATTTCCTTTTTTAAGGTTATACATTTGTGTTTATGTGCCATTTTCATTTTTATAAACTATTTATGTTAAAATAATATATAGCTATAGAAGGCATTGTTTCAAAAGTCCGTTATGTTGTGTATGTCCTAGCCTAATTGAGTGATTGTGTGGGAAAGCAAACATTCCTGAAAGAATTCTCCCTTTATGTTTTAGTGTAATTTGGTGGCGGAAGTGGTAGCTCAGTGTTTGGGTGTTGGACTGCTAATTAAAAGATCAGGGTTTAATTCCCAGCACCACTAAGTTGGCATTTCTGGGTCCTTAAGCAAGGCTCTTAAGCCCTATTTTCTTAGTTGTATAAAAGGGATAAATGTAAGTTGCTCTGGATAAGGGCATCTGTCAAACGCTATAAATGTAATCTATTTACATTTATATTCATTTAGGATGATTCTCGATGATTTACATTCATTTAGGATGATTCTAATGGCCCACGCACTTTGTGGGCTCCCCAGAGATCTGTTATTAATACAGTGCGGAATGGGTGTGGTGAGGGCCAAACTAATATTCTTTCATAGGGCCCAAAATTGCTATTGGTCACCTTGCTCATATCAAATTATTCTCTTAAATCTATTACCTGACTGGTGCAGGTCAAGAACCATTTTTTGTGGATTTAAATGACTAAAGGATGTTACCTGTTTTGTGACATACTTCAAGTTTGCGTTTACCTTTAATTATTGATTTTATGTACCTGCATGTCAGGTAATGTACTGTCACGTTTGCCACCGAGCCACTACGATTAATGCAACTAACGTTACTAATTCAGTGCATTTAAATTAGTGGTAGAGAAAGTGGTTAAATTAATGAATAGTAATAGTTGGGAGTGACGAGGTTGGACAGGATTAGGAACAAGTTTATCAGGGGGACGGCTCATGTTTTGGGGAGAAAGCCAGATTAAGGTGGTTTGGACATGTACAGAAAAGGGATAGTGAATATATTGGTAAGAAGGTGTTAAAAATGAAGCTACCAGGCAGAAGGCAAAGAGGAAGACCAAAGAGGAGGTATATGGATGTGATAAACGAGGACATAAGGTTAGTGGATGTGAGTAAAGAGGATGTAGAGAACAGGGTTAGGTGGAGACAGATGATTAGCTGTGGCGACCCCTAAACGGGAACAGCCGAAAGGAGAAGAAGAAGTGTTACAGGTCAGAATGTTGTGTTTCCAAATAAGAGCACCATCAAATTATGCTGTTTGTGTCCTATAGCAAGACTCTTAACTGTAATAACTATTTGTTCTTAGTATCATTAGTCAAATGGACTAGCTAAAATTATTATTATGTTATTTTATGCTTATGTAAAGTATTAATATAACAAATATGTTTTATAGCTATTAAGTGTAAAATGTATGGCCCTTTATTTATTATCAGTAAATAATGTAATATAACAAAGTGATTGTCTGTCTAGAGTTTTTATGTTTTGCATTGCAGGTGAATTTTGTTCTCGGGACCGGCCTGTTATGCCTTTTTGTAGAAGCTTCTTTGACAGGAAGAGATCAATCTCTTCTCTTAAAGAATTGGTCAGACAGGATGGCATCGTTGTACAAGAAAATGAAATCCACAGGGGGACTCTGCTCGGGGTACTTCAGAGAGCAGGCCAAAGATGATGTAAAGAAGCAGATTCTGGAGGTTCGTTGGAGCACAAACAGTCCGGAGCAGCAAGCAGCCGAAATTCTTAAAAGCTTAGAGCGAAATTACGACTGGCTGCACTGGGCGGTGATGGTACACCCTCGTGTGGCATGCTGGAAAGAAGCTCCTGTTAATGAACAGGAAGTAACCGAAGAGCAAAGCAGTTATCCAGACCTAGAGCACTTCATCTCTGTTTTTTCAGAGGCTTCCAACTCTAATGTAGTGGCCTGTCACAGGGACACCCCGTCCTGTCTAGATAAGGCTCGCATCCATCAGCTGATAGTAGACCTGGAATGGAAGATCCCAAATCCACCACCTGAAATCTATGCGGCTATAGAAGAAGATCCAGGTAAAGCTCGGCTATATCTAGCCAATCGAATGTTTAAAAAGCTGCAAGAAGGACTTGGCCCGAATGTTGCAATCTATGTGATTCCCAGCAAAATGGAGATGAAGTGCAACTTTCCTCAGGCTTCATATTATCAGTATGAATATAAGCACAGGCTGGCGTCTGGAACAGTTTGCGTGTTTGGGTAGTACACCAGATGTGTTTTATTTGTAATCTGAACAAGCATTTATTCATTTATGCAACAAATGGACCAATCTGTTCACTGAATCTGAGTAATTAGTTGTTAGGCAGAATTTGCCAAGGAAAGCTACGCATCTAATGTTGGGCATGAAAACAAGGTATTGATTATTTTGTATGTGCATTTTACACTTTAATCCAGATCAATAAAAATTAACTGTGTTAAGCACACATAAAAGAGTGATGTTCATTAACATAAAAACAATGACAAAAAAAGAACAGCAGTTTTTACCATGTGTGCTGAATCTCTTAATTAAATAATTACAGTGGTGGAACTTGACTACTTTTATTTCACTACTTCCATTTGCTCTGGACTTAATATTATACATTTTGTACATTATTGAAGACAAATAATTGGTAATAAAATAAGAACTTGAGAAGATAAGAAATTAGTGCATTTTCTTTTCCAACTGTTCACTTTCAACTGTGTTTATGAGGATATTTCGACAATTTTGTATATATTGATTATCCGTTTAAATATAAGAAATAAAAGACAATTCAGTTTAGAATTTGCCCACTATGAGAGGTTCGTAAGCTCTATTCATGTGTTACACAGAAAACCCAAACATAATTTTTGAATTGAGATCATCTTCTTGCACCTGAATGGTTTAAAATCACATTTTACACACTGAAGGATTTTGTAATGCAGTAACTTGTTCAGCACTTCTACTTGTACTCGGGTTATTTATGTCTTAAGTAGCAATACTTTTACTTAAGTAGAAATGTTTTTGTACTCTTTCGATAATTATAACTGCAAATGTCATTAGGAAATCTTGGCTCTTATACACCCAGACTCATGTACCGGTCCATTATATGATGCTGAGAAACTTTAATCTAAATCTTTGAGATCATCAAATGATATTAAGGCCTCCTTAGTTCTCATCATGTCCTTTAAAACCTCTGGGTAGTCTTCAAGCACTTTATAAAAGCTGTGCACAGACAAAGAAAAGACCTGGCATATAGTCTGAGCTCGAACTGTTGCGAGATGTTTTCCTCTGGTCAGGAGACATGTCTCTGAAAACAATCAGACACATAACAACAGAAACATTCAGTGTCATCTCACATCATATGATGCAGTAGCAGTACAATAGCTAAAGAAGTCTTATTCCACCCTTTTTACTGACCTCCAAAATAGCCTCCATCACACAGCTCTGTCTCTGAAGTTTCTGTCTCCACAACAACATGTCCCCGTTCGATGAAGAACATGCGATCACCAGGGGCGTTCTGATACACAATAACATCACCTTCCTGAAAAACCTCATACTGCAGATGGAATAGGATGGCATCGATAAAGCTGGCGTCACAGGTGCGAAAGATAGGAACTCTTCTCACAAGGCCCGAGCACATGATTATCAAAATCTCCTAATTTGAGAAATTACATAATTCAGTGAGATTTACAAACTCAAAAATAATCTCAGTGGATCCTAGCAGATAAACGGCAGATAAATATTTAAATGGTACCTCTTTAATGGAGGAAGACACCCAGTTAAGTACGTCCTTTTCATCATACCACTTTCCACCATAGCGTGCCTGAAAATAACTAGTGATGCGAAGACGCAGCTCTTTAGGTAGCTTCATGAAGGTCATATAGTCTTCCAGATGATTCATCTATAAGAGAAGAGGAAATGCCATTTTATGAACAATTTTTTTTTTAATATTATATTATCTCAATAACATTGTTTGTTTTTACCTTGTTCTTGTACGCTTTTGCTGTTAGGTCCGCATCAGTCATTAGTGCAACCGTATTAGCAACCAGCACTGTGTACATTAGAGCTCCTGACATGATACTAGTCATGACAATCCACAGCTCCACCTCATCTTAAGTCACAGGAATTAATAGGTTATAAATGGTACAATAAGAGTGATACATAAATTAGTTTTTTGGATACAAGTAAATGCTTTACTTGTCGGTGCATCAGTGGAACCGTATGATATTGCTGTCATATGGGACAGCGCACGAAAGACCCCGAAGGAATATTTCTCCCCCACTGTAGCGTTCTGAAAAAAAAATCAGATTTGCTAATTATTAAGTATAAATAAGCTTGAACATTAAACAGTCATGAACTCAAACATCTTATTTCTAAAACCTATTCTTATCTTATATCTCCAATCACAGATAATTGATAGAACACTTGTTATGTAGTTTTATTAAATGTTAACTGTCACTACCAGGGGGGCAGCTATGAAAGAATTTGAGATTGGGTTCTCTACCACACCCATAACGCACATCAATGCTATTACTGTAATGTTACTACTAATAAAACAAATCTCTGGAGGTCATAGTGTGTGGGCCCTAGCAGTACCCCTGATCACTACACTGCGCTTATAGGGGTCACCAGATGCCCAATTATTACACAAGTTAATATGATTCTTTAGGATCTCAATAAAAATATACTTTGATTAAAATAAACCCACTCATTTTACCTTGTGAAAAACTGTTCTGTTTACAACTACCCGTTTTATGTTGCCTTAAATGCTAATGAGCTCTGTTCACCCCACCCCTCTGTTCCATAGGGTGTTCACTGTTCCACTGACTTATTAATCAATGACTTTATTAAATCAATAACTTAATTTCGGGAACTTAATTTCGGGAAGATCAATTTCCACTTAATTAGTGTTATTTAATTTCCAACAAATCACCAAAACAAATAATAAATAAAGAAAAAAAAATGAAGGCACAGGATCATCCTTAATCGTCGTTATTTTACATTCCAACAGCGAACAACATTTGGCGGACACCCTTTTTTCGATTTGGCAAATGACTTTTTTGTTTATCTCCATTTTACAACTGAGCACAATTGGGGGTCGAGGGCTTTACTCAAGGGCCCAGCGGTGGAAGCTTGGTGGTGTTGGGAATTGAACCCTGATCTTTCAATTATCAGTCCAACACCTTAACCAATGCGCTAACACCTCCCCCCTTATTTTAATTGTTTTTAGTTGCTTCAGGTTGATTTTTTATCTTTTTTTATTCTGTTGTCCCACTTAAGATAAATAAACTCATAACCTGTAAGTGTTACTTTCTCTTACTGAATCTAGATCGAAATTTTAACTGCATTTTAAATTACCATTAGATTTTCTCGCCGGACCCAGCAATCTGACGGAAACTCTTCCAACATTGGAACAAAATACTGCACGCAGCCGTTCCAGTGGCACAGCAGAAAAATCATCATGAACAGGGACAGGATTCTGAACAACACTCGAACCACCTCTAGGTTGGCATTTGACACCTAGTGGCAAAGAAATCCAATGTTAGGTAAAAAAAAAAAAAAAAAAAACAGGATATGCACCGTACTGGATGCTGGAATGCAGTATAGACTATAATGTATCTTACTTTCTCCACTTCGTTGAAGAAGCGGACCAGACGAGAGACGCGCAGAAGACGCACCAGGCTAAGGATGCGCACAAACATAAGGATCCGCACCATTTTAGTGGCCTTGGAGGATGGAGAATCCTCATGATATTGCAGATCCTAAAAAAATGTACTGTAGATAATCATATCAAACATAATAACTGTCTTATGTGTTTATTTTGGTATTTGTTGTTGATTAAGGTTATATGATTTTACCGCAATCAGGAGAATGTAACCCACTGGAAAAGCTGCAATCATATCCGGTACAAACCAACTCTTTAAATAATTTCGACGAATGGATTTCAGATCGAGAATGGCTGCCTGTGTGAGAGAAGCGAAGGTGAAGACATTTATATCCGGTCTAAGCTTTCTTATCATCAGTAAATGTACTAAATGTTTAAAAAACATTTTATGGATATGACTGCCAATTAGGGATCATTAATTTTATCTGTCAAAGATTAACTACATTTTATTAGCAGGAGATTTTCTTGAAAATTTATTATCATCATAACTATATTGCATTAAACACTAGAGTAGGTGCAGCTACACAAGAATTCAAATTTTGTAGATGCTCTTATCCAAAGTGACATCCAATAGCAACAATAGCAGACTGATACTGGGAAATAATAGCTGTTGACATTTTGTTCAAATACAAAAACCTACATAAATATGTTGACCTAAGTAACATTGTGTTGTTTTTACAGTTGGAGCACCTAAACCGGGTTTAGAAATTTCCTGTCCTAAAAAGGCAATAGGGTGGGATTAAAATCATATTTTTTTCCTTAGCGTATAGTTATTATAATAACAATTACATTTATAATATATTCTTACAGAAGTAAATATACTGCAACACAAGAAGAAAAAAATGAGCAAAAGTCTTTTGAATGATATGAACACAGCAGTGTGAAAAAAGAAATCTGCATACTAAATAACGCTATGCGTATATTTCTAGCCGCATTACCCTGTATATTTATCTCCCTTTTAACAAAGCATCATATAGTGAATTTGAATCTATTTTACAAGTGCATTGTTTAACCATAGCCCTTTCATTTATTTCTTTTTCCTGTCCAAAGTCACATACTTTCAAACTGTAAAGTAGGGGAAACCGAGTATGCGAGGCGAGTAGTTTGCATGCAAATTAAAGTTCCTGGATAAAAGGTTCCTGGATGATCTACTACTTTTTTAAGGTATGAATATGATGTACACTTTACTATTCCATAAGGCCACAGGAGAGATGACTCATCATCTGCGGAAGTGGTGAAAAGCGCAGACGCTGAACTTTTCAATTGCTTTAATCAGCCTAAGTGCTTAAAGAAAAAAAACATTGTTCCTTGTAGTTAAATTGCACTTGTTTAATATCATTCAAGTTAAACATTATCCTATTTAAATTCTGCTGTGATGTTGTATGTCACCTGCCAATATTAAAAGGGCGGATGCAAGTATTTCTCATTTTTATTTGTACTACAAATATGCAGTTATAAACATGGCTAGTTTTATTTAAATTTAGTTAAAGTAATACAAATACAGGGGTGCCTTTACTTACGAGTTTAATTAGTTCTGTGACAGTGCACGTAACTCAAATAACTCAAATCAATTTTTCACATTGAAATCAATTGTAATGCCATCAATCCAATCAGGGTCTCAAAAAACACCACAATGTTTTTAAATAAGAAAAATATACTTATAAATAAAGAATATTGTATAAAAAAACAATACAATACAATGTACTGCAATAAATTATACAGCATTTACCTTGGAGATCAGACGACTCCACTTGCTAATGCACTTGCTAACGCGCATGTCTGACTAGCTATCGAGTGAGACATAGGATGTTGGGCGGATGTTACGGCGTTTACTGTGGCGTTCGCTACACCAACTAGCGGTGGGGTGTCTAAAGCTTGCTCATAACCCGAATTTTAGCTCGCAACTAGCTGGTATCTCGAAAAACTCGTTAGTTGGGACAAAGGTAACATTGTACAGTACAGTATACATTACAAGATTATAGACTCATATATGCACTGTATGGTCAAAACACACATTACCAGCACACCCATGTGTCTTTTACAAAGTTGGAACCACACAATTGTTTACAATGTCTCTTAATTCTGTAGCAATAAGATTTCCCTTCGATACAACTTAGAGGCTTAAGCACTGTTTCAGCATGACAATGTCCCTGGGCACAAATCTCCTGGGCTCCATGAAGATCATCACTGAACAGAAGCAACGACTGCACCCCAGACCACCTTATATAAATGAATCTGAATGTTGCTGAATGAACACAAATTTTCAAAGCTCTGCTCTATAGTCTATTTTCAGAAGTGTGGAGGTTATTATCAGAGTGATACATCTGGAATAGGATGTTTAAAAAACACACTTTGATGCAATTAGGTGTCCAAATACTTTTGTTATAGTGTATGTGTAGTGTGTTAATCATGACAAGCTTGTTTTTTTTTGCTAATGAACCTAATCTCCTAAATACATCTAGATTCACACTGCATGTTTAGATTGGTTCTGCTTCTGCGTCTGTGTACAGCTAGGTTTACCTCGTTGTCTTCGGAAATGATCCCCATGCGAAAGTTAAGTCCCACATCTACAAGGAACAGAGTGTCTGAGAAGACATTAAATCCTTCCCAGCCCACTCCGCCTTGTCCGTCTAAAAATGCGATCTCTATGGGGATCCCGATGAGGTTCAGAAACGTAATTGCCACCATGCACATTATGTAGTAACTCCTGAGCAAAACAAAAGGGAAGAGGAGAAACGAAATAAGCCACGGAGCTGAGATTATACCATAACATAAAATACAATTAAGCATACAACGTATTAGTTTACACAGACAAAATTAAGGTACAAAAATGTACCTAAAAGAGTCGATATGCTTTGTCACTCCAGCGGTACCCTTGCACTCTGAACATCAGTACTTTTTTTTTGCATTTGGCAGACGCTCTTATCCAGAGCTACTTCCATTTATCTCCTTTAGACAACACAACAGCGGCAACTTAGTGGTGCTGGGAATCAAAACCACAATCTTCTGGTTAGCAGTTTAACACCCTAACCACTGAGCTACCACCTCCTACTAAAAGAACTGTTATACACCCCTAGTGATGTAAATGTACATTTGTTTCATTTACATAATTTACATTTACAGCATTTGGCAGGCGCCCTTATCCAGAACGACTTACATTTATATCTTTAATACAACTAAGCTTTTGCGGGTTATGAACCTTGCTCAGGGGCCCAACAGTGGCAACTTGGTGGTGCTGGGAATTAAACCCCAAATAGCTGTCCAACACCTTAACCACTGCCTGTTTCTTTTTATGGTTTAAAATTCCATCCTGATATTTTCCCCATAGCATTTTACTGATGTCCTGCTGAACTGATTTGTCTTAAAAAATTCTATTCTAAAATAGAGTAAAACATTAGTACGTTTGTAGTGGAACTGATTTTGTACCCTTAGATTAAAACAACGGTCTGCTGTTGTCAAATTAGAGACCATTTACTGCACCGTACAATGTATCTTTAGGTACTTTGATTAAAAGTCAAGTCAAATCAGGTCCCCTTTATTTATATAGCGCTTTTTAACAATAGAGATTGTGTCAAAACAGCTTTACTGAATCAAATAAGACAATAATGGACACTTACTAAAACACTCAGTTTAGTCTAACCAGTGTCTGTTAGAAATTAAGTCCCCAACTAAACAAGCCGTGGGACAGTAGCCAGGAACTAAAACTTCATCAGTGACAGAATAGAGAAAAAACCTGGGGACAAACCAGGCTCAGTCAGAGGGTCAGTTCTTCTCTGACCAGACAAACCAGCAGGCTATTTTATACCAAGGTCACAACTGGGAAACTGCCTCTGGGGTTTATTGTGTCTAAGTGCTGATCCACCAACTGGGCTGGATATGGTGGCGATGGTGAGCTCAGAATGAGAAGAAAAACTGACTTATTAGCATAGATTCTACTTACAATATACAAATACATTGTGTGTTATTGGGGGTGTTCCCGGTACCTGATTATTGCAGATGTTTTTAATTAGGAACATTTGGTACAGCTGGAGGGACAAAACATTTATACTCGTTTAAATACATTCCTGTACCTTGATTTCTTTGTGTGTATTGACATACAAGATATTACATAACTGTAAAGACATGGTGTTTAAAATGTGAATTATGTATAAGAAGAGTCATTCGGGTCATTCAAAACCGACTTCTAAACAGTGTTGTGAAGTTTTTATTACTAAAACCTACTAAAACCAAATGTAAAGTTAGTATATATATATATATATATATATAAATAAACAATTTAAAACCAAACAGACAGTACCTCAAAGGACTGAACGGATGAATGACAAAGACTCCTTTCTCTCTTTGTCTGTTACACTCCTTCTCCACGGCTACTTCACTGCCAAAGACGTACAGCGACTGCCTGTTTAACTGGGGCAGCAGCAGATTTCTCCACCAGTCCCAGCTAAAGCATACACGGGTCCCAGGTGCTTGCTTTTCCATCTCTGGTCCCTGACTAAGCACAGTGATCACGGAGCTACTTTTGATATTACTTCTCCCTTCTGGCAGTTTTATTTCTGGACTTTTTTATGCTGATCTTGCCTTTCTTCCCTGTAAGTTGCTCACACAAACAGGAATTCGTCCAGCGAGTGTGGCTTGTTTTTCCATTTAGGGTAGCGAAGAGGATCGTAAGCACAAGACGCCCCATTCTTTCGTTTCGTTCCGTTCATCGTTGCCAGTCTTGACTCCCTCATCAACTATTCAGCATCTCCGCATCATGTGCACCTGAAAAAGGCACACCTGAAATGTAGTCTGGTTTGCAAACACAATGGGGGGTTTTAAATATCATGGCTATATGTCATCTGGACCAAACAGATGGTTGGGATGGAACTAAACACCTGGCTGGTCCAAAAAGATTTTACTCCATAAATAATAATGAAATGCTAAAATGACTGAAAGCTCATAATTGGGGAATGCAGATATACATGTCAAAGGAATACTTGTAAAACTGCATTTTTATTTTCTGTTATTATTTATGTATTTAAAAAAAAGATATACTGTACTTTCTGAGGCAGACCTTGTGCTTTTTTTTCAAGCCCAGTCTACAGTGTTAGATTACAGACCTGATTTCCTAGTAAAGGATCACACAGGGTAACATTTCAGTGAGGTAATGTAACTAAACTAACAACAAAATGACCCTTATTATAAAGTGTCTCATAAAGAAGCTGTAGATTTACTTAAACAGAGCTGATTAGCTGAAGGGAAAGTATTCATCTATTCATTAGTAGGAAACATATGGCGAACAAGATGTCCCTCCTGTCAAATGGCCTGCTGAATACAAAAAGTAATGGGCTAAACTAATTAAACAGATTTCTTGGTGGTGAAAATATACAGTATAAGTATAGCCAAAGGTTTGTGGACACACCATTATCTATACGTGAGTCTTTTCCCTCTAAGTTTGGGATGTCTTTGTTTGCTTTAGCATTAAGGTTTTCCCTAACTAGTATAAGGCATCCAAACACTGTTCCAGCATGACAATGACTCTGTGCACAAACCCCCTCAATAAAGACATAGTGTGTTATGGTTGGAGTAAAAGATATCGAGTGTCTTCCACAGAGCCCTGATTCTAATTTAACCCCACAGAACACCTTTGCGATAAACTTAAACAGGTCTCCTCAACCAGCTGTCTGACCTCACTATTACTATTGTGGCTAAACTGAAAAATCCCATACAACACGCTTTAAAACCTAGTGGAAACCATTACCAGAAGTGTGAGGGGGTTAATATAGGAGTAAACGTGAACATCTAGAATAGTTTGAACACCAAATGGATGTGATGATCTCATTGTATTGTTCATGTTCATATATTGTATCTGTTTATTTGGACAAGGGTTCAGGGAAGTCATTTAAAACTTATCTATTAATGTACAAAAGTAGGTTTTCAATAACAACTAGCAGTGCAGGAGCTGCTAGCATAATACATACATACTTGGATACACATTCATTCACTTTCCATTGTGTCCTTGGCTGTCAGCCACCACTGTTTCCATGATCAGGAGAAAAAGCAAACAAACAAAGAAAGGCAGCACGTGTCCGAGTCATCCGATGACAGAAGCAACAAGCAGACTGACATCATCACCCACAGTCTCAGTTAGGTTCAGGACAGATGGTCTGGCTCTTCACACAGGATCTGAAACTACATCTTCTATCAAGTCCTGGATGTCATGGTCACTTTAGGGTGCTGAGACAAATTAATCTGAAGGCATGCCAATCAGAATTGCCACCATACTATACAATTCCACTTACTTTACATAACACCTGAAAAAAAATTTCCCATCTTTTTAAAACAGGTGACTCGAGCTGAGCCACCACTAAAAACTGAAGCAAAACCAACACCCTCAAAAGGGGAACCCAATGTATTATCTGGTAGACAGAAAAGACTATGGTCCTAAAGAGATATCTGAGTATCAAAGTAAAGGCAAATATAGACAATGTACATGTACTCCAGACCCAGTGGAAAACCATGCTGCAGGGTAGTAGACAGGTCTGCCTAGAATATTTTAGCTCCAGCCCACCAGAGGTTACCCTTTACTGATTATGAGCGCTCTCTTTTACATCCAGCATAAACAACGCAGATCTTAAATCTAAGGCTGCGTCCGAAATCACATTCTACTTAAGTATGTTCTACATTTAAGTTACTTTCTATCTCCATCCCTCCATCCATCCATCCATTTATTGTCTATACCCGTTTATTCCTAATAAGGGTCACAGGAAGCTGCTGGAGTCTATCCCAGCTGTCAATTGGGCAGGTCGCCAGACCATTGCAGGGCCACATACAGAGAAACAACCACACACACACTCAAACTCACCCCTATGGGCAATTCAAAATCACCAATCAACCTAACATACATGTTAGGCTGTAAGAGGAAACCGGAGAAGCCAGAGAAAAACCCACACAAGCACAGGGAGAACATGCAAACTCCACACAGAAAGACCCGTGCAGGGGATACAAACCTGGGACCTGCCAACACCTAAGTCACTGTGCTGCCCTACTTTGTACTTCTCAACTGTTAAAAAATATGTTATAATTATGGGTAGTATGAATTAAATTTAGCCACCATGTTGACATTGCCATGTGACATACATTGTCACAGACACCTGAATTTAAAGCTGGATAATGTTTAAACAAGTGCAATTTAGCAATGTTTTGTTTCCTAGAGTACCTAAAGATACTTTCAGCACTTGAAAATGCTACCTCACTGATTTCTGCTTATTTTTGAAAATGACAAGTCATCTGTCTTGTGCGCTCATGGGATAGTAAAGTGTCCAAAGTTTGCTTAGTTCATGACCAAGGTGGAAATATCAGATCATCTGAGAACTTTTCTCGTACTGTTGTCCACATACTAAGTATTCGGACATTCCACTCCTCTTGCATACTCGGTTTCGCCTACTATATAATATAGATTTATGCAATTTTGGAGCAGGCTTAAGCCTAGGTTATCCGCCTGGATGTTTTATCTAGGACAGGGCCAGTGTGGGTGCAGGTTTTCATGCAAACCTCACTTTTGAAAGCCAAGATGATCCAATTAAACAAGTGCAATCAACTTTGTCTCCTGCTTGACTGGCATAAAAACCTGCACCCACACTGGGCCTTTGCGGATAAGATCAAACAACCCTGTTTAGGACTGTTTTCGCTTCATTTCCAAATCCCTCTTTTATTTTTTACACTTTTCGTCACAGTAAATAACCACAAATACTGTACTGTATGTATGAATTTTCAATTAAAATAAATTAGCCATATTTCTTATCTCTATCCCAATTCCACCTTTTCCACCTTAGAAGCTAATTATTTAACTCTCTAGGAGGATAAAGTTGAAGAAATTGATAAAAAAAAAAACAGCTATTATTATTTTTTTTATTTGTCTCAATTTATGAATCAAATAAAGCTTCATTCTGGTGATCATTGCCTAAACACTGAAAAACTATGGTGACCAATTAAAAAGCTGTTAACCAGCTCTTGCTATTTTAATTAGAGGAAGATTAGGTAGTTAATCTGTTTAGGTTAATAGTTTAAGAGCTCTGCTTATAAAAAGTATTGTTGTTAAGCATTTTTTAAATTGTGGGTAATTTAACAGCGGTATATGACACTTATGTGACTGTTTTATTCGAAACAGATCCCGAAAAGAACCCGAAACTGTCACAGGTTACACTCAGAACAGGGTAAAAACACACCCTAGGACTGATACCAACATTTGTGAGAGCAAACACACACACACATATATACACACACACACACACACACCGAGTCCTGAAATCTGCAGCTGTGAAGTGGTGATGCGTAAAAAAATGCTGAAACAGCATTTTTTTAACAAAAGCTTTAAAACTGAGCCCTAAATTTAGTATCCTGGGACTCGTTAAATGGAGCATGTTTTATTATAAACATACATTATATAATGAACTTATATATTTTTTGTTTCTGTTGCACAGGTGCCAGCCATAACCATATACATGGTTACTAAAAATAGATTTTGACTAATGAGTACAGTTAGTGTGTACATCGTTCTCTAAAAATAGTCTAGGCATTATAGATAGTGTTAGAAAATAAGTTATGTACAATTTACCCAAGAAATTCTGGATAAAAAAAATACTATTTACAAAGCTGGGCTGAATTACTGCATGTGTCTCAACCAGGTGTTTTGCCAAGTGCAATAATGTTGTTTAGGCTTCTTAAACACCTGGAAATGGAAGAAAGATTGAGTGTGTTTCAACATACTGAACACAGAACCTGTTGTAAGAATTAAAAGAACTTTTTGTCTATAATACAGTTTTAATTTCAATGCTCAACTGGATTCAGTACAATTTTCAATAAATCACCTCAGAGCTGCCAATCCTTCTTTTCACACCATGACTAATGATTTATATCCATTTTTTTGTAATTTCTGCCCCACTTAGCCTACACAGGGTCATAGGGAGTCTGGAGTCAATCTATTGCAGTGCAAAATTACACACACTCATTCACCTAATCACCACAAGTAATATAAGAGCGATTTAATTAGTGTGTGACATTAATTAGTGACAACAACTGTGCTCATTAGTTAATGCCTGTTCTTGGCTTCTGTAGGAAAATGCATCCTGCCTCAACCTAAGACATGGCAAAACAAGCTTATTCCCTAAATGGGTTAAATATCATAGTAGAATATGTGCAGTAGGTGGCAGTGTTTACCATTTACAGACATCTAGTATCACCTGGCCAACTGAGTCATTTGGATCTGGATTGTTGATCAGATGATTTAAACCCCAGCACTGCCAATCTGCCACTGTTGGATCCTTGTGCAAGGGTCTTAACCATTTCTGCTCCAGGTGTTGTGTATTCTATCTGACATGTGATCCTACCCCAAGCTGGGATATTCCAGAAAAAAAAGAATTACACTATGCAGTAATGTATATGTGATAAATAAATAAAGACCTTTAAGGACTTTAGTTTTAAACTAGAAATGGAACTACTGTATAAAATGAAAAAAACTGTATAAAATGAGCAGAAACTGTCCTGTTTTTTCTCGACTCCAATGAACACAATGTACTTCCTTCCAATGTACTTCCAATGTACATCCTTATCATTTTCTTACCCTCATGCAGAATTGAAAGACTATAATGATTTCCTCCAGTGTCTGTACATGCCTTGTGTAAGGACACAGCCTGAAGATTCCTATTGGGGCCCCTACACTCCCCTACAACCTACAACAAGCAACAAGTAATTTTAGGCATCGGAATGTTTTTTTTTCCTTAGCAAACACAAAGATTATAAACATTCCAACGAATCTCAATTTATTAATTCAGGGAGGAAAGAGTAGCTCAGTGGTCAAGGTGTTCGACTGCTGATAGAAAGATCGCAGAGTTCAAATCCCAGCACCACCTAGATGCCACTGCTGGGCCCCTGAGTAAGGCCCTCAAACCTCACCTTCTTAGTTGAATAAAAATTAGATAAATTAGACATGTATAAGGAATTTGGTGATTGATAATGACAGTAATAAGATACTATAGAAAAAATATAAGAAAACAGGAAAGTTAACATATTTGCTTTTTTCCTGTTGAAAATTTTACTGTCTACAAACTTCTTGCATTATACACATTACAATATGGCGTAAAATAGTGCAAAAGTGTGCGATTTGGTAAATTCTGATTTTGGTCATTGTTCAGAACAGACAGTTTAATTGGGTTTAATTCTGGCTCTCGGGTGTTAATCTCTCTGTAACCTGTAGGTGGCAGTCGCTTAAACCTGAACACATTTCATTAAGGCGTCAAAGAAGACGACGAAGAGATATGGCGCGTTTTGAGCACTGAGAAGTGACATGTTCAGGTTTTAGACTACAGCTGGTTAAACAGTTTGTTTAAATCTTATGTAAACTGATTTATTATGTTTTAATTATTTTTATTTGCGTGTGTAATTTAGCTGTGCATTTAGAAATATGCCCAATCTTACTTTAAGAGGAGTGACTGTGGATTTCCCGTTTACTCCATATCCATGCCAGGAAAATTATATGAGCAAAGTGATCGAGTGTCTGCAAAATGTAGGTTATATTTCAACAACGATTCACTCCGAACGCTCATTTATAGCGCTAATGTTTTTCTCTAATAGGTTAAATATTATCTACTAACGACACCTGGACTGTCTTGCTTTGCAGTGGTTAGAATGGTTATGTGATCTATTTGCTTTAATGTAATCTGATGATCCTGTGAATCGGTTTAAAAATGCCATAAAGGATCAATAGAACCCATATAGTCACATGCTGATCTCAACTGCCAACTGTTAGTTACTTTCTGCCATCCACATTTTTCCCCTCCTTCCTTCTCTCTCTCTCTCTCTCTTTCCTTTTTCTTTCTCTCTTTTTTTTCTTTCTTCCTGTCTCGCTCTCCTATTTCTCTCTATATATTATTTTTTCTCTGTCTCTCTTTCTCTCTATTATTTTTTCTCTCTCTCTCTCTCTCTCTCTCTCTCTCTCTCTCTCTCTCTCTCTCTCTCTCTCATCCATTCCTTCTTTCCCCTCCTTACCTTCCTTGTCTTTCTTCTTAACCTGCCTACTATACATTTTACCTCCTGCTTTTCTTCCTACCTTGTCAACTTACTTCCTGTCTTTCTTTTATCATGTCTCATTACATTACATCATGTTTAACATATCTCTGTTTTGTCTTTTTTTTTTAACTTACCACTGTTTCTCTTCATGTTCTTTTTTTTTTCTTCTGGTCTTTCCCCTCGTGTTGTTATGTCCTGGCTTCTACCATGTCTTTCTATTTTACGTCTTTTTTTAAAATCTTGTTTCTTTACTTTCTGTCTTTTTCCCATTCCTGTCTCTATTTCTTTTGTGTGTTTGTATTTCCTGTCTGTCTTCCTCCTGTGTCGTTTACTTCCTGTATTTCTTTCTACTATACACTTTACCCCATGCTTCCCAATGTTCCTATTAGTCTATTTTTTCCCATAGGTTATAACATTTTACTTCAAAATACACACCTCTGTCTATTTCCATATGTAAATATATATCCACCCATCCACATCTACTCCCATGCCCACATTTAGGACATAGCTTCTAATATTCTTACGAAATAAACAGATGTTGTCAAGCATCCTGATGTTTTGGATTTATTTTTCAGTGTGTCGTGTGTTTTTTTTTTTTTTTTTTTGCGCCTGGTATAGAAAGTAAATGGCGTGCTGGAGAGTCCGACTGGGACGGGGAAAACCCTGTGCCTGCTGTGCGCCGCGCTCGGCTGGAGGGCGTATTTCAAAGACTCCATCTCCGCCCGCAAGATTGCAGAGAGAATGGGAGGTTCTGAGCTTTTTCCCGACCGCCCGATGTCATCTTGGGGAACAGCAGCTACGGACGGAGAAACAACTAGTATGAAAACATCAAAATATAAACCACTGACAATCAAGTCATTGATTTATTTTTATGACTTAGGATGATTAATATTAGATCACTTTTTGACAGCATACTACACAGACCTTCCCAAAATCATCTACGCTTCGAGGACGCATTCTCAGTTGACTCAGGTCATCAGTGAGCTCAAGAACACCTCCTACAGGTCAGTAAAACTAACAGTAGTTTCCTATGGTATTTAAAAAAAAAAAGCATCAAACGGCATTCAAGTTTTATTTGTGTGTTTGTCTCAAAATTTCAAGGCCAAAGATTTGCGTTCTGGGCTCCAGGGAACAACTGTGTATCAATCCAGAAATAATGAAGCAAGAAAGCAATCATATTAAGGTACGGATTTCAGGGTTCTAGCAAATAATCTGCAGCTAAAAAGAATTTTATAATAAAAATCATGATGGTGATGTATCATTCTTATCTTTATTATTAAAAATTTTAGCAATTATGTTAAAAACTTGTTTGACTGTTCAAGGAAAGTGGAGGTGTGAAAACATTTGCTCAGAGCACGGGGTAGGCTAGGTTGCCCGGGGTAGGCTAGGTTGCCCGGGGTAGGGCAGGGTGAACATTATTTTTTGTTTTGATTTTAATTCAGGTCCATATGTGCCGAGCAAAAGTGTCTACCCGTTCCTGTGTCTTCTACAATAATGTTGATGGTATGACCTATATTTGTTATAAAACAGTGTGTAAGTTTGCCCCCATGTGCAAAACGTGTGTATAAATATGTTGATTTATTTCCAAGAGAAAAGTACAGACAAGGACATCATAAACTCTATTTTGGATATCGAAGATCTTGTGAAAGCTGGAAAAAAGGACCGGTATGTCCCCCAGTCCCTAATGTGATTTATATTAGCATGCAATGTCTTCCTAGTGTTACATTTGTTCACTGTCCACTTTAATAGGATCACCTGCTTGTTTATGATGATGTCCATGTTTTCTTTCAGGGTGTGTCCGTATTATCTGTCTCGCTCTCTAAAGCAGCATGCTGACCTAATATTCATGCCCTACAACTACCTCCTGGATCCAAAGGTGAGGAAAGTTTGCATTTATTTTTCCCCTTAAAAGGTAAAGGTAGAAAATGTAATGAATATTAGTTAAAGTTAATAAACTGATTTTTTCCAGAGTCGTCGAGCGCACAACATAGAACTGAAAGGAGCTGTGGTGATTTTTGATGAAGCACATAATGTGGTGAGAATATGTGTGTTGGAGTGTGTATGTTTGTTTGTATGTAGTTGTTGGTGTGTATCTGGATTTGTGTGTGTGTGTTTGGTATGTGTAGTTAAATGCGTGTGTGTGTGTGATTGAAAGGGTCTGTGGTTGAATTTGTATGGTTGGTAGGGTGTGTATAGTTAAATGTTTGTTTGGTTGTGTGTGGTTAATAATGGGGGTGTGTGTGACTGTATGGGGGGTGTGTGTGATTCGATATGGGGGGGTGTGTGATTCGATATGGGGGTGTGTGTGTGATTCGATATGGGGTGTGGCTGGTAGGCTGTGTATGTGTGTAATATGGTGTTTGTTAAGGTGCATAGGTGTGGGGGGGGCGGTGTGGTTGGTGGGGGGGTATGTGTGGTTGGTAGGCGGTGTGTGGTGTGTGTGGTAGGAGTGTATTGTGTGGTGGTGGTAGGGAGTGTATTTGTGGTGGGTTGGTAGGGAGTAATTTGTGTATTTGGGGTGTGTGGTTGGTAGGGGGTGTGTATTTGTGTGGTGGTGGTGGTAGGGGGTGGATTGTATTGTGTGGTTTGGTAGGGGGTAGGGGTGTATTTGTGTGTGGTTGGTAGGGGGTGTATTTGTGTGTGGTTGGTAGGGGGGGTTGTATTTGTGTGTGGTTGGTAGTGGGGTGTATTTGTGTGGTGGTTGGTAGGGGGTGTTATTTGTGTGTGGTTGGTAGGGGGTTGTATTTGTGTGGTGGTAGGGGGTGTATTTGTGTGTGTTGTGTGATGGGTAGGGGGGGTATTTGTGTGGTTGTAGGGGGTTGTGTTGGTTGTGGTAGGGGTGTATTGGTTTTATAGGGGGGTGTATTTGTGTTTGTAGGGGGTGTGTGTGGTGGTAGGGGGTGTATTTGGTGTGTGTTGAGTGTGGTTGATAGGGGGTGTGTATGTGTGGTGGTGGGTGTGTGGTCGTAGGGGGGGGTGTGTGTGTGTGGTAGTGGGGGTGTGTGTGTGTGTGGTCAGTAATGTGTGGTCAGTAGGGGGTTGTGTGTGTGTGTGGGTGTGTAGGTGTGTGTGTGGTCAGGGGTTGTGTGTGTAGGGGGTGTGTGTGTGGGGGTGTGGTGTGTGTGTGTGTGTGGTCAGGGGGTGTGTGTGGTGTTGGTGTGTGGTGTAGGGGGGTGTGGTCATAGGGGTGTGGTGTGTGTGTGGTCAGTAGGGGGTGTGTGTGTGTGTGTGTGGTCAGTAGGGGGGTGTGTGTGTGTGTGTGTGGTCAGTAGGGGTGTGGTGTGTGTGTGTGGTGTGTGTGTGTGGTCAGTAGGGGTGTGTGGTGTGTGTGTGGTCGGTAGGGGGTGTGTGTGTGTGTGTGTGTGGTCGGTAGGGGGTGTGTGTGTGTGTGTGTGGTCAGTAGGGGGGTGGTGTGTGTGTGTGTGTGGTCAGTGGGGTGTGTGTGTGTGTGTGTGTGTGTGGTCAGTCAGTAGGAGGTGTGTGTGTGTGTGTGTGTGTGTGGTCAGTAGGGGGTGTGTGGTGTGTGTGTGTGTGTGGTCAGTAGGGGGGTGTGTGTGTGTGTGTGTGTGGTCGTTTGTGTGTGTGTGTGTGGTTTAGTGGTCGGTAGGGGGTGTGTGTGTGGTTGGTTTTCACCTTTTTTGCCTGTTCTTCTCTGTAAGTGACCGTATGCTGTGTTTCCTGTATTTCTGTAGGAGAAGATGTGTGAGGAATCGACCTCTTTCGATTTGACTCCTTATGATTTAACATCCGCCATCGACGCTGTGGACAAGCTTCTGAGGGAGCAGGCCACCGACCTCGACAATGGCCAGTCTTCTGAGGATTTCAGTGTTGACTCTTCAAACACAGGTTCGATGTGTGTGTGTGTGTGTGTGTGTGCGTGTGTGTGAACTCCATGTGGATGTTGTAATGTGGATGTTGTAATGTGGATGTTCACTCTTCTGTTACACAGGTCTGAACCTGGACATCACCACGATCGCTAAAATCAAACGTAAGCGACAATCATTAGATTGTTTAGGAGAAATGTAACAACAGGAAGTTTTTATATGAGATGGTTGTTTTTTATTTCCTAGAAATATTAATGGATCTGGAGATTGCCATAAATAGCTTCGAGATGCCGTCTAATAACCAGGGGATCACCAAGCCTGGCAGGTTTGTTTTCTATCTTATTTTTTGCCTATTAATGATGGGAAAATTCTGGTTTTCAGCAGGGACAACAACTCTACGGTTGCCATTAGCATCTTATAGATGTGCTTTTTTTCTTTGACTTCTTTTTAGTAAGACTTTTCCCCCTGGACCTGTGCGTTGGTCTCTTCTGTCGATCAACTTCTTGTTATTTTATCAGACTTTGTTACTTCATCGGTTTTTAAAAATGGCGCCTCTCAAATTGCAGTCTGTGGTGAAAGCTCCGCCCACTGATGGTTTTCTTCCTTCAAAAATCAAAAATATAGTCCAATGTCCCACTACCCACACTATGCCCTAAGGTCTTCCACAAAGTGTTTAATTGTGGAAGTGCACACTTTATAAGTTAATAAGTGCAAAAGGAAGCAAGTACGCTGATTTGTATAATTGGGATTTCGGTTTAAGGCACGTGACCCGTCTGCGCCAAACATAATTGCTAAGTCAACGTCGTGACACCTTTGAAACAAAAAATGCTGCCGCCGCGGGTTGTGCTTTATGTGCTATCGCTGCTACAAATTTCATGAATAAAATATAACTTAAACCACTCCACCGCCACTTTTTTTTTTTTTTTTTTTTTTTTTCTTCCTCCTTCACCGGTTTGAATTGTCACACCACCAGATGAATTCTGGGTAATCATCGCTTACAAAATATGTGCCTTAGGGCACAAGCAAGCGAATTAAGACACTCACACCCTTCAGCTAGAAAATGTAAATGAATAGTAGAAGTTCGGATATTGGGACAAGGCCTTACCTTCTAAACCAATCTCTAAATTGTCTGTACAGTGTAAATAAGTGTGTGTGATTGTGTGCAGTGTTTGTCACGTGGTCCAGGGTGCCCCCTGTATCATACTCTTAAGTCTTCTGGTATATACTCCATGCTTCAGTAGCAAGCACTGCTAAGCTGTCCCTGCTGGGCCCCTGAGCAAGGCCCTAAACTCTTAACTGCTGCGTTGGATAAATAAAGAAAGAAAGAAAGAAAGAAAGAAGCATTAAGGAAAAACGCTCTAGATCAGGACGTCATTTTGGACTAAACATAATGCTTCCTGTGACCCTTTGTATGCTTCTGATATCTGATGGATAGATAAATTTTAGATTATTATATTCTGTATTAGTATTTTGAGCTCCTGAAGCAGGATGTACATCGTTTACAGAAGAAGAAAGAATAAAAAAAAAAAGGTTTATACTGGTGTTTGTTTTTCTTCTCTATTTCACAGCTTTATTTATGAGCTTTTGCAAAGAGCCCACGTAAACTACGAAACCAAAACGGCAATCGCAGAGGCAATAGAGCAGATCACAGGATATTTGGCAGCAAGTAGGTATTTTACACAAATATCTCGTAACATATTCATGTCTTTAACTCTGTCTGTAATAGTTTAATGTTTTCACACAGAGCCTGGTATTTTCCTTAACACCAGCGGGCTGCAGAAAGTAGCAGATATCATACAGGTTTAATATTTCTCGACTTATTTTCTCTTCGATATTATCTTTGTTGTTGCTTTGAATCACAGTGACATTGCAATTAAATTTTTTTTAAACTTGTCTTTTACCATCTGCTCAGTTGGTGTTTGCTGTCGAACCTGTAGAGGGCGCTATGCACAAGGGGAATTCTTTGCAGCAGTTTAAGGTCTGTCACATTCAGCAGTATCAGTGGAATTATTTCTAACCGAACGCACGCTTTATTAAGATATTATCCATTCGGATATTTTCATCTAATCAAACCGCACTTTCTGAAATTACTACCGACTTTTAACATGTTTTGCTGTAATTAAAGAAAGACAAGTATGTGTGGATTTCTTTGCTTTGCCTGTCAGGGAAAAAAAAAAATCAACCTTAATAAACGTCACTTTCGATAAAACGAATTTTTTTTTGCTGAATGCGAAACTCCGTTGCTTTCAGGTGCACATTCATCCGGACGCTAGCAGTTTTAAGAAAAAGCAGAACTCCGATCTGTGGGCCTCCTCGTCCACAAGGAAACAAGGTTCCTATTCCTTTATTTACATAATATTTTTAAAATAACAATTATAAATTAAAAGTCACAGCAATGTATGATTGAATTAAAGATTTGTGTATATCCTGTGGGTAATTTATCAATTACAAAAATTAGATTATTGATTATAACAATGTATTATGTTATATAGTAGTAATTATAGAATTATAGAATTATAATGAACTAGTTTAATGTTGTAATGCTATAATAACCTGTTAGATAATTGTTCTAATGGTTCTAGTTCCAATACCAATTTTATTGAAATATTGTATTATGTAATTGTATTAATATGTATTATATAAACGTATTATAATTTATTATATTAATATATATTATATGTAATAAGAATACTTTAAGAATAAGAATACTTAAAGAAAAGGAATACTTATTTTTAAAAATATATTTTATTCATTGTAATAAAATACTGTTTTTGCTTGAAATATTTATTTATTTTTTATTATATGTATTTTACCTTAAAAGTCACCTTGTGGCTTTTTACCGTAGACAAACTTTTGTTTTCACAATATATAATTTTTTGGTTTGTTTGTGTGTGTGTTTGTGACAGGAAATGTTCTGAGTTACTGGTGTTTTTCCCCGGGATTCAGCATGCAGGAGCTCCTCCGGCAGGAAGTACGTTGCATCATCCTGACCAGTGGCACCCTGTCACCGCTGTCCTCCTTCACCTGTGAAATGCAGATGTAGGTTCTCACAGCATTCTTTTTTTCTATGGTCAAAGCTATGGAATGAAGAGCGTGTAACTTGAGTATATAATCTCTCCTGTTTAGCCCTTTTCCTGTGAGTCTGGAGAATCCTCACATCATTCAGAAGGATCAGATTTTTGTCAGTGTTATCGACAAAGGACCGGACGGCGTGCAGCTCAGTACGGCGTACGACAGGAGGTACACATTTAAACAGTTAGCTTGCATTTGCCATTAGATCACCAAATGTGGTGTATTACACAGTAATAATACCGTGTGTCACTTCCTGTAAAGGTTTGTTCCTGAAAACATGTCATCATTAGGAAATACTATTGGTAAGACCTTAATCTGAAATAATTAAAACCGACCATGTTAGTCTTTCATGTCATATAATAATGTCTTTGTTTTTGTCAGTAAATTTGTGTCGAGTGGTTCCTCATGGCCTGCTGGTGTTTTTCCCTTCATACCCGGTGTTGGACAAGACGCTGGACTATTGGAGGGTGAGCCCAACCTGTGAAAACTTCTGTTTATTCTACAAAATAATAAGTTGATGTTGTCATTTTTAAGTACAAGTACTTTGTGGTGTTTTTTGTTTGACCCTGACAGTCTAGCGGCCATGTAGACCGCATCGAGTCCATGAAGCCCATGTTTGTGGAACCAAAAGGAAAGGGAACCTTTACAGAGGTAAGGCTCACATGACAAATGTTTATTTTGTATTAAAAATGACCAAGCTTGTTACTCAGCGTATGCGCGCGTGTGTATTCAGACATGAAATGATTAGGTAATAAAAATTAAGAAGTAAAAGTCATTAAAATTTATTGGTAACAACGATTATGGATTCATCTTTTTCTTTAAAATAAATCATATTTTTGCTTACTGTTTGATTATTAAAGCATCTGTATTTGTAATGACCCATAATAAATTTACTTCCAAGATCTTTTGTTAATGAAACAGATGGAAGTGATTTTGGCAAATCAACAACAAAGTTACAAAGAACCGACAGGAAATAATTTGCCTGTAGCAGAATACAATTTAATTTGTTTAGCAGCCTGACCATATTAGATGCATCATCGGTAACTAAAACTGAGGCTTCATCTGCAAACTACTTAAGTATGTACCACAGTTAATTGAGTGTGCACTTCCCGACTATAAAAAAAAAATGTGCGTTCTTCTAGTATGATTACAGGTAGTATGAATGAAATTCGCTTTTTAAGGCAGGTGACATACTACATCACAGCAGCCTGAATGCAAAATTAGTTAAACTATGTTTAAGTGGATAATGTTAAACAAGAATGTAAAATTACTTATGTTTAGTTGGATAATCAATGTTTTGTTCTCGAATTGCAATTCAAGTTGTCTTTCACTCTTTAATTCCGCATGGGGTAGTCAATTCTGGCATATGCAATTTCGTAAATCTAAGGCTATCTGCAATCTTTTAGTGGAGCAATTCCATTCTGCAATTCCTCTCGGACGGAGGCACTTTGGCATCTGTCTTCCGCCGCGCTTTTGCGTTCGGTCAACATCCACGTTTTAATTAACAATCACGAATAGAAAATTAATTATTGACATTTTGTGAATCGATTCAGAATCGTCCACATCACGATGCATTAAAATATCTCATTTTTAGCTCTGCTGCTAAATAATATCTTCTCGAGCTGAATAAAAAGAGCACTTAACTAGGCAAAATAGACCTAAGTAAAACTAAGTAAAAAAAACTTTAAATCAGATCACTCATTCCTGATATCTGAAATATCAAAATAGCATTTTTTTGTTGATGCTTTTTGTTTAATTGTCTGTGACGTACATTTTGCCATCATTATTCCTTGTAATGGTTCTTGTTCATAAAACACATCGAGCTGGATTTTTACAGAAGACATCAATAAAAATTCCACTTTATTGCTTGCACACACACTTTTTTTGCAGGTGATTGATGGCTTTTATGACAAGGTCAATGACTCTAAGTCAAACGGAGGAAGCTTCTTCGCTGTATGTAGAGGAAAGGTAAAAAAGTAAGACGTGTGTTGCTTAAATATCAATGTTAGTATCTGCCTCATACCGACAACCCTTTTTGTGCCCCAGGCGAGTGAAGGGTTGGATTTTGCCGACACGTATGGCCGTGGAGTGTTAATCACTGGACTTCCTTACCCTCCCAGGATGGACCCCAGGGTGGTACTGAAGATGCAGTATTTGGATGAGATGTGCAGAAATAAAATCAGTGGTGTGAAGGTAGCAGCTCCTGTTACATTGTAGTAGATTGTAGTACAGATCAGTTTAGTGTAAATTTGCTGCAAGTGTGAGATCTTAAGTGCAGTGTAGAAACTGTTTATACTAATGAATTAACCAGTACATGTAGGACTGGGCCGATAAACAATATTACATTGAATCGCGATAAACTTTGTCTATAACGATGATAAGCTCTGGACATTTTATTCGATATAGATTAAAACCCGTTAATGTTCCACCGTCCTCCCGGTGGGAACACTATCCATTTCACAGTACAGTAAACACAAATAAAGTATAATAAGTGCTTTGGGTGTGCAAGTACTTGAGGGTGTGTCTCATGCCCTTTCAAACATGGCGTTTAGACGCTGTTTTCAAAATAAAAGTACCGATTCATTACACCAACTGGCAAACTTTTAGCACAGGTGGTCATACTGTGTTGTTTATTTTAGTACATTGCCTTAATTTTTAAGGCCAAATGTTAAATCTGTTTTTTACTTTAAAATGCAGTTAATGAATCCTCTAATTTGTGTGGCTTCTCTCATTGTTTGACTATTTAAAAGCTGACAGCATTAACAATTTATATATCAAAATATATATAGTGTTATCGGTTATCCCACGTGTGTTTTCAGTATCTGTCTGGACAGGAGTGGTACCGGCAGCAGGCCTCCCGCGCTGTAAACCAAGCTATCGGGCGAGTGATCCGCCACCGTGAGGATTACGGTGCCATCTTTCTTTGTGACTACAGGTGGGATCTTATTATGAAGTATTATAATCTGTTGTAATAACTACAGATTAGGTTTTTTAAAAAAAATCATATCCTTTATCACCACATCTAATTACAGACATTTTCTAAGAAAAAAAACAAAAACAGAAAAAAATTTTACTTCTTCAAAGTCAGTGTAAAGTCAGTTTTGCAAATTATTACGTTATAAATGTTAGTTTACAGCCTTTGTTCACTGCACTACTACTGACCCAGAGGTCAAAACATGAAATTTGAGCATGTTTTTTTGTGCCCACGTTCAGAATTGCATTTCTTTGTTGTATTACATTCCGTTGTGGTGCTTAATGACTTACATGGAAGAATACACTTTGGACTTTAGAGAGTTTGACAATAAAATATTGGAGACAAATAGTTTTGTTGTCTAATAGTCGTTTTTGCTCCTATAACGTTATGAGAGGACCTGCAATGGCTCAGTTGAACCAGAGGGGCGCTGTAGAGCAAGACTGTAATTCAGAAGACTATGAGAATACGCAATGGGCAAGTTTTACAAAACTACAAACTAAATATGTTGTCAAGTGTAAAGGCTATGATATAAATATGTGTTAGGGAAGCGTTTGATCATAGCGAGGAGGATGTTCAAACTTTACTGTCATGGCTGACTGCAGAGTTACTGTAGTCACCTTATGCTTGCTTTATAATAAAACCTGCTGTATTAAAAAAAAAAAGGACATTTTAATGGCTGAAGTGATTTACTTGTTCCGTTCATCAGTTACCGCAGTATCTTAGCTTTGAAGTGTAAACTTACAACACACATTGCACAACCATATTGTTCTTATCTACAGGCACTTTTTCTGTGACCTTTACTAAATTTTTAATAAAATTGTCACCTGGAAAAAAATTACTAATGGTGCCCGCTTACTTTTTTTAGATTCTATGATCTTTTTTTAAAGTTCATATTCAAGTTATTAAGGTAAAGATAAAAACCGAATAGGAAATTCTATTGAAATATAATAAAGCTGTTATATAAGGAGTCAAATGTAGAGGTACTGTGCTAGCAGTTTTAGCTAGCTTTTAGTCTTATATCTCAGCTTCAGACTGAAAACTTGCCAAACTAATTGCATGTTGTCTTTATATTAAAATTTATACCATTGGTGATTGGGGTACAGTTAGAAACAGAATGAAAATGTTATTGAAATATCACACTTGCGAGCTGACATACAAGGAGTCAAGTTCTTTATTAATCTGCACTTATTTCATTTTATGTAATTTGTTAATAATCGTTTCAAGAATCGTTCACAAATCGACTAGCAAAGTAATCTTAAAAAAAGCCAGCAGTGTCCTGACTTTTATATTAAACGTTTTTATAAACTATTTATATTAACTTCACATGTTTACTAGTTTAAACAGTTAAACAATTGTTTCTTCACTTTTGTGCCTACCCTAGATTCAAAGGTACAGATGTTCGACAACAGCTGCCTTCTTGGGTCAGACCTTACGTTCGAACTTATGAAAACTTCGGTACCGTGGTCCGTGATGCTGCACAGTTTTTCCGGGTTGCACAAAAGCTGGTAAGTATTACGTTTCGGGTTGGTGGTCACCAATGACAATTTTCTGTTTTTCTAGAGCGATTAGTGGTTACCGTGTTGTCTGCTGATTTGAAGATAATTCGCAGCAAAATGTTAATGATATTTAAATGGTGCATTTTTAGTTCTGCCCTGACTAAGGTATTTTTTTAATGTAACAGGGGGATGTAAACTTTTAAACAGGATAATTGATGTAATTTTTAAAATATTCTGTCTTTTGCAAAACATGTAAATATCTTACCTAGTTTCTAATGTACGGTACGAAATTAAAAAAAAGGCATTTTTATACAAAATTTCCATCCTGTTTAAAAGTTTTTACCCCCCTGCCAGATGGATTGATTGATTGTGTTGCCCTCTTGAGCGTCATGTACCTATGTAATAGTTGTCTGTGGTTTCTCAGCCGTAATTGATTTAGTTAAGCAGATGTCTTGTGGTCTAGATGTAAACATCTGTTATGGAAATTCATAGCAAAATCCTAATTATTTTGTTTTTAATTATAACCAATTTAGCAAAGCATCTGTGTTATATAACCAATTTAGCATGCGTATGACCTCAACTGTAAATGAGCATGTCTGTGTGTATATTTAGCGGTTATGCTTGTATGACAAACCTCATGACATGTAAACATGACATAGCATGTAAACTGACCTCTAAATGTGTCAAATATGATGCTGCTGTAATTGTAGGGTGATACTGTTATGATTAGCTTGCATTTCTAATTGGTGGTGTGATTACTAAAAAGGATGTCTTGAGTCAGAAGTAAAGTGGACAGACTGTGCGAAAAGTAAAAAGTTAAAAAATTGCTTTGAATTCTCAATTTAACATACAAAATTTGAAATAAAAAATTTGACCTTATAAAAGTGAATAAAACAATAAACCAATCCTATGATGCCATGCTCCTATCCACATATTTAAGTTTTACAATAGTACATACAGGGTAACATAGTAAATAGCAAATGTAAAAATCATAGCGAAAAATTCAAAGAACAAACTTTTAGCATTGGAAACCTGCATCAGGCAAGAATAGGGTCCAAATTAAAACACCAAATCTTCAGAAACGCATAACCTTGATGTTTTAAAAGAGCAGAAGATGCTACACCATGGTAAACATTCCCCACCCCAACTTTTTAAAGAGCTGTAGCAGGAATCAAATTGAAAATTTGCTTATTTTGTGCATAAAATGGTAAAATTGCTCAGTTTAAACATTCATAATCTGTTCTATTGGGATTTGAAAGTCTTTTAGTTTTTATTTTATAAAAATTCTCAAAACGGCCCAACTTTTTTTAAGCATTTAAGTTTTATTTTAATCGTGTAAAATGAAATAAAGTGAAGTCTATTTAATTTCTGCAGTATTCGTTTATTTATTATACAGTAAAAAGACCTTTTTGGGGGTTTTTTTTCGCTTATCTCTATGTCTATATGTACTAGAGGCCTTTATCCGAGAAGAAGATGAAAGGTTCAAAGTGTGAGAACCAGACCGCTAAAGTAAGCGACCAGGCAGGTCCAGCATGCAGTCGTCCAGTTCCAAGTGCCTGGGAGAGCAGTTCATCTCTTAAAGCAAAAGTGTTTGACTCTCACGTGCCGAGTCTTAAACGAAGAAAACTGGGTAAGACGGTGTGTGGGTTATTATTGGAATAGCTGGAAAAGTTTACTCTGTAGAATAAATATTGTACAACAGGATAATGACAGTTCTGGCTCACTTAGTAGCATGTGATTCTGGACTGTTTCTGCTAACATAGCAAAAATGTTGTTTAAAATTAAAATGTAAAAGCTCCACATATGAACTAACACACATCAGAGCTAACTGCCCCAGTGGAATTAATAAAGCTTTAAAACTATTATTTGACTATAAAACTATTATTTGAAACTTGCAACTTTACAGCCGTCTATTTTGTGTCTTGAATTTCTTTTAATGGATCACGCATCAACATGCCTAAGACAACCTGAACATTTGTTCCTCAGCTGATACAGACGAGCACTCTGAGAGAGATGGGACAGCCCGGCTTTGTGTCCAGTATGAGACAGAGATGAGTTCCACGAAGACGAGACACATGAGTCTGCTTGATGCTCTGGATAAAAGCGATCCTAATCGGGATGATGATGATGCCTTGGTTGGCGAGGAAAAGGTGAGAGGATCTAAAGCTTAACCTGGGGCAGGGATTAATTAAACAAACTGTTTACTGTTACACTTAAACATGAAAGAGTTATTTGTTGTATTAAAACATAGATTTGATTAAATTTCAGCCCGGCATCCTACTTATTTGAACATTTTATCCTTTTGTTTTTGCAGGCTGGCCGTTTGTCTACATTATCCCTACAGCATGATAAGCGCATGGATGATGAATTAAGAGGAGGAAAACGCAAAATCAGAGTAGTCCAAGACCGGGTAACCAATTTATTTTGGACAAGTTTATATACACCATGTTGGCGCGATAGCCTTGTGTAGTAGTGTATGTTTAAATCCTGGCTTATGGACCTTCCCCCTTTTTCTCTTTCTTTCTCACTTCCTGTCTTCTTACTGTCATGTCTCCTCACAAGACATAAAACGGCCATAACAAATTTACAAAAAGATTTGTGTACGTCTTGCAAAATGTTCTATATGTTAATAATATAAAAGACGTTTTGCAAATAATTAATGGGATGTAAAAAATTTTAAATGGGATGATTTTGGTGTAGCAAAGCATATGTAAACGTCTGACCTAGCCTGTCTGTAAGCATGTATGTATAATAGTGTTGCAAATGGGTGGAAAATTTGTAAATATTTCAGTTTGGAAACTCAACTTACATTTGTTTTTTCAGAAATGTGGGAAATGTATATAAACTGTATATACAAATAAAATTTAAAATTTTCTTTGCTCATTAGCTGTCATGCAAGCAAACTAATACACATTTTAAAAATGACATAATGAGTGTATGTTTCTGGAGGAATGTACAGTGCATGCGGAGGTGCCACCTCGATAGTCCTGCACTGCTCAAGTATCCGATTTATGAAATTTTATGGCTAGAAATAAACCGAACTTGCACTAAATCTTGTTATAACCAAGTTACATTTTATTTGCTGCAAATATAAGTACATTTAATTCCTTTTTATAGGCTAACCTGCAATTTTGTGAATTTTTGATTAATACCTGTTGGTTCTCATGAAAAGTTTCCTGCCTTGAAAATTCCTGTAACTTTTGCATTGTTAATGTTACACTGATCAGAAAGACAGTTTTGTCTGTATTCCTTGATGGGGTGTTTCATCTCTGATTTTTTTTTAGAAACCCATAAACTCTTCCAGTGCAGAAGGAAAGGGCAAGGCCTTTATGATGGAGCTGAAAAGAGCTCTAAGTCAAGAGAGCTTCAAACAAATCATGTTCGGGCTTCAGGTGTACAAGGCCACAGATGATCTCAACAACCTTCTGACCAAAGCTGCAGACCTTCTCATACAGGACCCCAACACGCACATTCTTCTGAGAGGTGTGTGTGTGTGTGTGTGTGAAAGAGAGAGAGAATTCAGTCACTTAAACAGTACTAGTGACAAACACACCAACATCACAGACATGAATATTACAATAAACAAAAAATATGTTACAAAACTTAATAAGTGGCTGAACTAAACTAAATGAAGCATCCAGAATAAATTTGGATTAAAATGGTCCTGACCCGGTTTAGCATTTGTGCATGATACTTTATTTGGTTCTTCATGCACAACGTTTCTTGTGATTCTTTGTTTACTTTAAACTTATTGCCACCATTGCACATATCTGCCCCAATACTTCTATGTTTGTGGACACACCTAAACCCCATTCTTCTCAGCAGGCCTGGACTAATTCAGTATTATTTAAAAAAGACATTTATTATTTAAAACGAATCTGCAATACTTTCACATAATGTGTGTGTGTGTGTGTGTGTGTGTGCACGTGTCTCACTCTAAATGTATAAAAATCATTTAGTAAAAACCAGCTCTGATATACACATTGTTGGGTTTTTTCTTCAGGACTTTACCAGTTTATTCGGCCACACCATAAGAAGCAGTTTGATGAGAAGTGTCAGCTCCTTACAGGCAAAGGCTGTGGGTACAAACCCGAACACTCTATCTCCACTGAGGAGAGAGCATTACTCATGAAACCAACCGGTACTTTTTCTGCATATTCAATATCAGAGAGTGAAAAAGGATAAAAAATAGTCAGGGATGGACATATTTTTTATAGTATTTGTAAATATTGTATGCTTGTGGATAGAAAAGTGATACAGTGTCTTTTGACAGATAAAGTGAAGACCTCGGAAATGTGCTCAACCCCCCAGCTCGACTCCAGCAGGCAGCTAAATCACGGAGGATCTCACCTGGGAACAAATCATTTGTCTGGCGGTCAGTTTCCCTATGTAACCTTAATTTTAACTCTAGGTGCGTCCTAAATTGTGTGATTTTTACACTATATTGCGCCATTTTAAGGTATACATGGTAGGAGGAACCTTCGTAATTTGTTTCTTATTCAGAGCGCTGTGATTTTAAAACGATTATTAATGCATCTTTTGTTTAAATACTATGTTATCTTTTTTCCTTATTGTTTGACTATTAAAGCATCTGTATCTGTAAAAGTAATACATTTACTCCCATGATCTTTTATTAATAAAATACAATTTACTACACATACTACTTCGTATGTACTACATTTAAGTACGCACTTAACCGTTAAAAATGTAGATTCTTATAGTATGGTTACTTGTAGTATGAATGAATTTCGTATTGAATGAATCTGTATGTGTGAATCTGCTATTTTTATATGGACAGGTGACAAACAGGCGACGTCATAGCAGCGCCAATTTTGAACGTTGTTCTTTTAAATTTTGTAGTATGTGATTTCGGCGCACCCCCTTTTTCAGTGATCTGGCATTCCTCTACCGCTATCATACATCTATTTTGTACACGCTTTAGAGTGACGCCTTTTTCAAACTGTCACGTTATCAATTAACTTTTAGAAATAGAAAAACGATTTTTAAAATTTATGACTCGATTCAGAATCGCCCGCATTTCACATCGCGATGCATCGAAGAATTGAAATTTTTACAGCCGCCCCTAGTGAATAGATTTTTCACACAAAAAAAAAATTCCAACAATCCGAGAAATCAAAAATTTCCTTGATATTTTACATCTAGGAGGCTGTAGTGCTATAAAAAGAGCCTGCATGTTTGAGAACCTTAATTTTTTCGTAACTTCAAAAACAACTTATATTGAAGGCAATTGGCCAAAACGACAGGTTTAGGAATGTTCTAATCTATGACATAATAAAGTGGATAATCGCCGCCTCTGCAGAAGAAAACTGACTTCTGCTTTGACATCACTACCTGTTTAGCCACGCCCACTGATTTTTAAAAAGCGAAACTGTTAGCAGAACTCAGCAGTGAGTGTTAATTACAAAGGCTAAAATCTGCCACACTGCTTCAGAGTGTTTTGATGAGTGGGATTAAAAGCAGGACAGAAAATAACCTATTACTTCTAAATATTTTTTTTCAAATGTAGAAATCTTGATAACTTTATAAGTGGACCTCAGAGAATTGTACAAAATAAAAAGCGAGGTAGTTTATGACCTATTTCAATGTAAAAGCAAATGTCACACAATTTGTTACATAACTGGATGGTGGATGGAAAAAATTAAGATGGTTGATTGTAGCGCACAGTGTTTTTAAAAAATATTATACAATATTGTGTCAAAGCTAGTAGTACTACATTACACGTTTTTTAGCGACTGGGGAATGGCTTATACTGTACTTTCAGTTAGTAAAAGGACACAACCCCTTTACAATTCGTACACAAGACGGTAGCGTGAATAATCTTAGTGCAGAATGTAATGTATGTTTTGTAATGTATGCAGCTTAAAAATATAAAATTTGCATAGTATTTACTTGTTTTTGTTCAATATTCATATTTACAGTAAATGCGTGTGTAAAGGATCAACCCCAGTCGAGCAAAGATGGTCAGTGCACCGCTTCCCTGCTGGCTGATATAAAAAAGGCCATCGGTGTCGAGAAGACAAATCGGCTTTTCCTAGCGCTGAAGACCTACAAGAAAACGAATAATTACGAACAGATGGTATCGACAGTTGTTGGGTTGCTGACTGAGCGAGACGAAGACATTATTCTTTTAAAACGTAAGTCTTTCAGTTCCTAAGAGGCACTAACAGGTCATGGAAAGCCATTTCAAACCAACAATTAATTGTTTTAAACTTTTTTTTTTTTATTGCTTAGGGTTAACGATGTTCATTCCAGCTCATCATCGTCAGCAGTTCTCGGAGATGTTAACCTCCCTGACCGGGAGTGTTTCAGTGCCTTGTCAGGATTCAGATGAGGTTTCTAGTGCCCCCGTTTCAGGTACATATTAAAACACTTACTGCTTTATTAGGAACACTTGCATAATTATACAGTTATCTAATCAGCCAACCGTGTGCTGGCAATGCAATAAAAAAAAAACATGCAGAGGTCAAGAGCTCTTAATACACTTAATATTCACATCAGACTTTAAGCAGAATTGCTTATTCTGATGTCTTTTGATCTTTGGCATGGTGATTAGACACACAGCACCATGTGGTTAAAATAAAATTTAAAAAGGAGGAAGGATCAGTACCATGACATGTGGGGGGGTAAAAAAAATGGTCAGAGTTAAGATGAGGCGATTAATCGAAAGCAAGATTGTTATCTTTAACCAACGTCATTATTTGAATCCTTTTACTCTTTTTACCGGTGATTTATGTTAATAAGGGCACATGAATGGAGGAATGAACAGTTAATAACAAAATATCAACCCAAACATCCTTTGTGAGCAGAAAAGTATCTCCGAATACACAACACCTCAAGCATTTTGGTGGATAGGCGTTAACAGAAAAAGTGGCTCGGCTGACAAGAACACAACCTGGTGTGCTCTTTAGTTCTTGTAGCTCATCAGATTCTATGTTTGGTGTGTTGTAGGTTCTTAGATGCTTTTCTGCTTAATGCTTTTATTTTTCTAAAGAAACTATAGGAATTATAGCGTCCCTCTTTGTTGTGTATTTTCAGTTTCTCAGCTCTGCGAGGGAAAATCACAAAGCAAGATATCATCCTTTCTGTCCTGACATCCCGCACGCTGCTATTCCGTACACATGGGGTTGTTTTCCTTGTGGCAGAGGAAGATGAAAAAGAACCTGGGCTCTATCTGGTGCAAACTTGACGTTCGTCAGAAATAAAACTGTTTTTAATGTACAATGTAATTATTGTTCTAATACACACAGTTGTGGTTTTGTCTTTCAAAAATAAATTAAAAATATTTTGAGTCCTTTTTTACTATGCTAAACTTTGTGAAAGGCATGGCTCATCTGGATCAGTTATAAAAAATATAGATATACTGTATGCATACATATAAACCTAAGATCCAGCCACAGGGGTCACAAGCCAGTGACTTCGATGCCAGTGACTTCGATATAATGAAGAGAAGAAAGGTAGATATATGTTGTGTGTACAGGAGACCAGGTGGAAGGGTAGCAAGGCTAGTAGTATTGGATTAGATTTTAAGTTGTTTTATGATGGTGTGGATAGGAAGAGAAATGGGGTTTCTGAAGAATGTTCTGGAAGTGAAAAGAGTGTCAGACAGAGTATTCCCAGAAGAGAGAGAGTAGTGATAGGCGCAGACTTTAATGGACATGTTGGTTAGGGAAACAGAGGTAATGAAGTGTTGGGCAGGTTTGGGATCAGGAAAAGGAACAGTGAAGGACGGATGATAGTAGACTTTGCTAAGACGATTGGTAAACAACAGAAGTGATTAGGGAGACAGGAAGAAAGGTGCTAGGTGTGTCATATGGTAGGAGAAAAAAAGATAAGGAGACTTGTTGGTGAAATGAGGAAGTTCAGGATAGTATACAGAGGAAGAGTTTGGCCAAGAAGAAGTGGGACATGGAAAGGGCAGAAAAGTAAACAGGTATATAAAGATTTGCGGCACAGAGTAAAGAGGGAAGTGGCTACGGCCAAGCAGAAGGCATATGATGAGTTGTACATTAGGTTCGACACAAGAGAAGGATTTATACAGGTTAGCAAGGCAGAGGAATCGAGATGAGAAGGATGTGCAGCAGGTTAGGGTATCATGATGAAAAGGTGCTCACAAGTGAGGAGAGTGTACAGAGAAGATGGAAGGAGTACTTTAAAGTGTTGATGAATGAGGAAAATGAGAGGGAGAAAAGAAAAAATGTGGAGCAGGAAGTTCAAAAGATTAGTACGTGCGAAGTTAGGATGGCTTTGAAAAAGATGAAAAGAGGAAAGCTGGTTGGTCCTGATGAAATACCGGTGGAGGTGTGGAAATGTCTAGGAGAGGCAGCAGTGTAATTTATTACTAGATTGTTTAACAGGATTTTAGTGAGTGAGAAGATGCCTAAGGACTGGAGGAGGAGTGTAATGGTGCCTATCTTTGAGAACAATGGTAATGTGCAGAGTTGCAACAACTACAGAGGCATAAAGTTGATGAGTCACACAATGAAGGTATGGGAAAGAGTAGTAGAAGCTAGGCTAAGGAGGGTAGTAGATATTTGTGAGCATCAGTATGGCAGTATGAATATAAACCTGAATATTAAACAACAGTATTTATTTTCCCCTGATTTTAACTGCATTTCCACTGTAGCCTCTACATACTTTCCTGCTCACTCTGTTTGTAGCGGGCGAAGAAAAAGAAACTAGATTACAACAAGAAAGTATAGTTATGTTTAGCCGAGCAACCTTCAATAAACAAGTTAGAATTTAAAATTTAATATCATACACATAAGATGCAGTTAAATGACTTATGACAGGAAAGAAACATAATATAACAAAACAGCATAAGATAAAACAGCAAATATAAAAAATAAAATTGAAATAAGCGATAGAAATACATTAATATATTTAATATTATCATATTAATAATATGTTTTTTTGCAAATATGAAGGAAATAAACTGTCAATCATGATTAAATAAATTAAATGAATAGAAATAATGAGTTAATTTTTTTGCTATTTTCATGGTAATTTATTAATTATTTATTTATGCTGGCTATGAGAGTCTCACATAAGATGCTAAACTGTGAGAATTAACAGAATAACAAAAAAATAACATAAACTACATTAAAAATATATATAATGCATATTTTTTTGTTTTGTTTTGCTACATAGATAAATAATTTATTTTTAAAAGTTGTATACCAGCTAGAGAGTTTTATTTTACTGACTCTGCTTTTATTATCATTAATCTATTAAACCTCGCCTCTATTTCTATTTCTTTACTGGGGCTAACAACCCGTTCATGTGTCAGTGAATCGGCTCACTAATAGGATTCAATTCTTCCGATGAATAAACGACTTCGTTTTTTAACTAAAAGTTTGCTAAGTATTTTTCTAGATTAATTCTATATGAAAATGTCTTTTGGAAATCTTATTCTGCATTTTAATCCCCCAGAAATGCGTTACAATGCAAATATTGTCAAATATCACTGAAGTAATGTTATTTTATATGTGCTTCCTGTATTTCATTCTGATTAACTTTAATAACATATCGCGTGCTTTGAAACATTTTATTAAAACATTTAAACTTTTTATTTTACATTTTTAGAAGACACTGAACATTTTTAACAAATCTGTTCTTATGTCTAAAAAACTGAGTCGGCTCATGAAAACGAGTCGACTCTTTCCCGAACCTCTATGAGTTGTTAGCATGTCATAGCGAATCATAAGCATATGAAAGAAAAAGTCTTAAATAACATTTAATATTCACCTGAACTAAAGTGTTATAACTACGCGGTGTGAGACTGTAATTGGTCGTCATGTCGAGCTAATACAAAATAATTTTTTGAATGGTGACCAGCTAGGAGACCTGTGGGCTTGTTTGCAGGTACGTAGCATAATGCTAACACACCGGGTTCGTTGGAGGTAAACGGTTTGTTTTTAGCTAGCTAGCATACATTAGCTCGTTTGATAATGCTTTTATTTACTGTAAAGGCGTTAAAAGTGTCTTTATTGAACTTTTAGCTTTTATTTGACTTGTCAATATGGCTATCATGGGTAAGTTAATTTTAGCAAGTAGGACAATATAGGCATAACTAGCTAACTAATCTTTAATCCCTGCGATTAATCTGTGCTTATTATCCATTGATATAAATCATAAAGGCGTAGATGAACCCTGACTAATCAACATCTTAGGGAAATGGTAGCTTAGTGATTAAGGTGTTAGATAGTGGGTTCAATCCCCAGCACCATCAAACTACCCCTGCTGGGCCCCTGAGACTGGCCCTTAACCCTCATCTGTTCAGTTGGATTAAAAAACACATATAAATCACTTTGGAAAAGGGAATCTGTCAAATCCCATAAATGTAATAGTTTTTTCTTCCAGTTCTCCATCATGGATGAAAGCAGCCTGGAGCAGGCCATTGAGACCTACAGCGCTCAGCTCCAGCAGGTGGAGGCTGCTCTGACCTGTGGACTCAGCTCGTCCGATCAAGCTGACCTCCTCAAGCTAAAAGAGGATTTGGTCCAGCTCATCGAGCTCACCGAATCCAGCCTGGTGTCTGTCAAGAAGAGCCAACTCTTAGCATCGCTTGAGAATATCACGTCGCAAGAGACCATCCCTGCCGAATCCCAGGACGGACCACAGGAGGTGAATTTGGACAATGAGTTTACCTCTTTCTATTCTGAGCTGTCTGAGTGTGCGGGTGAGGAAGCGCAAGGGAGTCCCGGGCCGGATGAGGATGAAAATGAGACAGAGGAGGAAGAAGATATGAGTGGCACTAAAGTACGAGCGCCTTATTATACTTCATGGGGTACGCTCGAGTACCACAACGCTATGGTGGTGTGCTCTGAGGAGCCGGATGGGGAGGAGGCTCGAGTTCGAGTGCTCTATGTCCATCCCACGCACAAGTCCATGAAGCCTTGCGGCTTCTTTCTGGAAGGCAAGTGCCGCTTCATGGACAGCTGCAGGTATCCGAGTGTCTTTGATGTCTGTTTTTAATTATTGATGTAGCTTATATTTTGTCTGTGTCTGTTATCTGAATATCAAGAAGGTATCTAGTTAACTCACCATGTAGGTGGACAAACGGCTCCTTGTGATCTTTAACTTGTTCTTTGTATTTCAATCAACTGATTTAGGCACTTGGCAAAGATGCCACCTTTCAGAGAGGATTATTGTTTACTTTAGACTAAAATTGATGATCGATAACTGATCGTTAAGCATTTTTTTTGATCAATAATATTTAAATCAATTTATTGTTTTTATGAGTCTGCAGACTGGCAGAAAGTACATATAGTTAGCAGAATGAGCACAAATTTTGTGTGTATAATTATAAATCGGTTTTGTTTTGTGACTTTGAGCAGAAGCAGTTGAAATGACTGTTGAAGCTACATTTCCTTTTGGAATAATCATAATTTTACAATGTTCGATCACAACTATTCATGCAAATTTCACCAATTGCACTGACTTTTCTTTTCTTTTCTTTGCAAAGTTGATCATTTATTCTAAAGCCCTGCCCAAAACATAATGATTATGGTAACCAACACACTACTCCGTTGCTTATGTTAAAGATGTGCTTAAACTCTGATGTCTGTCATTTACTAACAAAAATGGCCGCAAGAACGTGTGCAAAGCATTTCCCAGTTGATCTTTACAAAACTGTTTTACACATCGGGCACTGTGGTGCTGCAGTTTGCACTTAATCCCCGAAATCCCTAAAAGCATTGCATCATCCGTCACTTAAAAAGCAATAGTGTGTTTAGCGTGTAGTATGTCATCTGGTACAAAGCTTAGCTTTTGATAGTACAATGTGGAACCCCCACCTTCCAAATTTGTAGAAAGTCAGTCATTAAATTACGATACTTAATTTATGTATGTATGTATGTATTTTCACTGACAGTCAAATTGGGACATACAGTATCATTGCCGTAGCCTTGCAGCTGCACGGTAGAGAGCTTATAGTAAAGTTATAAAGTACTTCCTGTTTCTATGCTTGTACTATGCAGTATTATTATCTGTTCATATAAAGTATTAAAAGGTCTTTGGTTTTTGTTGACTGTGTCTGTTTCAAAGTCAAATCAAAAAATTAAATCCTCCCTTATGCTTAAAACTAATCTAATAATCTTAAAACTAATAAAATAATCTTTTAGAGGGTTATTTTTTTTTAAATTAATCATTTTCTAATTCTTTATTAGTGTAAATTTTTAATCGTCTTTTCTTAGATACTTCTAATTGACGATGCTGCTGTATTTAATCCACTCATATCAGTGTCGCACCCTCCCGCTCGCTACACCGGTCACTGTCGATCTGTCATTCATGATCTGAGATAACCACCAAGGGATCGTGCAATGTTTGTTTTCTCGTAGGTTCTCTCATGGGGAGGTAGTGTGTGTGTCGGAGCTGAGGGACTTTCTCGAAGCAGATCTTACAAACCTGCAGCAAGGGTCCTCCTGTTTAGCCAAGCATGAGGACGGCATCTGGTATCCTGCCAAAATAACAGGTACGAACTTTCATTTATCTTGTCAGAATTTTTAAGGGTCATACCAGCTGCTAGAAGAACTGTTAAAAGTGTTTTTTCTCCTTTCATCATCTGGACTTTTTTTTTGTACTCTCCAATAGAGCCATGTAGTGATTTTGTAGTGTTTAAAGTAAATACCATCTCCGTATAGCTATCCTGACCTTTTTCTGATTAATTTTAATTAAATCAGAAAAGCCTTCATTAGAAATAAGTTATAGACTTCTTTTGGACCAACGAAGGATATTTCTCTGAAATATAATACAGGAATTCTAGGCAGACCTCATTCATTAAAGTTTTAATAAAGCAAGGTTTTATTAGCACTGATTGGTAATTATTGGTTATTATTTGGTTAAGTTATGGCTTTTTATGTTTCCAGAAATCGAGGGAGGCTTCTACACTGTGAAGTTTGATTCGTTGCTTCTAAAGGAAGCCGTCCTGGAAGCTGATGGTCTCATTCCTCCTATGAGACAGGATGAGAACTCCTCATCCTCTTCTGATTCAGAAGATGATCCTAATCAATGTGACGCAGGCTTTGCAAAAGGTCTGCTGCTTCTCTAATCGATCAAACCAAGATTAGTTTTAGAATGGTTCTATAAATATTTGCTTATTTGGATGTTCAGGCTTGTGATTGTCTTAGGTAAAAAACATTTTACTCTTTTCAGTGTTGAGTTCGAGTAAAGAGGAGGAAACCGTCACGGCGAACAGCGCTGAGTTCTGCGGCTGGGAGGCTCACACACGTGGTATTGGGTCCAAGCTCTTGCTGAAGATGGGCTACGAGTTAGGAAAAGGTAAGAAATACCATCCCCCCAAATCCTGGGAAACATTTATGTGTTTCTTTGCAGCTGTGCTCATAGGTTATATACAGATATAATCACATATACACATGTGTATCATGTAAAATTGGTGGCTTAGTGGTTAAGGTATTGGACTGATACCAGAAAGACCCGGGTTTGATTCCCAGCACCAACAAGGACACCACTGTGGGCCCCCCAGGAAGAGGCACCCTCTTAACCTCCAATTGCTTAGTTTACCTTAGTATAAAAGAGAGAAATGTAAGTTGCTCTGGATAAGAACATCTGGCCAGTGCTGTAAATGTAAATTATTGCTGGATACACTGATTCAATATAGACTTCTAATCAATAGAAAATGATGAATCTGCTTCTTTGTAATAAAACTAATAGTAATTTTTTTTTAAAAAAAGGAAAATGGCAACATTCATACATGTAATGTTTAACTACTGAACTAGCATGTGGTAAAATGTAAATAACAAAAAAACATAAAAGGTAAACAAATTATACAAATTATACAATGTTAAAACAAAGCTTGTTTTTAAAAAGATTTTTAATAGTTAAACATCCGACCAATCCGGTAAAATAAAAGCTATGATTATGTTGGTGAAGCCTAACCACAAATTCTGTCCCTATAGATTTTCCCTGTCTCTCGATTTGTTAATATTTTCCGATATAAACTGTGAATTATTTATATATGAATTATAAACTTAGATCTTATCTTCGCCTTTACATTCAACTGTCTTCATGTAACAATACATGCTTTACATAAATAGTTATAGACTGAAATGTTTACAGTTTTAAGAGCAGTTAAAGGGATGGGCACTGAATATTAATGAAAAATATATTTGAAATTTTTTATTTGTTATTTTAGCTTTTTCTTTATATCTTGATTATCTATAGCATTTATTTAGTTATGGCTTTTGTTTTCTGGTGTCTGGTTTGTGTGTATAATATCCTGTCTCTTGATTGTTGACTTGATGAGGGTTCATTAGGGCTGTGTAAAAATTATTTTTAGATATTATTTTTTACGATGCATCAATTGTATCGATACATACTTAAATTATGTTTTAAACTGATTTCCGTTTATGTAAATATTAATTAAAACACTCCTTTTTTGCCCCTGTAGTTATTGTGTTATTATGGTCATTGTCTCAGAAACAGCTAAAAAAAAAATAAAGGAGCCTCCATATTTGTTGTATTTATATCTATTTGTTTTTAATATATACAGTTAAGCCCGAAATTATTCATACCCCTGGCAAATTCTGACTTAAAGTTACTTTTATTCAACTAGCAAGTTGGGTTTTTTTTGACCAGAAATGACACAGGCTTCTCCCAAAAGATAATAAGACGATGTACAAGAGGCATCACTGTGGAAAAAAATATTTCACCGCTTTTATTTACATTTGAACAAAAAGTTGCTTGCCCAGAATTATTCATACCCTTAAGTAAATTTAAGTACATTTAAGTACAAGTTGCAATATATCGTGATGTATCGTGACCCATGCACGCTAATGTTAGTATATTAGCGTTAGTGGTTACTGATCTTTTTTGCCTTTGTGCAGGTTTGGGGAAAACGCTTTCAGGCCGTGTAGAGCCCGTGCAGGCCGTGGTGCTCCCGAAAGGACGCTCGCTGGACCAGTGTGCAGAGTTAACACAGCGCAGGACCCAGGCTGCAGTTGCCAAAAACAATCCCGCCTCAAACAAGCGCAAAATGAAAAGAAAAAGGACTCTTGCCTCAAACCGGCCCAACGTGTTTGACTTTCTGAACTCTAAACTAGGAGATTCCTCTCAGTCCACTTCATCTCCTTCCTGCTCCATCGGTGGTGTGGAGGCGTACCAGGGAGGAAAGAGCACCAAGCGCTCGCTTAATGTTCAACTCCTTCAGACCACAGAAAGGATGAGCCAGGTGGAGAAAGAAATTCAGCGGCTCAATGAGTCTCTGAAAAGGAGAAACGGAAGGTAGGCAGAGCGGTCATTCTCTTTCTCCTCCTCTGTTCCACTCGCATTTTTCATCTAATGACTGTTTTTTCTTCTCCTCTTTTTTTTATTTTATGTCCAGGGATGCTGCAGTTGTCAGTCATGTGGAAGAGAAACTCTCGGCATCTCGTAGGTTGCTGCAGCAGCTGAAGTCTCAGGAGCAGTCCATCCAAAGAGCTCAGAAGAAAGCGGATACCCACAAGAAAATGACAGAGTTTTGACCTAAGCCTGTAAATTACTAACTGTGTTTTTGTACTAGTAGAATTAAGGCACATTTATTTGACAGCTTATGCTTATTTTGAACTTTGATGTTGAATATCACCAGTGGGGAACATACAGAACTTAGTTATAGGGAACAATTTTTTTTTTGTAATGTCACGACTCTGGAATCGGAAACGATAAGCGAAAAGAATCAGGATGAATTAATTCTGATTTAATTAAATTTTAAAACCTGGCTCCTGTTCACCACACTCTGTTTAATCATCGTATCTGATTAGCATGTTAATGATCTTATACTTATTATTTATCTTAATTTGTATTAACCAGAATAATGAGTATAAGTACCTCTCTATAAAGTGGTCTTAGGGCTGGTGTAAAGACCTATACTGGCCTTGTCTGTCTTATCCATCATAGGGATTATAGCTACAACCAAATCTTTTTTACTAATGCGGGTTATAATTTGGTGTGATTTAATTTCCTGTAAGATAGGAAGATCTGTAAGATAACTACATATGCAGTGGTATAATATAAACTTCAGTGCATATATAAATAGGATAAAATGTGATTTTTAAAATAATTTTCTGGAGTTATTGCTATAAATACAGATGGACGATTCACCCAAAATAGGTTGCCTAATCCGCCACTGAGTCACTATTCGAAGAATATTTACTTAAAAGCCATGTAGCATAGCCAGTCCTATTTCATGCATGCAGGGAACCTGAAACGAACCAATGATAACATGCGAGAACAAGAACAATTCTGCAGAATTACCCGGTCTTAGGGCACAAAACCAGTAGCATTACAAGCTCGGCTCCTGAGTTCAAACAGATTCTTTAGTTGTTTCTTTGGAAAGTTTGGGTTCAGCCATTTTGCCCATTTGCTTGATGGATGTCTTAAATAATGGTTTGTAATGTCACGACTCTGGAATCGAAAACAATAAGGGAAAAGAATCAGGGTGAATTAATTCTGAATTAATTAAAATACTTGAAAAAGTATTTACACCCCCAAACCTTTTCACATTTTGTCACCCAACAACCACAAACTTAAAAGTATTTTATTGAGAATTTATGTTATAGACCAACACAAAGTAGCACATAATTGTGAAGTGAAACAAAAATGATGCATGTTTTTCAAAAATTTAAGCAAATAATGATCTAAAAATAGTGGTGGCCATTTGTATTCAGACCCCCTGTGTCATTATTTTGTTGAGTCACCTTTCGCTGCAATTACAGCTGCAAGTCTTTTGGGGTATGTCTCTACCAGCTTAGCACATCCAGAGACTGAATTTTTTGCCAATTTTTCTCAGTCTGATTGGATGGGGAGCGTCTGTGTACAGCAATTTTTAAGTCTTGCCACAGATGCTCAATCAGATTTAGTTATGTATCTCATGCCACACTTTTCAGATTTTTTTATTTGCTTAAAATTTTAAAAAACATATATCAATTTCGTTCAACTTCACAATTATGTGCTACCTTTGTGTCACGCAAAATTCCAAAGAAGCAAAACCACATATATCGGACCGCATGAACTGTGAATTATCTCCACATTCCACTATTGTAAACCTGAACAGAACAATACACCATTCTATCAGTATCTATAGGGAGACAAAGAGGACAAATAGAACTCTATGGTGACTGGCCTGCTCAGTAAATCCAGTCTGTTAAATGTATTTATTTTTCCTTAAGTAAAACAATAACAGTACAAATATATACAGGAAGATCCCTTATGAATACATTTCTATATGAAGCTATTTTTACTGTCAACAATGATTTTATTTATATCGAGTTTTGTAACAAAACCCTTAAGTATATGACAAACCACATAAAAGCATGTGGTTATAACCGGTACAGATTTTAAAGCATTGTATATATCGCAAGTCGGCACAGCAGATTATTTACGATGGAAACCGGCTTAAAATTAAAACAGTATAGACTATGGAAGCATATCGGAAAAATAAGATGATTGTGAAAAAGTGCTTCATTGTTACATCGCCGTCTGCAAACTAATATTGCGTTATCAATGTATAAACTGTAGCTGAGAAAACTGAATGATCTGGATGTCTTATCCAATGCTGAGCTCCATGTCAGGTTCTAGATCATTCCAGCCAACCAAGGAGGTAGAAACAGTCCAGCGGTTCCCAGAATGCACACCAGCACAAACATCCAGAGAAATATTCTATCAATCACCATGGCAACATACTTCCAGTCTTCTTTCACCTGGTAAGAAGAAAGATGTCATTCATTTTAGATCTTATACTACTGTTCCTAATCTCCAAGTCTTTAAGACCTTTTAAATGGGTGACTGATTTTACTGTCAGAGGCTTTAATGTTCTTCTTCTGAATTTTTAATCTCTGTTGTAAAAAAATTGATTGCAGAATTAATGCAGTTAGAAGAATTTACACTGCTCCTGGATTTAGAACTTTAAACCCTTCCTACCAGTACAGTGGTGTTCCAGTCCACCAGAGGATTGCAAATGGACTTATTGCACATTTTTAGTTAGTATAAGCAAATAAATTATTTAAATTATTAGCTGGAAGTCTGATATAAAATTGTGTACTTCTTGTCCGAGACATGTTTTCTTCTGTTGGGTTATCCTTACGCAAAATTTATTTGGTTTGACAAGAGCACCTGTGAATTTGAAGCAGAAATGGGTTTGATATCGGCATTTTTATATTTGTTCAGCAAGATTTCTTTACTGTTCCCTGAGGCAGGATAAAAACAATAAGGGGTAGCTTAGTGGTTAAGGTGGACTGCTGAGTGGAAGATTGTTCTGACACAGGAGCATCAAGCTACCAGTGCTGGTGCCCTTGAGCATGGCTCTTAACCCTTAACTGCTCGGTTGTCTATAAATTAGATAAATGTAAGGTGCTCTGGTTAAGTATGTCTGTCAAATAACAAAAAAAATTAACAATAAACCACGTTTTTAAAGAAAAACTTTCATAAAACATGGGCACAACAAAAGCAATGCAATTTCTATTTTTTGGCCTCTAGGAGAAAGAGTTAATCAGAAAGATTTTTTAACATACCGAGAAGTCTAAATCCTCTGCTTTGAGATGGTCTGCGATGTATTGGACCCCTTCGAGGGCCCCCAGGAGTGACTGTGACAGTGGAAAATTGATTTCCTTTAGCTTGAACTCTTTTCCGCAGTTAGGGCTTAAGATTTGACTGCCTTGGACCTTGTGCCTTCCACCTGTGTCTGTAGTAAAGGATGTCTGTATACTCGCCTGTTCATGCTTACAACAGTGCCAGAGAGTTGCTGTCTCATACGTACGTTTCGGGGTATCCAGAAAAACACTCTCAGCGCCGTAGCACTGAAGTTCACACACCTCACTCGGAGCTATTGTTTGAAGCAGAGGACCAAGAGCTGCTTCGGGAGACAATGAAGAGCTTGAAGGGTTGGAAGTGTCCCCTTGAGTGTATATGAGTCCAGGAGCTAGGTTGGTATCGTGTGTGGACTCTTCCTGAAGGGTGGAATACTGACTACTGGGGGAATCGCAAAAAAGTGGATATTTAGATGCCTCTTCATGCTGTATGGCACATGACGAGGCTGCAAGATCAAGAGGCATAGTCACGACGGGGTTATCCTGTCGGATGGGCTGCAGTGCTGTCGGCCTGTGAATCATTTCAATGAGCTTGCGGCAGTTCCTTTTTCCAGCCGCAGGTGGACGTTTCATGAAAAGGTATCGTGGTATCAGGTGGAGGAAGAGCTGACGGACCCAATGAGGCATCCGATGAGTGCGGGATGAACGGTGGTGCACGTTCAGCACAAACACGGTGATGATGATGGAAAGCGTGACAAAGATCATGGTGAAAAGCAGGTACTCACCGATGAGCGGGATGACCAGTGAGGTGGATGGGATGATTTCTGTGATAAGCAGGAGGAAGACAGTAAGTGAAAGGAGCACAGAGATGCACAGTGTGATCTTCTCGGCACACTCCGAGGGCAGGTAAAACACAAGCACGGTCAAGCAGGAGATCAGCAAGCATGGAATGATCAGATTGATGGTGTAGAACAGAGGGAGTCGGCGGATGATGAAGTAGTATGTGATGTCTGGGTAAATTTCGGTGCAGCACTCGTATTTCTTGCTGTTGTACTTCCCCACAGCGTTGATGATGACCCACTCGCCGCTCTCCCAGTAGTCCATTTGGTCCACGTTGCTGTCCATGCTCACCAAGTCGATCTTAGCTCTGTCATACGTCCATGACCCGAACTTCATCTTACAGTTCTGCTGATCGAATGGGAAGAACGTGACGTCAATATTGCAGGAGCTCTTGTATATGGCGGGTGGCTTCCATTTCACTCTGCCATCGTGGAACACCTGGGCTTTGGTCAAGTGGGTCACCGCAAAATCGCCATCAGCGCTAGCAATTGATAAAAGATATGGTTAAGTGGATTGTCAATTGAGCCACACCATAGTAAAGAAAAGCTATGCATGCATTTATTAAAAAAAAGTTGTATTTAATACTGCATTTAATGCTGGGCTGTTTGTAATTTTAAACTGTGAGTGAAGGGTGTGCATTGTAATGATAGGATTTAAACCCACAATCGTCTGATCACCAAGTCAACACCTTAACCTAATATGCGTTAAGACCGATTTGCAGCTATTTTGCCAGAAAACCTTACAACCAATCAGAAACTGAACTAATAATACATATACATTTGGCAGATGCCCTTATCCAGAGCGACTTACATTTATACTACTGAGCAACTGGGCCTTGCTCAGGGGCCTAGCAGCGGTGCCCTGGTGGAGCTGGGAATTGAGCCATTGGTATTCCAATGCCTTAACCATGAGCCACCACTCCCCCAATTAATAGTGCTTTGTACAGTCACTGCTCGTTGACTACACAGTAGTTGCGAACGTGAAACAGTGACACACAATGTGTCAATTGGGGTAATGAGGAGACCATCCCCTAAGTCGCGAGGTCTGTCTGCCTCAAGACTTTTCTCTGTTCTGGCACCAAGATGGTGGAATAAGCTTCCAATCAATGTCAGAACAGCCGAGTCACTTACTGTCCTTAAGAGACGACTAAAGACTCGCCTCTTTCTCAAATACCCAGCACTGAGAATTCCAAAAAAAAAAATCTATAATGGTCTTTAACAGCTTTGTGGGTTGTTACACTCTGATTTGTGATCTAATGTACCAGATTTGAGCTGCTTAATGATGTGACTCAAAGCACTTTTGTATTTTTACATTTATAGCATTTGGAAGACGTCCCTATTCAGAGCGACTTACATTTATCCCATTTTGTACAACCGAGCAATTAGGGGTTAATGGCATTACTCAGGAGCCCAACAGTGGTGGTTTGGTGGAGCTGGGAATCAAACCCACAGTCTCTGGGGTTGGTAGTCCAACACCTTAACCATGAGCCACCACTTTTTGTCCCTCTGGATAATAATGTCTGCTAAATAATGTAAATGTATGTTCAAAAAAGTCGAATAAATAATAATAAATAAATAATAAATAAGCGAATATTTAAAGAAATGTTTAGAAAACATTACCTGACATTTTTCCTTTTTTAAATGTAATATAAAATCTCCATATAATTATGTGAATTCAGATAGTAAAAACTCTATCAGTTACTGTACCATCAGGACCTTTCCCTTAACTCAATTTTAAAGGCATCAACGACCGAAGTATCAACACATTGTTTAGAACATTTTGTGGAACTTCCAGTGTTTGAACATTAAGTGTTGCAGTTCTCTAGACATTTCCTGACTTTTAAACAGAGACCATGTGAAGTTTTAAAGCTTGTTTCTGCAGCCCCTCATTGAGTTTATGTTCTTCGGTTTAGAGGGTTTTTTTAGCTGACATTTTGGAGAACAACTATATGGTAGTTAGATATTTACACTATATGAGCAAAAGTATTGTTACTATTACATCTATTACAATTACTATTACAAAGTTTGATCACTATTACATCTATGTTTGTTTGGTTTTTTTGAACATCCTTTTCCAGAATTAGTCTCTCTCTTACTCCTATAATAAAAGTGTTCAGTGTGGCTGATTCGGAGTCATGACTCTGTGTAGGACATTCGAATTCTTCCACTCCAACCAGAACACACCATGTCTTTATGGAGCTCTTTGCACAGTTGTCATGGTGGAACAGTAGCTGTTACATCAACCCTAATAATCCGACTATAAGCATAATCAGATGTAAAAAGTGGCATGTAAGCACGTCAATCGGAATGAATAAAATTCCGTTTAGATTGTAAAGGGTAGTATAATCTTTTTTAATCCCAGACACGTAAACACTACATCGGATTGAAAAAAAAACCTAGAGTGCAATGACATACGAAATGCATAACGACGTATGGCACAGGGCTGTTCAACAGATTCAATCCAATTGTAAGCCTCACGCATATCAACCCGATTACTTTATTCAGTGTTCATGTAAACACTGCATTCAGATTCATTAATCTGATTAATTTCATTCCGATTAAAATAAAAAGTGCCCATGTCAACATAGGTAGCGTTTTGAGTCTTCTAATCTCATTTAAGGAATAATGGACAATTGTGGGGCAACAGATTGTAGTGTACAGAACATATCGTTAATGTGGTGATTTGGCATGAGTCCAGAGAAGCACCCACTTGTTGTATAGCACTATATCAGGCCTCCAGATGAGCTCGGAGGGAATTCGGATGGATGTGACATTCTCAAACTCCTCAGGGTTCCAGCGCAACTTGTAATCGCTCCATTCCTGTCGGGGCACATTCACACACATCAATGTTCTGAACCAGCAGGCATGACGGGATAAGTGCGAGGGACGTAACAGGAGCTCAGTTTCAATTAAAAATCTCATTAATTTTCAATTATATGCTTCAACTGATCAAAACCTACCTGTTTTACCCAAACATTAGTGGTCATCATTTGATTCTTTTCATCCTGCCGTCAAACAA